>CM014090.1:30641963-31119463 GCA_004119915.2 Collichthys lucidus
GTCCTTTGGTAACTGTTGGAAGAAAAACAGATGAAGTGATCAGTAAGAAACCAAGAGAGCATCATCTGATGTTCCTCAATGTGAATTCCTCTCACCTCCTGTAGGTACACGAGGACATGATCTTCCTTTTGTTCAACACGATCAACCAGCTGGGAACCTTTGAGCTGTGAAGAATCAAGAATCAGCTGGGTTGTTCAACAACAGAGGGAAAATATTCCATTTTCATTTAGGATTAAGTTACTGTAATAACTCACCCTCTTCAAAGACTCTGGGTCTGGGACAAATCCAGAGAGCATTTTGATGTCCAGGATCACCATGTTTGTGCTGGTCTCCTTCCCACTATATCTGAAATTCACCCATAAAAATGTGATGTTACTCACTTGTTCTTTGTAGTTCTAATGCTTGGAGAAATGGAGAGACACTTTTTAATATGAGCCATCTGAAAGGCTTTGTCTACAGTGAAGATATGTTTTACTGCAAAGTTGAAAACATTTCCCATCCACAGAAAGTGACTAAGTCCAGGCTGGTTAATACAAAGTATCATTTGTTCAGATTTTCTGTATTCTTCTGTCATTACTGTAACATGGATCTAGTTGTTGATGATTACTTACATGGACTGCATCTTCAGAGAGAGTTTGGGTCTGTGAGATGTGTTAGTGCAGTTGGCCTCTGGTTTGACCTTCACACTAAAGCTTGTGACATCAGTTGGAGTTGGGATATTATAGTGAAGAGAAATCTGGGAAAGAGGTACACAAGGAAGGTTTAATGTTGATAAACGCAATAGTAGTACTTATTCACAAGGCAGAGCTGCCTTCTGTCTCTCCTTCTTTGTGCCCTGGCAATGGAATCTTTGACTAAATTGCATTAGAGAAAATGTTGCTTTTGAGCATGTTTCACTTTATGCTGATGACACTTTCTTATTTATAACCGACCCTTTCTTAAAACTCCTATTTGAATAATATGAGTGTTGTGTTAAGTTTGTGGAGATGAATGTGTCACACAGGTATGTCGAGTTGAGTTTTTTTTTGTCCTGTCTCTTGTCATGTCCTGTTTTATTTTGAAAAGTAACTCACCTCTCGCTCCAGGTCACTTGCCCTTCCTCATGTACCTCAGTCTGATTGTCTTTCCTGATTCCTAATTATGTCCATCTGTATGTGTGCTTATAGTCTGCATGTCTCTTTGTCCTGTGCCAGTGTGTCTTGTCCGTAGTTAAGAGCCACTCGTCATTTTGTCTAGTCACAGTCCAAGTGTCTTTGTCACCGTTTTTTTTGTCAGGGTTTTTTGTTGGTCTTTTGCTGTTCCATTTTCATAGCGGTCTAAGTTAGTGAGTTTAGTTTTTGTTTTGTTGTTCCCCCTTTATCAACTTCTGTGTGGACTGCATTTTCCCAGCTCAAACTGTGACCTGTTTTGCTAACAATAAACCTGGGATCACCAAGGACATTAAGGCCATCCTTAATGACAAGAAGAGGGTGTTCAGAGATGGCAACCGTGATGTGGTGAGGATAGTGCAGGGGGTAATAAGGGAGGCTAAAGACAATTATGGGAGAAAGCTGGGGAATAAACTCCAGCGAAACAACATGAGGGATGTGTGGAGTGGCATGAGAACCATCACTGGGTTCCAGAAGACCGGTAGCATGGAGCTGGTGGGACGTGTGGACTGAGCCAATGAAGTGAACAATGAAGGAGCCACAGTATCAAACCTATTTTTTAATTAGGTTTGATACTGTGGCCCCTGCCCCACAAGACTCTGCTGCTGGCTGCCCAACAACCACTACCACCCTACCGCCCCCTACTCCTCCTACTTAAGACCCCTTTGTCTGCCCTCACCACCTCAATTCACTACCACCTACTCCACCCCTCCCCCCCTGCTCTGGATCCAACTGTCACCTCTACACCTGGTGAGAAGACAGCTGATGAGACTCCAACCTGGCAAAGCTGTAGGCCCTGATGGTGTTCTTCCCAGGGTGCTTAAAGTCTGTGCTCCCCAGCTGTGTGGAGTACTGAGTCATGTCTTTAGCCTGAGCATGCACCTCCAGAGGGTCCCAGTGTTGTAGAAGACGTCCTGCCTCATTCCTGTGCCAAAGACGCCGCGGCCCTCAGGACTACAGAACAGTGGCCCTAATGTCCCACATCATGAAGACACTAGAGAGGCTCGTCCTGGAGCAGCTAAAGCCTATAGTCAGGCCCTTTACTGATCCACTACAGTTCGCCTACCAGCCCCAACTAGTTGAGGACTGCATCATCTACCTGCTGAACAGAGTGTACACTCATCTGGAGCCAACGAGCACTGGAGAATCTTGGTCTTTGACTTCTCCAGTGCTTTTAACACCATCCGTCTGGCTCTACTGGGTAAGAAGATGACTGCAATGCAGGTGAAAGTGAATACAGGACTGCTGTGGGTAACTTTGTCACTTGAACTGAGCCGAAATATCTGCAGCTCAATGTGACAAAGACGAAGGAGCTAATAGTGGATCTGAAAAGGGGGAAAACACCAATGACCCCTGTTTCCACCCAGGTTGTCCTTGTGGATACTGTAGAGGAGTATAAGTACCTGGGGTTGTACTTGAATAATAAGTTGTGTTATAGAATTTTCTATCCTAGGTTACACGAGGTCACGTGTGGGCCTTGAGGTCCTCAGTATTAGTTCTTTGGCTTTGGTTGAGAACAGCAGGTGCCAGTCAACACTGTGGTGGCCAGAGTCAAAGAAACCTAATGCTGCCTTCATAGACATAATAGATAGCTTGCCGTTGACATTCCAATCTGCGTAAACAGACATCTGTGTCTCCAGACTAGAATATGCTGACAATAACACCTGCATTGATAAAAACATTCTCTTTGACTAATTCTGCTCGTGTAGTATTTGTGGTGTTATCCTGGGGTTTAAAGTCTATCTACCAGGATAAGTTGGGCAGAATGTGAGACCAACTCAGGCACTTCAGGTGTACATTGAGAGTGTCTCTAATTCTCCTTGGCCAAGCGTCAATAAATAATACAGCATAAGACATCAGAGGCTCCTGAACACTTTCTTCCTTCCTGACCTCACCATTGACCTTTGACTTCAGCTATTTCTTCACAACAAGTTGGACTGGACAAGAAACACAGAGGCTGTCTACAAAAAGGGCTAAAGCCGACTCTTCTTACTACGGAGGCTAAGGTCCTTTAACATCTGCCGGACAATGCTGACAATGTTTTATGAGTCTGTTGCGGCCAGTGCAATCTTCTTTGCTGTCACATGCTGGGGCAGTGGGCTGAAGGTAGCAGACACCAACAGACTAAATAAACTCAGGAGAGCTGCTGATGTCGTGGGGGAGAAGCTGGACACCCTGATGACCGTGGCAGAGAGAAGGATGCTGTCCAGGCTTCAGTCCAGCAGAGGAGCTCCTTCAGCAGAAGACAACACACAAGCAAGCAACACAGGAAATCGTTCCTGCCTGCGGTAATTAAACTCTATGACGCCTCCCTCAGAGAGTCAAACATACCCCCTTCTATAATCTGACACAAAAACGGTCAATCTCTGGAGGAGACAGGAAGAGATGCAGTGACTACTGACCTGCACTGAAGCACATGCGGTACCCTTCACCTCCAGGCTGTGTTTTCCTGTCACATCCTTCAGCAGCTCCTCCTGGTAGAGCAGTTTGTTGTTTTGATTTACATTAAATGTCAGCTGGCTACTAGGAGACTGGACTGTCACTGTGCTGGAACCCTCCGGACTGAACACCAGAGTGGAGTAGAGAGCCAGAGCCTGAAGAGCCACCACTGTATCCTACAACACATCAAATAACTTAATATCCTTGAATTTATACAAATGGAAACTTTTACTTTTGTTTACAAATGCTTTCATATGTAAGATATGTCTGACATAAGACAATTTCATTTAAACACAGGGCAGTACACTGTGTATGTGATTTGTAGTTATTAGGCTATAACACCATAGCTCTTCTTGATGTGGTTAAATCATCAAAATTAAAGAAGAATATTGTCCAGCCTAACACTGTTTAGGCTGTACCTGTGTGGAGGAGAAGCCTCCATAATAGTTCTGCTGTCCTGTGAGCCATCTGACGATGCGGGTGGCGTAGCCCAGGTCTTCAGTAGTAGGAGAGGCACTGAGTTTGGCCAACATCACATAGGAGCTGATCTCCACAGACAGAGAGGCTGATGTTTCTGTTACTGTCTGAGACCAGTGAAGCAAACCTCCTACAAACAGACCAGCAGCACAAAGTGAGCTACATTCACAGTCATGAAGGCAGAGTGACTTCCTCTGAGGATGACCCACCTTGGCTTATTGAAACTGTGTCTAGGTGCTGCAGAAGATGAGCACGGGTATCCATGTCTCCTGCCAGGGTGAAGACGTACGCCATCAGAGCTGTGGTGTAGGTGTTGCTGAGGTCACTGATGGACTCTTTGAGGCAAGACAGGCTCTTCTTCACCACTGGAGCCTATAACAGATTAATAGAACACAATACCCTAAATTACATACAAAGGCTGTTGTGGATTTGTACTTTTTGTGGCTTTAACTATTTTCACCACCATCTTGAAGTAAATGTGCTCTACTCCAATTATAAAACAGTGGATATTCAACAATAATAATACAATACAATAATGATTTTGATATGTAAAACTAATGTGTGACATATATTAAATGATTGAATGATTAAACTGAAGAGTAAACTGAAAAGAGCACCGATGTCTGCCAGGTGAGTCCCTGTTATTATAGCTAAAATTTAAGAACCTACATACTGGGAAGAGAACAAAAGAGAAAAAATTATTTTCATTCATTTAAATGTATCAAAAAAACCTACCAACTTCTTTTGCTTTTGTTCTTATCGTCTGTGTAAAAAGCAGTTTACAGTTCAGAAAGCATGAGCTATTTTTACTGCAAGGAGTCAAACTTACAGACACATTCATCTCCAAGAAGGCAGCAGTGATGTAAGCACTGAGAGTCACTTCATCAGACACACCACCCTGTGGAGAGGAAGCATCATACAGACATGATTATCACTGTACCTCCACCTCCAACATTCACAAAAGGGGTTTCAGGCACTGCTTACATTTAGATTGCAAATGGTAGTGCTCTGTTACTGGCACTGTTACTCTGCAAATACATTTGAATCCGACTGGACATTTGCTGCAATTATGGCGTTTGGTTGGCATTTATTACTGAGCCATGAATGACAGGGGTGCTGATAGTGCAGGGAATATGAACACATTCAACCTTCTTTAGTTTCATTCATTATCAGTCACTTTTATAGAAACTCTAAAGGGACCTTTAGCTTACCTTCATTCTGTTGTTGAAGAGTTTTCCCAACTGTTGAAAACAGCCGTTTTCTTGTTGTTTGCTCTCCAGCCAAGTCTTTGACTCTGCAATCTTTTCTGGGTCGATGTAGATGAAAGACTGTGCTTTGGCAAACGATCTCAGCACAAAAGCAGTCAGCCTGAGGATATTTAAACAAATATAACAGCATTTTGTTTGTGTCATGTCTCTGAAAAGTCACTGAACATAGCACTTTATGCTTAAGGTCATTAGCTAAGATAATTGATGCATTAATTCTTGTGTTAGCACATCAGTACATTAATCAAATTTTTCATAACATCGTTCAGTGCAGTCATATCATCTACACTCAAAACAAAATTTTGGCCAAAATGCAGAACTTATGCATTTCCATTACATTGAAAATTTCCATCCATTTGAATAACATAGTTTTAATATAAATTAACTAATAAACTTAATGTGAATCAAGTAATACGATTTATGTAACAGTCCTAATAAACTCAATATGCTTCCACTACACAGCAGTATAGTAGTAACCAGGTTTATGCATTCAGTATTAATAAAGTCAGTTTGTTATATCTCTGATTTTAAAGAAAGGCAAAGAGTCCACGGACTGTAAAAACTATCGTCCAATTTCGTTGATATCAATAGACACTAAAATACGTTCCAAAATCCTTGCAAATCATCTCAGCACTGTTATAACTACTCTAATACATACAGATCAGGTTGGGTTTATATCTAACAGATTTGCCTCGGATAACATTCAACGTCCAATTAATGTTATGTGGATGGTTAGGAACAACAATGCACCTACAGCAGCCATCTCACTTGATGCTGAAAAAGCATTCGATTGCATAGATTGGCAATACCTTTTTGCAAGTGCTGGAGATTTATGGCTTTAGGCAGACATTTCTGATATGGGTGAAATTGTTATATAATAAGCCTCAAGCGGCTGTACAGACTAATGGCATAATTTCCATACTTAAAGCTAGGTCGCGGAACTCGGCAAGGTTCACCTCTCTCTCTAAATACTGTTGTGTTTAGCATTAGAACCTAAGCTCTAGCTTGTGGGGACCACACATAAGCTTATGCTATATGCTGATGATATTTTAATATTTATTACACACCCAGACAAATCTATTTCTGCGTTGCTTAAAACTATAAGATCTTTTTCAGGCTATAGAGTGAATTGGACTAAGTCTGAGGCCCTTCCTTTGACGACGTATTGCCCAAAAACCTTATTTCAAGCTGGATCATTTCAATGGCCCCCTAAGGGAATAAAATATTTGGGAATATTGTTTCCTAGGCAACTAGACAAAATAGTACAATGTAATTTTGAACCACTCAACCACTAACTCACCACAAATATTTTAAACAATTTGATGCTGTGTAACAAGTTTTTCTGGAACGGTAAAAGGCCAAGAATACATCTGCGTAAACTGCAAAAGCCTGTAGGGACAGGTGGCCTGGGAATGCCAAATCTTTTATTTTATTATTATGCATTCAGTCTGAAGCATTTGGCACATTGGGCTTTACCCCCGGAAAGAGCGCCGCCTTGGTATGCAATAAAACGGTCACTGTGTATTTCAATACCTCCATTGCTGTTCTTGATGGCTAGAATGCCTCTAAATGCTCGATTCCATCCTATTATCTCTCATTTACAAGGACTATGAAGAAAGGTGTCTCGCATATTTAAAATGATCCCTTTTTTAAGCTTATTATCCGGCCTATGGAACAACCCAAAACTCCTTATTCGTAAATCATCACTTATATGTATAAATACGGTGTCCTTAAATCATTTGACAATCTGATTGAGCAGTTTAAGTTAACCAGCAATCAATTTTGGAGATATCTTCAGCTGAGACACCTCCTCGTCACTACTTTTGGCTCTACACACACACCACCCCAGGGCATTGACCTCATGAAAAAGATTTTGTGGATGGCAGAGATTGGGCAGGAGGTCTCCCATTATTATTCTATGCTCATGAGTAATTCTGGTTACTCATCCAACTCAGCGCTGAAAGCCTTATGGGAAAGGGATATGAATATAACGTTCACAGAGAATGATTGGGGTACAGTTGTTGGAATCACTAAACAAGTCTCCAGGGATATCAAAATAAGGTTAATTCAATTTCAAAAACTTTTATTGATTTTACTGGTACCCAGATAGGTTATTCAGGCTAGGGATGAAGGAAACACCAGAGTGCTGGAGATATGTAGGCGAGTTGGGTACCCTAATACATGCCCTATGGTCATGCCCAAAGATTCAGGCATCACAGAGGTTGTAAGACTGGATTTTGAGTTCTGCCCCAGTCTTTACATACTAGGTGACCCTAAACCCTTGGCCCATATTCTGAAACCCTTAACCACTGTATCCAGAGTATAATGATTAAGTATAAGTATAATGATTGGCAAGCAGATGATAATGAGAAAGTGGAAAGATGCAGAGGGCCCTGTATTTCAAGAGTGAATTACGGAGTTAGGTAAAATAGCTGCTTTTGAAAAAATATCCTATAGTATAACAAATTATACGGATAAATATAATGAGAAATGGGGAAGGTTTTTAAGACTGCATTCTTTACAGGGTAGCTAAAATATTTTTTGCATATATGGATCATAATGGGCTGTTGTGTGGGAGTGGGATGGAAATGATGATGGAGGTGGGCTGGATGCTATGCAGGGATCTGTTCTCCGGAGGTCTACTTGTGGTCAGTGAATTTCACATGGGACAGCAACAGTATAGTGGTGGTTTCCTGGTAAATGGACTGCTTAACATATTGAGCATGGACTGGCGTATCTGTCTGGGAGTTGTCATGTCCATATTGTATTTTATTTTCTATCTGTTATTTATTTATCTGTTATTTATTTATTTATTTATGTTTTATGGTCAAAGAAGTTGGTGCATCTGTTATCTTGACTTTGCCTTATTTTTATTTATTTATTTTTTGTATTTTATTTATTTATTATTATGTATTTATTCATTTTGAATTATTCTTCTTCCAATGTTCTATTAGCTTAATCTTGTAAAATATGAAACTCAATAAAAAATGTGAATCATAAAAAAAAAAGTCAATTTGTTTGCCAAAACCCAACAGCGAAAATGAATGCAGTCATTTTGAGTTTATTAGTACTATTACATAATCTTAATTAATTATCGTATTACTTGCTAAACTTTAAGTTTGCTAGTGAATTCATGCCCAAAATATTTTTTGAGTGTACTCTGTTTTCTAGAGGTAAACTGTATGTCATGGTATGAAATGGTAAATTTTGCACACAGATGATGAAGGTCAATAATGTTCTCACCAAGTGTTCCCATCTCCTGTTCCAAATGTGCTGTAAGCACCACTGTTATGTTTGTAGTTCAGCTGTCTCTGGTAGCCTGTTTAACAACAGAAACATGGTTATTATGACATTAATGATACTGTACACATGTATCAGAGGTTCAAGGGGGAGTGGTGGTGGCCTTTGGGTTATGTTTACACAAAACAGACCTTCTGCTATTATTTTGTTCAACCACCACCAGATTGTTACAGACGGTAAACTTGACAGATCTGAGGATTTTAAATATCAAACCAACAGAGACTCACCACTAGTCAGGAAGTTGGTAGCCTTTTCCTTGATAGCCGGGGTCAGCTGCTGTGTGTCTTTCAGGTATTGGAGGATGTAAATGTTGGGGGCCAGAAGAGCCATGTTCTGCTCACCACATCCATATGGCATCTGCAGCAGCCCATCCAGGTTCTTCAGGGCTCGGCCCAGAATGTCACCTGCCCAAAAAAACGACTGACTCACTTCATGCAGGACACATACACTGAGAATGGACTGCAAAGTGCAAAGTGCAATGGTTTATATATGTTTTGTGATATCTCCAAAAGGATAATCTACAAGTGCAATTGTATTACTGAAGCACTGCATAATGAGGGAGGTAAGTCTGTTAACCTGTCTGAATCTGACTGGTTAAAGAAAGACTAGTTTACCGAGAACAGAGAGTGAAGCACGGGCAGATCCTTCAATCATGTTCTCAGGGAGTTGTATGTCTATTTCTTCTGTCAAAGCTTCTCCTGTGTACAAGACAGAGAACCAACATCTTATGAAAACAAACGTCAGACAGAGATCAGTGATAAAACAAAAATGTTATTAAAGGAATATCATACGAGAGACAGAGTGCCACAAATATATATATATTATTTATATATTAATATTTATTAAATTATATTGATGTAGAATTGTCAAGATATGATGTCCTTTATCTTGAATGAGTGTATTTACAGACACATAAGGAATTGTTAAAGTGTCTTCTTTCTTTTTTTTAAGATTATTTTTTTTTGCCTTTTTTTTATTTGATAGAGACAGCTGAAGAGTGACAGGAAATGTGAGGAGAGATATGGGGAATGACATGCGGGAAAGGGCCACAGGTCGGGACTCGAGGCCGGGCCAGCCGCAGCGAACCTTCGCATATGGGGCAGCTGCTCTATCGACTGAGCAAAGTGACACCCCGAAGTGTCATATTTCTTAAACGGAGTTTGGTGTCATAGAGTTTTAAATTAATTCAAACTGCTAATATGTTTATTTTGAATATTTAAACCACTACAGAAACACCAAGTAATCTATGGTATGATAAGGTTTTCTGACCTTGACTGATGTTAGTTATTAATTTGATTAATGGTTATGTATTTATTATTTAAAATGTAATCACTTATGTTTTTGCTTGCACAAACATGATAATCATAATGAAATGAACTGCTACATGCAACTAATGAATGTTTCTACCACCCCTCGACTCCTCCTAACTTCTTGCCCCATCCCTGCTGTAAACCATACTGACCTTTTGGACAGAGCAGCCAGTTGTGGGTCTTTGTCAGCTCAGTTCCCTCAGCCTGAGAGGGAAGGAAATAATGTGTGAAATGGCAAAAATGCTGGTTAAAAGACAAACTTTTTCTTTGTCATCTTGTACCAACCTTTACGATGACAGATCGTGTGACCACGTCAATACGACCTCTGTCTGGCACACTAACAATCTCATTGTCACATGAAGCTTGGGATGCCACAGCCTCAGCAGTCACAGACACACTCACCACTCCTAAAAAAGGTCAACACACACGACGTGAAATACATAGTGATGAAAAAGTCTGGCTATGCAAAGAGGAACAACAGTTCCCCACCATGGCATCCTTTAACATCTCACACCAGAGTGTGAAAGCTCGATGCTCACCTAAGGCTGAGGGAGCCATGGTCCAGCTGAGGGTCTTGCGTTCATTGCCACACAGACAGGATGTGTACTGGTCACCAGAGAGGGGGGTGAGGGTGTAATCTAAGGAGGGTGCTGGAGTCACAGTGATCTGTTCAATGGAGATACAGAGCAGCTTTAGCAGCTCAACTCAAAACCCAACCACTTAAGTTCTGTTGTACATCCATGAGTTTAGATTTATTGGTGTCGGAAACATGTAAAAAGGAGATCATCAGAAAATATGAAGACTATTCAGGAGTGAATCATCTGTGTTAATTTCTTCTTGTCCAAACACAAAGAAGTCTTAAAGGTTTAACAACTGGGTTGACGAGTAAAAGGACAGGCCTGTCTGTGGGAAGTATTCAGGTGGAACAATGTTCATGCCAAAAGAAGATTTTGTCACATCCAGTCCCTGCTCCACCTACTCCATTCTTCCAGTTTCCTGCTTTATGTTTGTCACGCCCTAATCACCTGTGTATTTAAACCCTTTGTTTCCCTTTCCCCAGTGCCAGATTGTCAGTGTACCATGTGTCCTATTTTCCAGCGTTTCCCTAGTGTCCTTTTCGGTTTTGACCTTTGCCTGTTTTTGGACCCTTCCTTTGCCTTACTCCTTTGGATTGTTTGCCTGTCTTACCTGACTGATCTCCTGTGTACCAAACCCTGGATTGTAATTAAAGACTGGTTACCTCCTGTATCTGCCTCCGGAGTCCTGCAGTTGAGTTCTGTGCCATGCCTTGTAACAGATTTGATGGATATAGGGTCCTAATCCCACATCCATAATCTATGTTTTGTCCTGATATTTATGATCATTATTTTTATGTTCCAGTTCAGTTATTCACTGAGAGGAAATACTGTATAAGCATGAGGAGCATTCGGTCATTCATTTCCTATGACCACCTGTCCTTTTTAAATGGTTGCTGCTCCCAGCTGACATTGGATGAGAGGCGAGATGCACCCTGGACAGATCGCCAGTTTATCAGAGGGCTGATAGAGACACACACCTATGGGCAATTTAGAGGCTGTGCTGGTCTTTGACTGTGGGAGGAAGCCAGGGTGCCCAGAGAGAGCCCACAGAGACACAGGGAGAACATCCAAACTCCACACAGAAAGGTTCCAGTTGGCTGGCAGATTCAAACCCACTACGAGGCGACAATGCTAACCAGTGCTCCACAGTGCACAGCATTAGAATTAGCATGAGGACAATGTCAGGCTTAAACACAAATGACAGTAACAGGATGGTCGGTTTTATAGAGCTTGAAACAAGGGTTTCCCATAGACAACCAGTGAAGTATTCAAGTCAAATTTATCTGCAGTCATTACCATGATGCAGCTGGATAGGTAGTTGAAGACGGTTGCCTTCAGTTCAAAGTGCTCCCCCCGGATGATGGAGTAGGGCAGGCTGAGCTCAAGGAAGAACGGCTGGAAGACTGTAATCTCTTTACGAGGGGCCAAGCCAAAACCCTGAGGGGACAAACAGAAAGCCTCCGTCTCCCAGGTGGTGATTGTGTCTGGGACAGTGACAGGCACATCCTTCGTACCAGACGCTCTAGATCAACAGATACACACAAATATACATTGAGTGAGCTGGAAAAACATGGTTACATAACTCAGATTAGTCAAAGAAAAACAGACTTACTGTGGCCCCCATAATGTGTAAATTATTTCTTACGATTTCACAAAGTCAGAAACTCAAAACGTTTCGAGACGGCAGGAAGTCAAAGAGAACTTTTAATGTTCTATGGGACCAAAAATGCTGTCAAAAACTTAAAAACTACTTATAAGCTCACCCAACTTCTATCAGGTCCCATATCCAGGTCTCAGGGAAGAAACTGCGGACTGTAACTACTGGTGGAGGAGGAGCGGGATAATGTCCAGCACTCCCAACAGGACCTGGTGCACTGTCCAAAGCTATAGAACTGTGTCTCTCCATCATTACTGAAAAGTAACCAGAGAATATTTTATTAGGAGATGAGGGCAGTAATGACACAGAGAGAGGTAAATATTGAGTGTTGCTTTATAGAGCAAAAATAAAAACCAAGTCACCATAGTTCCCTTGAGAATGATATTCTCTTCCCTTGAACTTGACACATGAAGGCACTCGGATCAACAAGTTAGTTGCCATCTTCAGCCCTACATTCTAAATAATCCAACAACATACAGGCATCAAAAGTTAACTAACTTGAATTAAATAACATATATTCATATGATATTTAAATAATAAATAATTTTTTTCAGTACCTTGAAAACTGTATGAGGATCATCTTCATCACGGGGGTATGGCAGAACATATCTTCTCTGCCTCACATTCAAGCATTCACTGGGATCTTCAACTTCATATGGAATATAAGATATTTCTCTGACAGGCAACAAGTCAAATATCTGGAAAGAAAGTTATGGTTCAAGGCTATAAACATTATTTTATAAATATATGACAAGAGGAAGTCTCTCTTTTATCATTAAGGTAAAGTATAGCTGTCAAAACAGTCACTTCATCTGTAAGTTAGACTTGTACAGTGTTACACTACAAACATCATCAAAACTTTTTCTTATGGCCTTTTTTCATCACAGCATGCATTGCAACTGGTTAAAAATAACAATAAAAAAGATAATGCAGAGGGCATGTAAATGATATATACATCTAATTGTAGTTGATTCCAGCAGTTACCTTGTCAGCATTCAGAGTCTCCCCAGGCTCTTTGATGAGGACGCTCTGATCGACAGCGCTCACACCGCACAGAGAGTCTGGCTGGGCGGTCATCTGCATGGTGGTCTCCTCTCCTGGAACAGCTGAGGATGGAGAAAACTCCAGTGACACCTGAAAAATACAGAAAAGACACATCACAACATCTGGTGTTTAGCGGTATAAGATGAGAACCTATGGCCACCTTCCATTCATACTCACCTTATGACCAAAACATTTCTCAGTGGAGAAGTCAGCACTGCTGGCGATCACAGTCTCACTGGGGAGGACGACATAAGCCACAACCTGGACTACTGGTGCTATCTCTGCAGACACTTTCAACTTGAAGGACACCTCACCCTCAGTCACTGAAACAACAGATCAGATGTTAATCACATTCACAGATCAATAAAAATGCAGTTCATAGATCAGTCGATCATGCTGACTTAAAGGGTTATTTTAAGTTTATTTTATTTTATTTTTCCAACCTAACTTATCTTGCACGTCAAACTGTTTGAGTCCTTGCATGACAATGGCTCCTCTGGATAAGACCTGGCAAATGTGACAGAAAAGTACACAAAGAATGAGTGAATGTAACAGTGAAACCTAATTTCATCTAAACAACAGATCACAGCACCGCCTGCTGTTCTTGTGTGTGGTTATTTGTCATTCTATTCAGTATTTATTTCAGTATTTTAGTGATAAAGAGTCATTTCCTGTATCAGTGTCAAGTAGGGTTAGCCACTGAACACATATCAATGATTTGATATGATATGATTTTCAAAAACACCTTTGCTGTGTCCATATTTCTGAACGAAAACAGGTGACAAGCTGTCAAACAATTCTTCCACCACTCACCAGATACATGACATCCACAGAGCCCTGGGCCTCTCCAACTACATTGTATTGGATAGAGATGTCTTCATCACTGTCACATGGAAGTGGTTTATCCTTCTTCTTCACTTGAAGGGAGCTGACAGGTTTAACATCCGGAGAGGGAGGTTGAGCCAAAGACAATGTGTGATGTCCACTCTCATAATGTGGAGTTCTATAAGTACGGTAGTCCAATGTGGGTTTGTTGGAAACCTGGATTATTTAAAAGAAACATTATTTCCTAGACACAAGACAATTTTGAAAAGTGAGTTTAGTCTTTACTTCCAAAGCAAAAGTTTAGCTATAGAACTAATAAACAGTTCCAATATGGCCACTAGTTACTATAGTGGCATCTTGAATGATGAAATTTTGTAGTTTTAGTTATGCCTCTCTTACGTGGAGCTTGATGTCCCCATTGAAGTCAGCTGTGCTAAATGAGAAAGATGCAACACCATTGCTGTCTGTTGTGAGGTTCTGTAGCAGATGTGATGACCACCTTTGACCTTTAAACAGGTAGACTGGCATGTCAGGAATGGGGGTGTCATTGTAAAAGATGGCTTTAACCTGCGGAAGCAAAACGTTGTATCACTGACAATGCACATGGCTCCATTTGCACTGAATCACACTGAAGAAGTAAAGACCACATGGACTTACTTTTCCCTCTACATTTGATCCTTGGTCATAAATCTTGGGTGTGTCAATGAAGGACAGCTTTCCAACAACATAAGAGATCGAAATCGTCTTCTCTTGTGGATGTGAAATGCCTGTTCAAAAAGCCTCATGTTACAACTATGTGTATTCCATGTTATATATATTCAATAACATAAGATATTATAGGACTTGCCTGTCCCCTCCTCCTCCACTTTGGTCTTCACATGCAGTGAATCTTCTAAAACCTTTTGGTCAAGTTTTGTGAAAGTGGACATCTTGAAGATTAAAGTGGCACATCCGTTTTTATCCGTCTGTAAAGTTTAATAAAATAAGATCAAATGAAATGAAAAGGTTAATTTCAAACGTTACATCAATTTTGATTTATCATTCAAATGTAAACAGGTTTTAATATTTTTTCAGCTATTTCACAACTTTCATGTTTTTCAGTATTAACAGTTCAAGAGTGAAAGTTACACAAGTTATTCATTTTTCTATCTCTGTTATATGCATGCACATGTTCAGGACCACTTAAAACTGAGGGCCAGCCCTGTCTACAACCCTGCTCTATTTACTTCACTAGACTTTCGAAACTGAAAATTTATATGAATGCAGAATCTGTAGGTGAGGGACAACATTTTGACATCGAAAGCGGAGTATTATTGACCGATCACATTTGAGTGATCTTTGGTTATATGTGGGCACACAGTATGTGTGGAAGGTGAATTGGATATAGCTCTTATCTTGTAAAGGAAGTGTTCAAATGAGGTGAACCTCCATCCATTATGTAAAATAAAATGTGGACCACAGTCTTGAATGGTTGTTAAAACAAAAGCATGATGACATTTTACCCAAACATGAATAAACAGTTTAGCTCCAGTATTTCAGTATTAGTATTCAGTATTCAGTATTAGTTAACAAAATATATACATATATTCACACAGGTCTGCTTTTATATTTATATGATTTCAGATTACGCTGTTGCTAGGACAACTGTACCTGCTTTGTCTCCTTGAGGCATGGGGCAGTGATCTCAGGACCTCCCTCTGGATTGTCAGGTGTGACCCTAATTGGATTATATCGATACTGAAGAGGTCTGCACACCTCGACTTCAACAGTGCCAGGCACAGGCTGTCCGTATGTATACCTTATTAGATGGACATAGAAAATCGTGTTGTTGAAAAGGAGACATTCACTCACCAAACTGGACCTATTTTAGGTGACTTAGAGCGTAATGAGTCAATGAGAAAGGTCTTTTACGTACTTTGCACATACTTCAGCTTTGATTTCTTCCTGTTCAATAAATGCTTCATCAGCTGAATTTATTTTTACATCAAATTTGGGCAAAACTGGGGACAAAAATGACTGTTAGCATTCTTGCTTCATTCAGTCAGTGGATTGAAATGCATAGTAACAAAAATAAACCATAACTTACCATATTTCTCCACCTTGAAGCTATGATACAGTTTAACTTCACCAATCGACACAATAACCTGGTAGCTTCCCTCACGGGCTTCAGAGTTCAAGGAGTAAGACAGCTGCAATATTTTACCATTGGATGTTTCATTCAACCACTGTCCAATCCTGTTTTGGGCAGAATCCTGTTAAATGAAGTGAAATCAAATTATGACAGAAATATGAGAGAGAACATGTCCATGCCAAACAGAACTACATTCCATACATTCAAATACATACATTTTTTAAACTTGTTCTTAATTTTGTAAAATAAATCAATAAATAAAACCTGTACAAATGATTGTGAAATTTTGAAATCACAGTCAGACATTATTATATTGGGGTAAGTTTAGTCTTGAGGTTACACTAAAATGTTGACCTCACAGAAGGCTTAGACTCTGTGTGTCACAAGGTTAATTTGCTGAATTTACATCAATGTCACCTTACCTCAATTTCAATGATATCGTACTGCAAAATAAAGAAAGAAAAGCGATTTGTTAAAAGACAGGTTAGTTTATATTGTGGTCATCACACAGTGTCCTAATGAGTGCTAAAAAAAAATCAATGATTTTGTGATGAGCACTCAAAGCTCTGAGGAACAGTGTAACAGGAAAAAAGATTTTCCACAGAGTATCTGTCATCGTATTTTTTTATTCATGGGAAATTATCACGTCTGCAAGAGATGTTACAAAATGAGAAACTAGAGTTCTAGTTTGACTGATCAATTGCAGCATCAGTACATACAAGGTTACCTAAAGGGGCTGTACCATTGACCCAGAGCTTCACCAGCAGCGCATTGATTAAAAACACAACTCTGATTAAACAACGCATATGTCAATCACCCATTTCAGTGAGTTTATTATGTAACTGACTCCACTACATGATGTGTATATTGTGCTGTCACTAATATGTCGTTTATAAGTAAAATTAGAGACATCCTGATTCCAACCTGAGTGCTTAAATATTAGTTGTCAACAGTAGTTTAACCAAATGTCACTAAATATTGATTAAAAATGTTTCTGACACACTAAAAGTACAGACGTAACCACTGAGTCTGACACAGTACACCAGAGTCCCACTACAGAAACACCCTGTACTTAATCCAGAGTTCTAATCTTGAAGTTCCTGATTCAAAACTATATTATAACGTCTGAAATTGTCATGAAGAGATCAGCTGGAGTGAAGAGTCTGCACATTGTTAAAGTTGTTGGGATTATGGAAAGACCCTGTTTGTACAGTGGTGTAACATAGTGTACTTTGGCTGAGCTTTAACACCAGCTGCAGAGATCACATAACCCTCAGGTTTTATTTTGAAATACCATTCAAATACAGGTTACTCACAAATTTAACAGCTATTGCTGTTGTTAATTTTGTGATCCATTAAATCAGACCTATCTTTAGGATCAGCTCAGGACACCTCTAAATAAAATCTAAAAAACAGTCCAAACACTCACCAGCTGATTGACAGGTCTGAACTTTGTGTCCATTGTGATGACTCTGAAGTGCACTGAGAGAAATGTGAGAAAGGTTTTCATAAAGCTTTCACTGTTAAACAGTCGACTAACAAATGACATCATTGCTATCAACCATTACATTAGATAAGGTTAGAATAATACACTCGAAAATTTCTAAAGAAATTTTGAGTGTGACTGTGGCACCTATATGTCAGTAGCTGTCAGCATGTGTGTGCTTGTGTCTGCATGTGTGTGCTTGTGTCTGTCTTTTTGACTTTGAAGTAACTTTTTTTTCTTTTGAAAGACTTTTGTCTAGAATAATGCATCATTGGGCTTTTCATCTGTACTGTCTGTTCTGAGACATGCACAATTCATATCTCACTACCTGTAAGAGCTAAATTTGTGCAGTCTAGGCCAGCTTGCTGCCAGCTTACTGAAATATCATGTGTCATGTTAGTTAGTCAGAGCTGACATGTATCTATAGATGTGATGTTTAGCAAAAAAAAACATTTTTAGAAAGCAAAGATACATATTTATCTATAAACAGTAATTTTACCGGTTTCTAGTACATATAGATGTTCACAAATGTTTTTCAAAGGGGAAACCTGTCTACATATGGTGCCATATTTGAAGGTTACCTGTTTGTCCAGGCAGGTAGATTGGTTTATCAGTTTGGATGAATGTCATTGGTTTATAGACTCTGATCATGACTCTCCTGACTTCTGTTGAGTGAAATGTATCGCCTTGTACGTCCACTTCAAACTTCTGCACCACTTCCTTCTGCACTAAAGGAACCTGTGACAGAAAGATTGTTTGTAGACACCAAGAAAACCATTAACAAGTCTGACTGAAAAATGGCTAAAACTGACCTTAAATGGGACACAGGTGTGAAACTCTTCACTGGACGTCTTCTGGAGGAGGGTTGTGTTCTCATCTTGAGACATCAAAGTGACAGTCATGACCAATGTCTCGTTGGGCTGCAGGAGACTTGCACAGAATTTGGTCTCAGCTCCAGCTTCAAGAGTCGCAGGAATGGCTACCATGTACTGCCTACAGACAAACACAGACACACAGCAGACACCTCACTGGATCTAACATGGAAGAAACTTTAACCTAGAAGGTAATGCATCATAAAGTCATTACAAAGTCATGTAAATGCCCTGACACACATTATTATTCTGTTAGTTCAGGTAAAAACTTACGGTCCTGCCACTGCTTGACCCACAGACATCCAACTCAAGAAGACACAAAATGTCCATGTCCACATGTGGATCCCAGGACAACCCATGACTGACTGAGATGAGCCACAGAGTCAGTAGCTGTTAAATAGTCTTTGCTACAATGTCCACACCCACATAGATATACTCCCACTCATCATGCAAACCCAGAATTCGAGGAAAGTTGATAATTTACAGGTTTCAAGTTGTTTAATTAAATGTATAGGCCTGACTGAAATTAAAGGTCCTATATCAAACTATTTGATATGTGATATTGATATTTTTAAACTTTTGTACAGTACCATTGCATTAATCAATGGTACTGTACACATTAATTAAGGTGGTTCAGCACAATATCAGGAGCTGTAATATGCCTGTGAATTATAAGCTTCACTGTTTGTAGTGTAGATCCACTATTCATATTGTTGTACTTTAGATGTTAAGGGTATTACACACATACCTTTTATAGTGAAAACAGCAGGATATTTGGGTGTAGTCAACTGTTCAAACTCTTTCAAAATCATGCGTCAGGGTTAGGATAAGTCAGATTCTGCAACACTGCCCTTTACCCAGGAATGTTTGATCTTGTCATGCAAGCAGTTTTTTATCTGATTACTAGAGCCAAAGTAGACTTTTTTCTCAGTAAGTAAATCTTTGTGAACTGATAAACTCCTCAAATATTTTTCATGGGTTACAACACAGTAAGAAATGTGCTTACTGTGTAGCCACAAAGTGTGCTTGAATAAAACCACAGTTGTCCCTTGCTATAACACGGTGCATTTTTTGTGCGTGAGTTACTGGAAATAATATCTTATGTGTCAAACCTCGTAGATTGATCATTAAAATTAAATTTCTTAAAAATGTTTGGCCTTGAAAACAGGTTTTGATCTTTGGTTTCATTTACTAATATAGTATTGTACTTATTTTTGTTAAATCTGTGAAAGTTTGAACTTTGAGAGTGTTTAAATAAGTGAGAAAATGTGAGAAAATGTTAAAGCCTCTCTGAAAAAAGTGTATAAAAGTGTGTGGTTAGGGGTATTACGGCCTTAAGACATGTATAATAATTGTTAAAATTACTTCACAGATTACGTTTATTGCGGGTTATTTTTTAGAACATATTTCCCGCGATAAACGAGGGACCACTGTATATGCAACCACTTTCTGTGTCATTTTATAATATTAATGTAAAAAATAATGTAAAATATAGAGCTACTATTATAATTGTTTCAACAATTGTTTTCCATCCTTACAACAGTAAGAGCAACTTTCAAAATGTATACTTGAACTTTCTTTTCCTTCCATAACTTTTAATCATTTGAAAAGTTAATGAAGGACTTTATATATTTCACAAGACATACTGTAAGGGTATGAAAAAGTAGCTGTTTTGAACATTTCTTCCAAAATGTTTTTAACACCACACATCATATTGTATTACATAACACAAGGGAGTATGTGTTCTTGAATCTGTCCAATGCACAATGTACAGAAGTAGGTGGCAGTGTTTCTAAGTAGTTGTGATTTAGTGATCTGATTTTTTCTGACATTCAATATGTTATTGTGTTTGTGCAGCATGTCAGGACACAGTGTGAGTCACCTTTAATATACACAGCACCCCAGTCTGGGTGCATACAGTATTATTTGTACTATGCAAACAGTACAACAGTAAGGCAGTTTACAAAACTGGACTATGAACTATGAAAATATTGGCATTTCTCTGCTAGTATTGTGTTGTTTTTTAATTTTTACCTTCATAAACACAAATTAGTTACATTCTCGATTAACACACTTTGTGGTAAGTGTATTGTGTCACTTCCGGTTATCAGTGTTACTACCACGGTGCTCTCTGCTCTGCTCACTTAAACAGATTTTCAGATATTTTTCACATCAGCGATTATCTACATATCTCTACACTATCCTTAGACTTGTTCTGTTTGTGCGCGAACAGGTCTCTTAACTTTATTAACCATAATCCGATAGTTTTACCAGCTTCTGCTAGTCACACTAACTAGCCTAGCTATAGCAATGGCTTCTCTCTGCTCTCTCCCCTCCTCCTCTCTCCTATGCCACATGTTTAGCTATTCCTCATCCTCTTTTAGTGGTGCAGTACCACCGAAGGTAGCTTTAGCTAGCCGTCCCCCCGGCAGTTCCCGAGCAGCTGGGAGGCTGGGTGACCGCCCAGAAGAGGCATAGCTCCAAACTGAAGCCCACGGTACACCACCGACCGCTCCACATTTCTAACAAGTATTCCCCACTCAGTGACACACCCACTGAGAGGCCACCTCTGGTCACTGGCAACTCCATTTTACGAAATGTGAAGTTAGCAACACCAGGGGCCATAGTTAAATGTATCCCAGGGCCAGAGCAGGTGACATTGTGTCTAATTTAAGGATAAACGTAGATACAACAAGACTGTTATTCACGTCGGCGGTAATGACACCCGGTTAGGCCAATCGGAGGTCACTAAAATTAATGTTTCATCGTGTCAATGATGTCAGACGCCGTAGTTTTCCAGTGATGACATGTATAGCCACATGTCGTCATTCCACCACTGGCTGTCAAGGTGGTGTCCAGCAATCGATGTGGGCTTCATAGACAATTGGACACCTTTATGGGGAAACCCTGGTCTAATTAGGAGAGATGGCATCCACTTTGGATGGAGCAGCTCTCATATAAATATATATCATATATATCATAGAAATATGGCCAAGTTTATTAGTCGACCAAAACCGTGACAACCCAGAGTTGAGACCAGGAAGCAGAGCTGCAGTCTTACACGCTTCTCTGCGCCTCCATTAGAGCAGCTGCCCACCCAGTCCTTTAGTATAGAGACTGTGTCTGTCCCCACCTACCTACATTATTTAAAGATAAAACAAACAGAAGAGGAGTTCATCATAAAAACTTAATAAAAATTCATTCAACATCTCCAACAGTCCAAAATAAGAGAATTAAATGTGGACTACTTAATATCAGGTCCTTGTCCTCTAAAGCTTGTTTTAGTCAATGAATTAATATCTGATTATGATATTGATTTGTTCTGTCTCACTAAAACCTGGCTGCAAGAGGATGAATATGTTAGCTTAAATGAATCCACTCCTCCCAGTCATTGTAATACTAATATTCCTTGAAGTACTGGTCAAGGTGGTGAGTTGGAGCCATATTTGACTCAAGTCTATTAATAAATCCTAAATCTAAACTAAATTATAATTCATTTGAAAGTTTTGTTCTTAGCCTCACTCACCCAACCTGGAAAAGATTACAGCCAATTTTATATGTTACAGTATATCGAGCTCCAGGTCCTTATTCCGAATTTTTATCTGAATTTGCAGAATTTGCATCAGGCTTGATCCGTAAAACAGATAAAGTAATTATTGTAGGTGATTTTAACATTCATGTGGACAACCACAATGATAGTCTTAGTACTGCATTTATCTCTTTATTAGATTCAATCAGCATCTGTCAGAGTGTAAATAAACCGACTCATTGTCTGAACCACACTTTTGATCTTGTTCTCTTATGTGGCATCAAAATTGATCATCTAATAGTCTTTCCACTGAATCCTCTTCTGTCCGACTCTTCTATCTTATTTTTTTAAATAACCTTTGAGTTCATATTACTGGACTACAGTATAAGCCTTTTTGCAGAAACTACAGCAGATCTAATAGTGCTGTAGCCAAATTTAAGGAAGTGATTCCTTCAGTATTGAAATTTATGCGATGTCTCAATGTAGCAGAGGACTTGTCTGCTTCCTTTAGCCCCTCACAAATAGATCATCTTGTTGATAGTAATACAGACTCATTACTGACAACTCTAGACTCTATTGCACCTCTGAAAAAGAAGATAATTAAACAAAGGAAGTTAGCACCATGGTATAGCCAGCAGACTCCTAACGTAAAGCGAGAGGCATGTAAATGAACGCAAATGGCGTGCCACTAAACTGGAAAAATCTCGTTAAGTCTGGCAAGATAATCTCAGAACATACAGGAAGGCTCTCCGTAATGCCAGAGCAGCCTACTACTCTTCACTAATAGAGGAGAATTAGAACAACCCCAGGTTTCTCTTCATCACTGTAGCCAGGCTAACAGAGACCCACAGCTCTACTGAGCTATCTATCCCTTTAGGTCTAAGTAGCAATGACTTCACAAGCTTCTTTAATGACAAAATTATAACTATTAGAGAAATCCATCACCTCTTGCCCTCAACAGACAGCGATCTGCATTCTGATACAGCAAGTTTTGAAACAGCTGTAAAATCTGATATGTATTTAGACTCTTTTTCCCCCATCGACCTTCATCAAATAACTTCAATAATTTCTTCATTTAAGCTGTTAACCTGTCTCTTAGACCCATCCCAACCAGGCTGCTCAAGGATGTTTTTCCTCTAGTTAGCCCTTCTTTATTGGATACGATTAATCTGTCTTTATTATCGGGATATGTACCACAGTCCTAGCTGTAATTAAACCTCTTCTTAAAAAGCCCAATCTAGACCCAGAGGTCTTAACCAACTACAGAACGATATCAAACCTTCCCTTTCTCTCTAAGATACTTGAAAAAGCTGTAGCCAATCAGCTGTGTGACTTTTTCCATCTTTTTTATTTGAGGATTTTTAGTCAGGATTTCATAGCACAGAGACCGCATTAGTCAAAGTTACAAATGACCTCCTCAAGGACTGCATTCTTCCACTTACATCACCAAAACTAGATGCATTGTATCTCAAGCAGATGCAGAAAAACTATTTCACGCATTTGTTACTTCTAGACTGGACTATTGTAACTCTTTGTTATCAGGCTGCTCTAATAAGTCTCTTAGGACTTTGCAGTTAATTCAGAATGCTGCTGCACGTGTTCTGACAGGAACCAAGATCAGAGATCACATCTCTCCTATTTTGGCTTTCTTGCATTGGCTACCTGTTAAATCTAGAATATAATTTAAATTCTTTTACTTACTTACAAAGCTCTTCATGGTCAGGCACCATCATATCTAAAACAGCTGATAGTACCTTACTACCCCTCTATAACACTAGAGGCAGTTATCAAACTCCTCTTCTGTGGAACAAACTACCATTCTGGGTTCGGGAGGCAGACAACAGTCAACACTTTTAGGAATAGACTTAAGACTTTCCTTTTTGTTAGAGCTTATAGTTAGGGCTGGCTCTGGCCATCCCTTAGTTATGCTGCCATAAGACTAGACTGCCCCTCTCTCTCTCTCTCTCTCTCTCTCTCTCTCTCTCTCTCTCTCTCTCTCTCTCTCTCTCTCTCTCTTTCTCCATCACCACCACCATCTGTAAACATACATGTCTCATTAATACATGTTACTAACTAAACTTCTTCCCCAGAGTTTGTGTGCTCTCTCGTCCAGCAGGTTCTCGTGGATCGTAGCTGCTGCTGTGGTCCTGCATGTCATCCACTATATATAATAATTGTAAAATACTCACATGTAATTTAACAGTTAAATCAGTCATTTAACTAACAGTAATGTAATGTAACGTAATTTAACAGCATAAAACAGTATTTGTAATAAATTGCTGTAAATTTACAGTGGGTTACTACAGTATCTTACTCTATTTTAAAATAACTGTAAAATACTGTTCAATATTCATGCTTACATATAAATTAACAGTTAATGCTCAGTTAAATGGACTGTACTTATATAGCGCCTTTCTAGTCTTCCGACCACTCAAAGCGCTCTACAAAGGTGCCAACTGCTCATCAGTTTAGGGATCTAAGCATTCATACACATTCATACACCGATGGCACAGCCTTCGGGAGCAACTTGGGGTTCAGTATCTTGCCCAAGGACACGGCATGCACACTAGAGGAGCCAGGGATCGAACCGCCGATTATCTGATTAGTGGACGACCCGATCTGCCTGTGAGCCACAGCCGCCCCAGTTAACAATAACAAACTGTAATTTGACAGCATAAAACAGCATAAAACAGTATACAGTGAACATCTCTCCCCCCAAGTCGAGGCATTATCCATCAGGATCTTAATGATGATTGCGGGCTTATGTTTCTATTTTACACTTTAGCATTAGCATGTTAACATTAGTATGTTAGCAATAGCATGTTAACGATGATGCGCTAGCAGTTAACATTAGCATTTTAGCATTAGCATGTTAACGATGATGCACTAGCAGTTAACATTAGCATGTTAACATTAGCATGTTAACATTAGCATTTTAGCATTAGCATTGTTAATGCTGATGCGCTAGCAGTTAGCATTAGCATGTGAATATTAGCATGTTAACATTAACATGTTAGCATTAGCATTTTAACGCTGATGCGCTAGCAGTTAACATTAGCATGTTAGCATGAGCATGTTAGCATTAGCATGTTAGCAATAGCATGTTAACGCTGATGTGCTAGCAGTTAGCATTAGCATGTTAAATTTGGCATGTTAGCATTAACATGTTAACGCTGATGCGTTAGCAGTTAACATCATAGACATATATACATAGACGCCGCATCGAGCGGGTTGGTCGTTGGTCGCGATACGTAAACGGCGCCGCCATATTGGACCTGGAAGGTCTGCCGGTAAACTAATACACGGAAATGGACTGAACTTCATAAAGCGCCTTTCTACAAAGTTCTTTAAGTTAATGTCTCTTATACACCCATTCACACACACACTAATATATCTGGGAAACAAACAGGCACCAAAAAAACAACGTATGTAACTTTTAAAGTGATGATTATAAATGTTTACTCCTTATGTAAGCACCAAACCAACGTATGTATTTTTATAATGCTGAGTGTTTACAGCTACTAATGTGTGTAACACTGTTACTGTGATGATAAATATTGAAATATTTATATTTAACATTTAATCTGTGTCTATAATAACCAGATCCTGAAATGTAGATGTGACATGAGGGTTTCTGAATAAAGAGCACTAACGTTTAGATATAACTGATTTTGATTAATCGTTTTATTTCACATTGATGAACATATATATTGATGAACACACACATACATACACACACACACACATTGTATACACACACATATTATATATGTATACACACACATATTATACCCTAACCCTAACCCTAACCCAATTTTTTATTACTTCTCTCTTATTCTGGCATTTAGCGAATAGAAATAATTTTGGTAATCGTAACGGAGCTAAAACAGGAAAAGTTATTGTCTGATTTCATGTCAGACAGTGAGGGAAAAAAAATGTCTTTTTATACAGTGTATGTAAACTTTTGGTTTCAACTGTATGTATCCCATAGTCATATTTATATCTGCACTATATATATATATATCCTGTTCATTTGTACACACTCTGCACTTCTGGTTAGATGCTAAACTGTATTTTGTTGTCTATGTACTTTATGCAATGAGAATAAAGTTGAATCTAATCTAAAATAAAATAAAGTGCAGCCTGGTACAGCATAGTGATCACCTACCCTGTGGAGATGAGCTGGGAAACAGAAGACTGAAGGAACAGCTCCAGCTCTGATCCTGACTGTCTGACCTGTCCTGTCAAAATCCTCCGGTCTGAAATGCTCACTGCAGAGCACGGATGATGGACTGGCAGAAAAGCCTTCCCTTCTGACAGCTGTTTCCCATTTCTTTCTCAGCTCTTTATCTTTGGGAAACCTACATAGAATCAGATCAATCGATCAGAGTAGTTACTTCGGCCCAATTTAGTTAAATAGGAAAGAGTTCTTGCTTGTTTGGTTTCACCGCGGGACAATATTATGCGCATGATTTCATAGTATCAGACACAAAGTCAGCAAATTCTGTTCGTAAAATGACGTTATAATGGCCAAATACAATCAAAAGTAATCTTTCATTCTTACCTGTGAAAGGTAATACCAAGAGATCTGTTTTGTACTGTAAACCCCTTGGTACAATTCCACGCAGAACATGAAATAGGCATCTTCTCCGTTTGCTCCTATTCGCAGACCGCTCGACTCAGCCAGGTCCAATATGGCGGCGCCGTTACGTACCATTCAGCGCTCAATGCGGCGTCTATGTATATATGTCTATGGTTAACATTAGCATGTTAGCATGAGCATGTTAGCATTAGCATGAGCCTGTTAACATTAGCATGTTAACATTAGCAAATTAACATTAGCATGTTGGCATTTCCATGTTAACATTAGCATGTATTTAATTCCTTTTGGCTAATGCTATTTATTATTAGCATGTTAACGCGCTAGCTGCTCTGCTGTCTCTGTTTGCCATTTTAGACAGACAAGTATAAATTAATTGCCAAGAACTACTAAAATGGCTGCCCCTCTCCTCCTTCAAGCAGACTGAGGTTGCCAAGCAACCAGGACCTAATCAGCAGCAGCTAATCTGCACCTGTTAGAATTAACATGAGCATGTTAACATTAGCATGTTATTGCTGATGCGCTGACATGTTAGCAATTAACATTAGCATGTTGACATTAGCATGTTAGTAATAACATGTATTTAATTCCTAGTGGCTAATGTTAATTAGCACAAATTTTAGCATTGGTCGCTAATGTTTGCAAAAAGCATGTCTTTACAGCTAGCGCGTCTGCCATTTTACACAGACAGGTTCAAATTAAGTGCCAAGAACTACTAAGATGGCTGCCGCTCGGCTTCTGCTGGCCCCTCCCCCCTCTCCTCCTTCGAGCAGGCTGAGGTTGCCAAGCAACCAGGACCAACTGTAATCAGCAGAGCAGTTACTGCACCTGTTAGAATGTCACTTAGAAACTGAAAGAAAATGCTGAGACCTCATCTCGAACAGGAAGGATTTCTGGCCAAAACCATATTTCCAATCATTGAACCGGCTTAACCACAAGCAAGATGAGAACTTCCTGATTGTTTTACATACTTGTTTGGTGTCGATAAATAAATAAATGTGCCCGTAGGAGCAAGAGAGAGAAACGTTACTTCTGTCTTTCTCCAGAAAATTTCCCTCCTTTTTAACATGGGAGTATATGAGGCTGAGGATGGAAGTAGTCGATCAATGAGCACGTAGGGAGCCAAAACTATAACAGAGACAGTTTCAACAGTTTTATCACTGCGACCACCTCGAATTTTTCTATGTTTTGATGGTATAATCACGTCTGTAGCTGTGCATTTGTGGATACAGTCACAATTTACAAATTTATTTTTCGATGACTTTTTCTCTCCCTCTCCACTCTAGCGATGACATCACTCACTCTAGCTCTGGAAAGTTCTCGCAATACACACCCATTCATTTTTTGGCTTCATTTTTGGCGATTTTTGGCAAAACCACTTGCCGAAACTCATAGAAAAGTCATAGCAAACATGCCGAGCCGCACGTTTTGATACCTGTTTTGTGTATGTGCGACAAAAACTCTGGGAGGAGTAGCAAACCGAAAAACAGGCGTAAAAATAATAATAACTAGAAAACTGCATTTCCTGCGGAAAGTGCGGTGTGGGTGCCCTCTGCCGCCGCGGGCCCCAGAGGCCCACCTGCTGCCCTTTTTCTGCCTTGTCTTTTTCCTGTCTCTTACACTCTCTTTCCCCCTCACATTCCTGTCACTCTTCAGCTGTCTCTATACTATAAAGTTTGAAAAGGCCATAAGAGATATATCTTAAATATGTTGAAATTGGTTGAAAAGAGTAGAATAGTATGAAGTGATACAATGTTGTGTAACACTGTAGAAATTTAGATGAAAAGGTAGAATTGTAGAGAGTAATAGTAATAGTACAAGATCTTGGTGAACTGTGTAGTTTAACTGAACTCTGTAGTAGAAGAAGAGGTAGTTTAAATTGTAGGTCTGTATAAAGATTTGAAGTTTGTATAATGGATTTGAAATGGTAAAATATTAGTAGAAAAGGTTGAATAATCTGTAGAATATTAATAGTAGAATTTAGTAAAATAATAGTACAAGATCTTGGTGAACTGTGCAGTTTGAATGAAGTCTGTAGAAGGGAGAAGTTTAAGTGTAGAAGGATTGTAGAGACTGTCCTGAGACTGTCCTGAGACTCACCTGTCCAGGTGTGCAGCTCAGTCTGTATTGATCGTAGATCAGCAGATTTTTATTGTCTCAACACGATGATGTCGATTTGTTTACTGAGTGTCTGTGTGTGTGTGTGTTACTGTCTGTGTGTGTGTGCGTGTCTCTGTGTGTGCGTGTGTGTTTGTGTGTGCATGCTTGTGACAGCTGTGCATGCTCAGTCCCTCTCCCTCTGACTCTCTGACACAAAAGTTTCAAATGAAGTCCCTCGAAGAGAAAATTCAGTATTAATACAACAAGCTGTGTCATCATTGCCTTTTTACTGGGCTCTTATTTTGAAGGGACTCTTATTTTGAAAAACTGTGTGTGTGTGCGTGCATGTGTGCTTGTTCTGTCTGTGTGTGTGTGTGTGTGCATCTGCCTGTCTTTCTGCCTGTGTGTGGTGTGTCTGTCTCTCTATCTATGTGTTTGTGTTTGTGAGAGACAAGGATAAAATGGCCAACATTAAAAATGTAGTCTTGATAGTCTGATATCATACACAGACTTCAATAAAGTTAGTCAAAGGCATGCTTGAGGTTGCCAACCAACCAGGGTGAGCTGCAGGTCAGATTAATTAGACACAGGTGCTCCATGCAGCCTGTCTGTCCCACTGAAATGCACAGTATATGTCTGAATGATCCCCCTCAAAGGTGGCCAAAAAACCTATAAGGTAAGATAAGGTATGCCTCAACCCAAAATCTGAAATGACCAGAAGAATGCTTGTCTTGTGGATCATGTCTGTGCCAAGTTTCAGACAGAAATTGTATAAACTTTGGCCTCAAGAGTCAGAGCAAGCACGTGTGGTGCCTCCTCCTTCCGGAAAGATTTCTGCTCCGAAATACATGGGAGTCTATAAAGCTGTGGGAGGGGGGTAGTCGATCACTTAACACGTAGCGAGCCAAAACTATAACAGAGACAGCTTCCCTGGTGTTATCACTGCGACCACCTCAAATTTTCCTACGTTTTGATGGTATAATCATGTCTGTAGCTGTGAGGCCTTTGAGGCCAGGTGGATAACATATAGTGTGCGCTTTCAGGCATACTCAATTAAAGTAGTTGCACTTAAAAATGAGTAGTAACCAATGAACATGCCTCCTAGACTTGGGGGCCAGAAGTGGTATCATTTTACTGATAGCACTTCTCTACTGATCAAACTCCTCAAACTCCTAATTTTTGAGTGAAAAAATACTAACTGGCTATTCCTGAACTTGACTTTGGAGAGAACATCTCCATCATATCATTTGAGAAGTCCATGTGGAGTTCAACAGAGCAGGTAAAGCAAAGTTATGCTTATCTCCCAAAATTGGTAGTGTCAAGTGTTGTTTTGTCTGCATGATTATTGGACTGTGGACATTTAAGCTGTTTTATTGGGTCTGTTTCATTAGTCTAGGTTGCCTGGCTAAGTGAAAGCAGCTCTGTAGCTAGCTTGAGCTCAATTAGCCGTAGGTGTTGCTGACTTACATAAAGTTTTTTTATTGTAAAATGTACGTGTCATTTGCATCTTAGAGAATGTTACATTATTGAAGTTAATCGCCAACTTTGTGAAGACATATCTAACTTCTGTTAGCTTGTGCTTTTATAGAGCTGACTGTGCAACCACAAACGGGAAGGAACAGGAGAATTTTCCAAAGGGAGTGAGTTAGGACCTACAATCGCCAGTCTCTCACCAGGTGGAGAAGTAAGGTGCGTCAGTGTGTTGCTGCCAGGGTCAACATTAAAAACATCAAACACATTTTATTATGTACTCCATTGTAGTAGTGTAGGTCTTTCTCAATCAGTGAAACTGAAGAAGAAGAAAAAAACACTTAAAACTCAATTTTGCAAGCACACAATTTGTCTTTAGTTTCTGCTTGACTCCAGTCCTCCCAGAACATTCCAACAACATGCTCTTCTATTGGTCTGATTTATGGAAGTAACACTCCCTAAACTAACTACCCTCCCCTCTTTCTGTCTCTTGCTTTTCTCTTCTTTGCACTATGTCCTGTCTTTAACCATTTTCTCTCTCCCTTGAACAGTTTATTGCTTTGGCCCATTTCTCTCCTCTCATTTTTATGTTTCTTTTTCTCCCTCCATTAGTCTTTCATATTTTTATATTTTACCAGAGACGTGTTGCTAATTTTTTTTTTTTTTTTTTTTACAGGCACTCATCATCAGTGACTGAGACCAGCCAAATGCTGCTATTAAGGCCTCGCTTTTTTCCTTTCTCCATGTCCAATGTTATTGTTCACAAGCAAAAGACTTGTTTCCAAGCTAGATTGCTCTGTTACACTGTTCTAGATGGTAGTTTAATGCAGTGGTCCCCAACCTTTTCCTAACTGCGGACCGGTCAACGCTTGACAATTTTAATGCGGACCGGGGGGGGGGTTCAGCGCTGTGTTAGCGATCTCTGGGTATTCTGCCATGACTTTAATCCAGAACACCGTCAGAGTTGTTGTCTCGAACACTGTTTTAAGGCCGCCGTCATTTGCGATCTCCAGCAGTTGGTCTTCTTCTTGCACGGACATGCTGGATTTAGCTGGTTTGTTGACAAATGGGTCACATACCCATTCCTTGTTCGTTCGTGGGTCCATTAAGGTTGGGAAGTGGCGCTCAAACTCCTTTAACGGCGAAGATAGGTGATCGTGCACCAGTGATGGGGACTCGAGTTAGCGACTTGGACTCGAGTCGGACTTACGTCGCGCAAACAAAGACTTCCGACTTGACTTAGACTTGCTCCCAATGACTCGAGACTTGACTTGGACTTGTCTGTTGTGACTCGTGTGTGACTTGTGAATAATTTTACATTTTAATTTCATTATAAGTAGCCTATTCATTTAATTAAACGTAAAAGTTTGCAAGGTCATATTTAACAATGAAAACCGGAGGCAGCCTGAATATTTCCCTCCATTCACTCACTACCCATGCGTGCAGCAGCGAAGGAACAGACGTCAGTCGACCGATGGTAGATCATGGCAACAGCGGGTTCGTCTCGACCTGTGCCATTTGTCATTTCATTCGGATATAAAGAGTTCACACAGACTGGTAATAGACGAACAGCATCGTGCAATGTGTGTGGGTCCGTGGGGTCGGGGTAAGGGAGCGGGGCTGGCCCCCGTCGTTGGCCCGCACGATGTCGGTCGCGGCTGCAGGTGGACGCCCGCGTCTCCGCGCTGACCGCGCCCCGCGTGCGCCGGCCCCGGCGGGGAGAGGAGAGGGTTCTTCGGGTGGGCGGCGGGTCGTGCGGCCGGCTGGTCTCCCCAGCTTCCTGACCCACGGGTGAAAGTGAGCCTCTCCGTCCTCCTCCTCCTCGGGGTGGGGGGGGGCGAGAGCCACGCTCTTCTCTCCGGAGAAGCCCCTTTCGACTACGACCGCAGATCAGACGAGACAATCCGCTGAATTTAAGCATATTACTACCAGGACATGGTCATATTTGTTGCCAAAGATTTTTTGTTGTAGGTTCAATTTAGACACACTACAGTAGCCTCTTTATTTGCTGCTGTTCAAGTTGAAGGAGCTGAGTCATCTTGTTGGCTTTGGTTGGCCATGGTTGGTTAAATACAAAAAAAAAAATACACTAATCAATATCAAATGCTAACTAACAATAACCATTAAAAAAATTTGTTTGAACAAAGCTTTCAGGATGTTTCTTCACATTAGAATAGCCCTAATTATGTGTGCCTACTATTTTAAGGTTTCGTTTGGAATTGCACAGTAGCCTACCTCTTAACAAGGCTCCTGTTCACACATACTTTGACCTTCTTCAAATGTTTGATATCCCTGGGAAGCTGAGCTTTAGCAGATTTCATTAATGTGGAAAAAGTAACTGTGTTAGGCACTGACAAAGCGACACAGACAGATCATAGCATTAAATCAATGGAATTGTCCACATTCTAGTCCCCAAGTGATATGATGCTAAGTGAACATGCTCTGACCCATTTTGATATAATAATAATAATAATTAATAATAATAATAATTAATAGGTTATTGTAAATGGACTGCATTTATATAGTGCTTTCCTTACATGGTACCATAATGATAACGTTTATTTCGGTCATTTGAGACTTGATTTGGGACAAAAGACTTGAGACTTGACTTGAGACCTGACTTGGCATTGCCGTCAAAGACTTGAGACTTGACTTGGGACAAAAGACTTGAGACTTGACTTCAGACTTGACTTGGCATTGCCGTCAAAGACTTGGACTTGACTTGGACTTGACTACAGAGACTTGAGACTTGACTTGGACTTGGAAAAAATGACTTGTGAACATCACTGTCGTGCACCAGCTTGGTGAGTGAGGGCGTGGGCTCAGTCTCACACAAAATCCCTGCTAATGTTTGAAACATGTCCAATATGCCTCTGTTCATTATAGTCCCAGTCTAAGTCGAGCGGTCTTTTATTTTGAAACGTTTTTTAATTTCGAAATGACGTATTAAATAAAACAGAAATAACTAATTAATTCTTGTGCGTCCCGGTACTGATTGATCCACGGACCGGTACCGGTCCGCGGCCCGGGGGTTGGGGACCACTGGTTTAATGCAATGTTAAACAGTTCTAGATGGTATTTTAATTCAGTGTCTGAGATTATGCTCATGAGTGTCAAAACAGAGTGATGTTGTTGCTTTTATTTTTGTCTTGTGACTTCCTGTTTTATTTTGAAATTTACCTGCCCTCATTTCAAGGTCACTTGCCCTTCGCTTGTGTGTCACCTGTTGCCATGATCCCTGATTGTCTCCACTCGTTCCCCATTACCCATGTGTGTCTATAAAAGTTCTGTGTCTCCCTTTGTCCTGTGCCAGACTGTTTTTGTCCTTCATGCACCCCAGCCCTATTGACCACGTCTACTGTGTTTCTAGAGTTTTCCTGTATCTTTATCTTGCCTTTTTTCCCCCACATTGTGACATATGTGAGATTTGAGAATATATCGCGTAGTTTTGCAAGTACACTAGGCGCGCCAACAGGGGTACCGGCAGCGTGAGTTCATGAGCTGTTCTGAACTTGGAAGCTGAATAAAGAAAATGTTTAAGAAACATCAGCAGAGCGAGCCGGCCGTATTCACGCGAGATCACGCGAGAATCCTGGACATACCCGAGACCCCGCGATAAACAGTGTATAAAGAAAACAACAACAAACAGCTGACTTTGCTTCTCTGACGTGGAGGAGATTGATTTTTTTTACAGCGTGCTGTACAGCATGAACGCGCATTGTGCTCTTTGCCTAAATTGGCTAAGGGAGAACCGCACATGTGTTCTGCGTCCTGTTTAAGGGAGTACTGTACAAAATGTGTGTAAAAAGGTGTATCCCTCCCTCAACAAGATTTTTTTTTTCATGTTTACCAGAACATCTGCTCATGTGTCAGCAGTATTTACATTTGTTCAATCAATCTCTGTGGGATTTTGATGGTTCTACTAGACTTCCTTAACTCACTGAGCTCTGTAGTGTGTGAAGGTGTAGTTCTATCAGACTGCCTTACCTCCCTTAGTCCATAAGTCTGGACTGGTGTTGGATCTACTCTTAGTGCAGTCTGAGCTGTCACAGTGTTATCTTGAGGAGTATCCTCATTCTTTTGTACCTCTGCTGGTTTTAACTGTGGCACATACATTTTTATCTTGGGGAAATTTGGTTTTGGGGGAATATTTGTTTCATGGGTCAGGTTATTATATGCCTCTCCTCAGGCCTTGGTCAGGACAAATGGCACACATTCTGAATATTTTCAGTTACATAATTCTACAAGGCAGGATTGCCCTTTAAGGCCTTATTTGCCATTTTGATGGAACCTCTGTCAATTGCTCTGCGGTCTCATCCTAATATAGGTGGTATAATGAGAAATTGTGTAGAGCTGAAGGTGGCGCTGTATGCAGATGATCTTTTGTTGCCTTTCTCTAATCTGTCACGTTCTGTTTCTGCAGCCCTCTCAGTCTTAGATATATTTAGTAAATAGATATCTCTGGATATAAACCTAATCTGGGCAAAAGTGAAATGTTTACTGTGTTTAAATATGTAAAGCACCCGTCAATGGTTTGATCTAATTAATCATGTGACTAAGTGGAGAGAGATAAAAGGGACTCAGAAATGTTTGTTGGGTGTAGAGAGTTGTGAAGTTGGATTGGAAGGAGATTGGCGAGTATTGGATTGCAAGTATTATTATCAATATTGTTGAAAAGTGTTTGGATTCTGTATGTGTGGGAATAAACACACATATGTTGCCACCTAAAGAGTCATTCTCTTGTATTTTGCCTCTGGACCGCTCGGGCAAGTTGACACTCTCCAACCCTGTACAGAGTAGAGTTGCACGATACCCACGGTATACAGGGTACCCCACAGTGCCAAATCAGAACCGTCGCTACTATACTAGAAATTTTACACGACAGTACTACCGTGGATTACTATATTACCGGTAACAGTTTCGCTAGATAGCGGCCGCCTCTGCTCTCCTCCTGGCTTCTCGCTGCATGCTACTCACTCGTAAACAAACCAACATGGAACTGCAACCGAACTACACAGCTGCTGAATGATTGGCTGTTTGCCTGTTACTGGTGACGTCCAGGGATATGATAGGCTGTTCCGCACGCTGGGTCCGCCCGTCTGTTACCTGATTGGCTGTTCGTGTGTTTCTGCCGGCAAGAACGAACTCTACGAAGACAGCTCCGCTTCGATAGAAACTAGCTTTAAAACAAACAACAAGCTAAAGTTCTGTCTCATCCAGACACGAGACAACACACTCACCATGGCAGAAGCACCGGACCCGAGCAGCGAGTCTGCCGTGGCATCTTCGTCAGTGGCAACACTAATTTTGCTTAAAAAACAAACATTGTTGTTTCAAACGAACTTGTAAAAATACATTGCAGTTTATATAAATAATAATAATAAAGTATCGCGATAATACCCGGAACCGCGATACTTTGGTATAGTATCGTGGTTACTCATTTTAGTATCGTGACAACTCTAGTACAGAGAGTCAGAGTTGGGCCCCATTTCTCAATAGCCCTTAGTCTCAACATCAGCTCCCCACAGGGCTGTGTACTGAGTCCTCTGCTCTACACTCTGTACATCCATGACTATGTCAGCACTCACCCAGATAACATCATTGTTAAATTTGCAGGCGACACCACCTTAGTGGGACTAATCTCTGGATGTGACGAGACTGCCTACGGGGGGGTCCAGAGGCTTGTGGGATAGTGATAACAACTTGGTCCTCAACACCTCTAAAACAAAGGACTACAGGAGGAGGAAGACTGACCTGAAGCCCATCGGCATAAATGGGAGTCTGTGGAGAGGGTGCCCAGCTTCAAGTTCCTGTGTGTGCACATGGACGCAGACCTCAGAGGGAGCTCCAACACCGCAGTGGTTGTGAAGAAGACCAAACAGCAGCTCTACTTTCTGAGGATTGTCAGGAGGATCAACTTAAAGAGGGAACTGCTAGTCCTTATAAATGAAAACAGTTGACACAATTATGTCGTTTCAGCCATGGGGCAGTTGCAATAGAGACACTTCCAATACTTGACTACACAAAAGACATGTAGAATAATCTTTCTTTCTCAGAAGTGCAATAATTTTATACACAAAGCTCGGTTTACAAAAATATTTCATACAGTGATTGTTGATATCCTATGCGAAAATGCCAACAAGCCACAGCAAATTATTCACATATAATAATAATAATAATAATAATAATAATAATACATTTTATTTAAAAGCCCTTTTTATGGTACTCAAAGACACTTTACAGAGAAACATGAATCATTAAAACAATAGAGTGCACAAAAAGACATTAGACATTAAACATTAAAAGCAATTTTAAAAAGGTGTGTTTTTGTTAAAGATTTGAAGGTGGGAAGGTCAGTACAGTCACGGATGTGTTTGGGGAGAGAGTTACAGTGGAAGGGGGCAGCTGCAGAGAAGGCTCTGTCACCACAGGCTCGGTGCTTGGTCCTAAATGGAGGAGTCAGGAGATTAGCATCAGATGAACGGAGGTTGCGGGATGGATTGTGGCGATGGAGCAGGTCAGTGAGGTAGGAAGGGGCCTGGTTGTGGAGGGCTTTGTGTGTGAGGATTTTGAACTGGATACGCTGTGGAACTGGGAGCCAGTGGAGTTTCTGGAGGACTGAGGTGATGTGATCACGGGTGCGGGTGTGGGTGAGCAGACGAGCAGCAGAGTTTTGGATGTACTGTAGTTTTTTTTTAAGTTTTGGATGGTGTGCCATAGAGGATGTTGTTACAGTAGTCAATCTGGAAGTGATGAAGGCGTGAATGAGGGTTTCAGCAGCGGAGAAGGACAGTGATGGGCGAAGTCGGGCTATGTTCTTGAGACGAAAGAAGGCAGTTCTGGTGATTTGGTTTATGTGATGTTCAAAGGAGAGGTTATTGTCAAAGATGACTCCGAGGTTGCGAGTGTGTGGGGATGGAGACAGGATGGAGTTGTCGATGTTGAGGTGAAAGCAGTCTGCGGTTTTGGTGAGGGATTTGGGGAAGATGATGAGCATGTCTGATTTGTTACAGTTTAGTTTAAGGGAGGTGGTCTGCATCTAGGATTTGATGTCGGCGATGCAGTTGGAGAGAGTGGAGTGAGTGGCATCGCCGGGAGTGATGGAGTTGGTGGAGATATAAAGCTGGACGTCATCGGCATAACAGTGGAAATGAAGACCATGGTGGTGAATGATGTTGCCAAGAGGGAGCAGGTCGAGTATGAAGAGGAGAGGACCAAGCACCGAACCCTGGGGGACACCTTGGGACAGAGGAAGAGTGGAGGAGGTGCAGTTGTTGATGTAGATGAATTGTTGTCGGTCTGTGAGGTATGAGTCAGTTTGAGTGAGTGGGGAACTAAGCCAGACCTGAGGGAGGAGTTGATGATTTCTGTGATGAGTGTGGAGATGGCTGGTAAAGAGTCCTTGATGAGGTGGGATGGGATAGGATCCAGGACACAGGTAGAGGTTTTCATGCCTTAATGGGTTTGGGCAGTTTGGGCCTTAACTGCCATGTTTGCTGTATGGCCTTTCCCACTTACTCTTTGCCCAGCTAAAAAGGACTTGATAGCATTCACAACTCTGCTGGCCAGAAGGTTGATACTGCTAAAATGGAAATCCCCAGTCCCACCTACCTATACAAACTGGGTTAAGGAGGTGCTTTGTTTTCTTAAATTGGAAAAAATGAGACTGACTCTGATTGGTAAGGCTGTGTGTGTGTGTGTGTGTGTGTGTGTGTGTGTGTGTGTGTGTGTGTGTGTGTGTGTGTGTGTGTGTGTGTGTGTGTGTGTAGGGACTGTCAAACAGGTCACACACACACACACACACACACTCTCACACTGTCACTCATTTTTTTAAAAGAAGGTAAATTTAAAAAAAAACAATGACAAGAGGGCAAACATTAGATGAGGAAAAAAATTACAAACAACAGAAATAGAGATTATTTTCTGACTGAATCACAACAATATTTCATCTTTACAGAATCAAATGTTGAGTCGGGCTCCGGGATAATAGTTAACTTGTAATGAAGAACAAGTTGTGTTATTAAATTATAGTCCTGGATTTACATCAACATTATTGATTCCAAAACATATGCTATGAATGCACTTTTACACTTGTTTAAACCAGTGACAGTATAAACAATGGACAGAGCATGAGTGACCGTCACCGTTCCAAAGTGCTGTTTTAAAGCCGAAAATATTTGACACTGGATGCCGCCACGTTAGCTGCTACTTCCACCTCCTAGGTAATCTAAATACCAGAAAAGATGTACATCATCGGCAGACCTAAGGCAGGCCGAATGACTCCTGGGTGCATAACTTTAAGCCTTAATCTGAACTGGTGAGTTAAAAAAAATGGACAGGGAAATTATCTATATAGACAAAAACTGTTGCCTGAACCAGGCTGTAAACATGTTTGTTTCTGCTGTGAAGTTGGGAATTTGATTATGGCTGCACGCTTCTGCAACCTGTGTACCACTCCACGCTGCTTTATGCATTGGCTTGGGAAAATGCTGTATTTTATACAGATGGAAAAACTGTATCTTCATAAACCTTATACATGCAATAGATTTGGGAGAACATGAGGTTGGCATGACTGATTGAAGGGCATTAACACTGTTTTTGTTTTCTATACAAAAAGCTTCAAATCGCTTGTGGTACAAACACTGACTTGTAATTTGAAATTTCCTATTTTCCGGTGTGGTATAGTCAGGTTGCCTATTCTTGTCCATCTACTTCTAAAAGCTGCAACACTGAGGAAATGAGCATCAGAACTGGACCATAGAATATGGAAGAAGGTGGCCAGATTTCATGAATCATGTTTTTGTTTACATTACGAGGATAGCTGAATGCATGTTAGCTTCAAGGTTAGCTGAAAGGATTATTGGTACTCTCTACCTACCATTCAGGAGCTGGCCCACAAAAGATGCCAGTCAAGAGCTAAAGGCATATCTTAATGTATTCTGCTGACTTATTTATTATCTGACTTATTTATGTGTTTTTTATGTCTTATTTAATTTATTCTTTGGTGTGTTTTTAATCTGTGAGGTTTTGCTTGTAATTTTGTTTTATAGTGCACTCTGAAATGACAAAGAGATCTTGAATCTTGAATGTGTCCGCTTACCTGTGGAACACATGGCATCAGGAATGCGCTGTGGGAATAAGGTGACCGACAGACTCAGTTTGATGCTTTGGCCAATGTTCTACTGGGAAACCTTGGGTCCTGCCATTCATGTAGATGATAGTGGTTACTCTGTTACGTACCACCTATACCTAAGCATTGTTGGAGACCATGTACACCCTTTTGTGGAAACGGTATTCCTTGATGGCAGTGGCCTCTTTCAACATTAAATGCTTCCTGCCACATAGCAAATATTATTCAGAAATGGTTTGAGGAACACGACAAAAAGTTCAATGTCTTGACTTGCCTCAAATTTCCCAGAGCCTCAAAATTCCCCAGATCACAATCCAATCGAGCATCTGTGGGACGTACATACATGCACATACATCCATGATTACTTCAAATGTAATGTGAGACAGTAAGTGGACTTCAAATGAACGGTTCAAAAACTCTACAATCATGGCTTCAAAAAGGAAATATCAGATAGAGAAGTGTATATCAGGAGATTCTCTTCAACCCCAACTTAGCTCTGGTTCTTAAACCAGTTCTTTTTAACTTTTAAATTCTGTTAAAATACTAGTATTTGAAGTGATTAAGTGATTTTCAGAGGTGGTACCTGGAGTAAAAAGCTTAAGAAACACTGGCCTATGCATTTCTGGCCAGTGTAACTTGCTTTGATTTGATTTATTTACATTGTGTTTGAATTGTACAAGTTGAAATGACCAAACTAAACTAAATGAAACTACTCTTCATGTAAATATATATTTTTTGAGCCAGTAAATCTACTTTTTGCTTTATTTACTTTCTACAAAATCACTGCCGTACCTAAAGTTTCAGTTGCATTCATGGAAACACAAGGTCAGCATTATAGCATTGCTTGAGTAATATTTATGCATAGGACTGGTGCATGACTAACAATGACCAATAAAATATTGTTTTGTTTATTTTTTGTTTTCTGTGGCGTATTTCTATAGCAGGCACAGATTTGTCCCTGGCTTCACTTTCCATTCTTCAAGGCGTGGCTGTTTACTAATTTCTCTTTGGGGAGGGAGATCCAGGATTGGATTGTGCTCTTTGCCTAAATTGGCTAAGAGGGAACCGCACATGTGTTCTGCGTCCTGTTTAAGGGAGTACTGTACAAAATGTGTGTAAAAAGGTGTATCCCTCCCTCAACAAGATTTTTTTTTTCATGTTTACCAGAACATCTGCTCATGTGTCAGCAGTATTTACATTTGTTCAATCAATCTCTGTGGGATTTTGATGGTTCTACTAGACTTCCTTAACTCACTGAGCTCTGTAGTGTGTGAAGGTGTAGTTCTATCAGACTGCCTTACCTCCCTTAGTCCATAAGTCTGGACTGGTGTTGGATCTACTCTTAGTGCAGTCTGAGCTGTCACAGTGTTATCTTGAGGAGTATCCTCATTCTTTTGTACCTCTGCTGGTTTTAACTGTGGCACATACATTTTTATCTTGGGGAAATTTGGTTTTGGGGGAATATTTGTTTCATGGGTCAGGTTATTATATGCCTCTCCTCAGGCCTTGGTCAGGACAAATGGCACACATTCTGAATATTTTCAGTTACATAATTCTACAAGGCAGGATTGCCCTTTAAGGCCTTATTTGCCATTTTGATGGAACCTCTGTCAATTGCTCTGCGGTCTCATCCTAATATAGGTGGTATAATGAGAAATTGTGTAGAGCTGAAGGTGGCGCTGTATGCAGATGATCTTTTGTTGCCTTTCTCTAATCTGTCACGTTCTGTTTCTGCAGCCCTCTCAGTCTTAGATATATTTAGTAAATAGATATCTCTGGATATAAACCTAATCTGGGCAAAAGTGAAATGTTTACTGTGTTTAAATATGTAAAGCACCCGTCAATGGTTTGATCTAATTAATCATGTGACTAAGTGGAGAGAGATAAAAGGGACTCAGAAATGTTTGTTGGGTGTAGAGAGTTGTGAAGTTGGATTGGAAGGAGATTGGCGAGTATTGGATTGCAAGTATTATTATCAATATTGTTGAAAAGTGTTTGGATTCTGTATGTGTGGGAATAAACACACATATGTTGCCACCTAAAGAGTCATTCTCTTGTATTTTGCCTCTGGACCGCTCGGGCAAGTTGACACTCTCCAACCCTGTACAGAGTAGAGTTGCACGATACCCACGGTATACAGGGTACCCCACAGTGCCAAATCAGAACCGTCGCTACTATACTAGAAATTTTACACGACAGTACTACCGTGGATTACTATATTACCGGTAACAGTTTCCGCTAGATAGCGGCCGCCTCTGCTCTCCTCCTGGCTTCTCGCTGCATGCTACTCACTCGTAAACAAACCAACATGGAACTGCAACCGAACTACACAGCTGCTGAATGATTGGCTGTTTGCCTGTTACTGGTGACGTCCAGGGATATGATAGGCTGTTCCGCACGCTGGGTCCGCCCGTCTGTTACCTGATTGGCTGTTCGTGTGTTTCTGCCGGCAAGAACGAACTCTACGAAGACAGCTCCGCTTCGATAGAAACTAGCTTTAAAACAAACAACAAGCTAAAGTTCTGTCTCATCCAGACACGAGACAACACACTCACCATGGCAGAAGCACCGGACCCGAGCAGCGAGTCTGCCGTGGCATCTTCGTCAGTGGCAACACTAATTTTGCTTAAAAAACAAACATTGTTGTTTCAAACGAACTTGTAAAAATACATTGCAGTTTATATAAATAATAATAATAAAGTATCGCGATAATACCCGGAACCGCGATACTTTGGTATAGTATCGTGGTTACTCATTTTAGTATCGTGACAACTCTAGTACAGAGAGTCAGAGTTGGGCCCCATTTCTCAATAGCCCTTAGTCTCAACATCAGCTCCCCACAGGGCTGTGTACTGAGTCCTCTGCTCTACACTCTGTACATCCATGACTATGTCAGCACTCACCCAGATAACATCATTGTTAAATTTGCAGGCGACACCACCTTAGTGGGACTAATCTCTGGATGTGACGAGACTGCCTACGGGGGGGTCCAGAGGCTTGTGGGATAGTGATAACAACTTGGTCCTCAACACCTCTAAAACAAAGGACTACAGGAGGAGGAAGACTGACCTGAAGCCCATCGGCATAAATGGGAGTCTGTGGAGAGGGTGCCCAGCTTCAAGTTCCTGTGTGTGCACATGGACGCAGACCTCAGAGGGAGCTCCAACACCGCAGTGGTTGTGAAGAAGACCAAACAGCAGCTCTACTTTCTGAGGATCGTCAGGAGGATCAACTTAAAGAGGGAACTGCTAGTCCTTATAAATGAAAACAGTTGACACAATCATGTCGTTTCAGCCATGGGGCAGTTGCAATAGAGACACTTCCAATACTTGACTACACAAAAGACATGTAGAATAATCTTTCTTTCTCAGAAGTGCAATAATTTTATACACAAAGCTCGGTTTACAAAAATATTTCATACAGTGATTGTTGATATCCTATGCGAAAATGCCAACAAGCCACAGCAAATTATTCACATATAATAATAATAATAATAATAATACATTTTATTTAAAAGCCCTTTTTATGGTACTCAAAGACACTTTACAGAGAAACATGAATCATTAAAACAATAGAGTGCACAAAAAGACATTAGACATTAAACATTAAAAGCAATTTTAAAAAGGTGTGTTTTTGTTAAAGATTTGAAGGTGGGAAGGTCAGTACAGTGACGGATGTGTTTGGGGAGAGAGTTACAGTGGAAGGGGGCAGCTGCAGAGAAGGCTCTGTCACCACAGGCTCGGTGCTTGGTCCTAAATGGAGGAGTCAGGAGATTAGCATCAGATGAACGGAGGTTGCGGGATGGATTGTGGCGATGGAGCAGGTCAGTGAGGTAGGAAGGGGCCTGGTTGTGGAGGGCTTTGTGTGTGAGGATTTTGAACTGGATACGCTGTGGAACTGGGGGCCAGTGGAGTTTCTGGAGGACTGAGGTGATGTGATCACGGGTGCGGGTGTGGGTGAGCAGACGAGCAGCAGAGTTTTGGATGTACTGTAGTTTTTTTTTAAGTTTTGGATGGTGTGCCATAGAGGATGTTGTTACAGTAGTCAATCTGGAAGTGATGAAGGCGTGAATGAGGGTTTCAGCAGCGGAGAAGGACAGTGATGGGCGAAGTCGGGCTATGTTCTTGAGACGAAAGAAGGCAGTTCTGGTGATTTGGTTTATGTGATGTTCAAAGGAGAGGTTATTGTCAAAGATGACTCCGAGGTTGCGAGTGTGTGGAGATGGAGACAGGATGGAGTTGTCGATGTTGAGGTGAAAGCAGTCTGCGGTTTTGGTGAGGGATTTGGGGAAGATGATGAGCATGTCTGATTTGTTACAGTTTAGTTTAAGGGAGGTGGTCTGCATCTAGGATTTGATGTCGGCGATGCAGTTGGAGAGAGTGGAGTGAGTGGCATCGCCGGGAGTGATGGAGTTGGTGGAGATATAAAGCTGGACGTCATCGGCATAACAGTGGAAATGAAGACCATGGTGGTGAATGATGTTGCCAAGAGGGAGCAGGTCGAGTATGAAGAGGAGAGGACCAAGCACCGAACCCTGGGGGACACCTTGGGACAGAGGAAGAGTGGAGGAGGTGCAGTTGTTGATGTAGATGTTGTCGGTCTGTGAGGTATGAGTCAGTTTGAGTGAGTGGGGAACTAAGCCAGACCTGAGGGAGGAGTTGATGATTTCTGTGATGAGTGTGGAGATGGCTGGTAAAGAGTCCTTGATGAGGTGGGATGGGATAGGATCCAGGACACAGGTAGAGGTTTTCATGCCTTAATGGGTTTGGGCAGTTTGGGCCTTAACTGCCATGTTTGCTGTATGGCCTTTCCCACTTACTCTTTGCCCAGCTAAAAAGGACTTGATAGCATTCACAACTCTGCTGGCCAGAAGGTTGATACTGCTAAAATGGAAATCCCCAGTCCCACCTACCTATACAAACTGGGTTAAGGAGGTGCTTTGTTTTCTTAAATTGGAAAAAATGAGACTGACTCTGATTGGTAAGGCTGTGTGTGTGTGTGTGTGTGTGTGTGTGTGTGTGTGTGTGTGTGTGTGTGTGTGTGTGTGTGTGTGTGTGTGTGTGTGTGTGTGTGTGTGTGTAGGGACTGTCAAACAGGTCACACACACACACACACACACACACACTCTCACACTGTCTCTCATTTTTTTAAAAGAAGGTAAATTTTAAAAAAAACAATGACAAGAGGGCAAACATTAGATGAGGAAAAAAATTACAAACAACAGAAATAGAGATTATTTTCTGACTGAATCACAACAATATTTCATCTTTACAGAATCAAATGTTGAGTCGGGCTCCGGGATAATAGTTAACTTGTAATGAAGAACAAGTTGTGTTATTAAATTATAGTCCTGGATTTACATCAACATTATTGATTCCAAAACATATGCTATGAATGCACTTTTACACTTGTTTAAACCAGTGACAGTATAAACAATGGACAGAGCATGAGTGACCGTCACCGTTCCAAAGTGCTGTTTTAAAGCCGAAAATATTTGACACTGGATGCCGCCACGTTAGCTGCTACTTCCACCTCCTAGGTAATCTAAATACCAGAAAAGATGTACATCATCGGCAGACCTAAGGCAGGCCGAATGACTCCTGGGTGCATAACTTTAAGCCTTAATCTGAACTGGTGAGTTAAAAAAAATGGACAGGGAAATTATCTATATAGACAAAAACTGTTGCCTGAACCAGGCTGTAAACATGTTTGTTTCTGCTGTGAAGTTGGGAATTTGATTATGGCTGCACGCTTCTGCAACCTGTGTACCACTCCACGCTGCTTTATGCATTGGCTTGGGAAAATGCTGTATTTTATACAGATGGAAAAACTGTATCTTCATAAACCTTATACATGCAATAGATTTGGGAGAACATGAGGTTGGCATGACTGATTGAAGGGCATTAACACTGTTTTTGTTTTCTATACAAAAAGCTTCAAATCGCTTGTGGTACAAACACTGACTTGTAATTTGAAATTTCCTATTTTCCGGTGTGGTATAGTCAGGTTGCCTATTCTTGTCCATCTACTTCTAAAAGCTGCAACACTGAGGAAATGAGCATCAGAACTGGACCATAGAATATGGAAGAAGGTGGCCAGATTTCATGAATCATGTTTTTGTTTACATTACGAGGATAGCTGAAAGGATTATTGGTACTCTCTACCTACCATTCAGGAGCTGGCCCACAAAAGATGCCAGTCAAGAGCTAAAGGCATATCTTAATGTATTCTGCTGACTTATTTATTATCTGACTTATTTATGTGTTTTTTATGTCTTATTTAATTTATTCTTTGGTGTGTTTTTAATCTGTGAGGTTTTGCTTGTAATTTTGTTTTACAGTGCACTCTGAAATGACAAAGAGATCTTGAATCTTGAATGTGTCCGCTTACCTGTGGAACACATGGCATCAGGAATGCGCTGTGGGAATAAGGTGACCGACAGAGGCAGTTTGATGCTTTGGCCAATGTTCTACTGGGAAACCTTGGGTCCTGCCATTCATGTAGATGATAGTGGTTACTCTGTTACGTACCACCTATACCTAAGCATTGTTGGAGACCATGTACACCCTTTCGTGGAAACGGTATTCCTTGATGGCAGTGGCCTCTTTCAACATTAAATGCTTCCTGCCACATAGCAAATATTATTCAGAAATGGTTTGAGGAACACGACAAAAAGTTCAATGTCTTGACTTGCCTCAAATTTCCCAGAGCCTCAAAATTCCCCAGATCACAATCCAATCGAGCATCTGTGGGACGTACATACATGCACATACATCCATGATTACTTCAAATGTAATGTGAGACAGTAAGTGGACTTCAAATGAACGGTTCAAAAACTCTACAATCATGGCTCCAAAAAGGAAATATCAGAAAGAGAAGTGTATATCAGGAGATTCTCTTCAACCCCAACTTAGCTCTGGTTCTTAAACCAGTTCTTTTTAACTTTTAAATTCTGTTAAAATACTAGTATTTGAAGTGATTAAGTGATTTTCAGAGGTGGTACATGGAGTAAAAAGCTTAAGAAACACTGGCCTATGCATTTCTGGCCAGTGTAACTTGCTTTGATTTGATTTATTTACATTGTGTTTGAATTGTACAAGTTGAAATGACCAAACTAAACTAAATGAAACTACTCTTCATGTGAATATATTTTTTGAGCCAGTAAATCTACTTTTTGGCCTTCTTTACTTTCTACAAAATCACTGCCGTACCTAAAGTTTCAGTTGCATTCATGGAAACACAAGGTCAGCATTATAGCATTGCTTGAGTAATATTTATGCATAGGACTGGTGCATGACTAACAATGACCAATAAAATATTGTTTTGTTTATTTTTTGTTTTCTGTGGCGTATTTCTATAGCAGGCACAGATTTGTCCCTGGCTTCACTTTCCATTCTTCAAGGCGTGGCTGTTTACTAATTTCTCTTTGGGGAGGGAGATCCAGGAAATGAAAACGTAATCTAACCAATATCCATTAGTCCTAATGCACTAATGACTAGAACATACTTAATTTCTATCCATAGGTCGAATAAAAACTGCAGTTGCATGAGCCAAAGATGGAGTGATGATTGTTATGTAGATATTGTGCATTCAAAAGCTCTCTATATTTGACTTTGTGAAAATTAGTAAATAGATTGGTAGACTGGTTCGAATTAAATCAAGAAAAAACTGAGTTCATTGTTTTTGGCAATAATGAGAAGAGGGTTGCTGTCAGTAAACACCTTGAGTTACTGTCTCTAGAAACTAAAGACCAAGTCTGAAACTTTGGCGTGTTGATAGACTCAGATCTGACCTTCAACAGTCACATAAAATCAGTCAACTTAAAAACATATCCAGAGTTAAGGACTTTATGTCCCAAACAGATGAGGAGAAGCTGATCCATGCTTTCATCTCCACTTGACTACTGTAATGGTCTTTTGACTGGACTCCCCCAAAAAAGTATCAAACAGCTGCAGCTCATTCAGAACGCAGCAGTTCGAGTTTTGAGATCAGAGCACATCACCCCATTTCTTACACTGGCTCCCAGTTAGCCACAGAATAGATTTTAAAGTTCTGCTACTAGTTCACAAATCACTGAATGGTTTAGGATCACAATACATAAACGACATGTTAGTAGAATATAGACCCAGTAGGGCTCTGAGATCTACTGACTCAGGTCAGATAGTGGAGCACAGAGTTCAAACCAGACACAGTGAAGCAGCATTAGCAGTCATGTTCACAACTGGAACAAACTACCAGCAGGACAGAAATCATCCCCAACTCTCTTTTAAATTCAGGTTAAAAACTTTTCTCTTTTCATGTGCTTATGGCTGAGCTGATCATGATTTTAAATGACATTCTGATGTTGTATTAATTATTGGTTTTAATTTCTGTATGTATGTATATATATATATATATATATATATATATATATATATATATATATATTTTTTTTTTTTTTTTAATTAAATTCTCTTTTCTCTTTTTTGTTTTTTTATTTTATTGCTTGTCTTAATGTCCAATGTTTTTCCTTACCTCTGTAAAGCACTATGAATTGCCTTGTGTATGAGTTGTGCTATACTAATAAACTTGCCCTTGCCCTTGTCCTTTAAGAAGTGCTTGTTGGACGCCTGAACAGCATCTGAAACCCCTCCCTCCCTCCACACTACCTTCTTGCAGGATTTGAATTTCTCTCTCCGGCTCTGTCTCTCACTTATTGGTTTGTGGCTCTGACTGGCACCATAGCCAGAGCAGCCAAATCACATGGGTATTGTAGTATTTTAAGCTGTCTGCCATGCCAATATGACAGTCAAACATGATTTCTCAGAAACAAAGTTGATCACAGAATGTATATTAATATTTATTTGAAAAAAGCACAATGGGCTACAATATTCTGCACATCTACAATAACTCTGCCAAAACCAAAGGTTCTTAGTCAAAATTTCCAAAGTGCAAAAATAGAACTCTGTAGTCATAGAACATAGATGGTGACAATCTGTACTGCACAGTACAACAGCACTTTAAAGCTTTAAATCTTACATCCAACCCTCCCACCCGACTCTACTCCAGTCTGTGCTTTCCTCATCATGCCCAGCCCATCACAGTAATTCTATGATTTCTGCCATCCACTGCTGCAAGTCACGGAAGAGAAAAGAACAAAAAGCAGATAAGCGGTAAGGCTTTCAGATACAGTAACATTACATTATGTACACTGTTTTCAATAGTGGATAATCATTACGGTGGACGAGACCTGTTGAAAGACAGCTGACCTTTAAGTTGAAGGCTATTTACATGTTAGATGTTATGCAGCATGTAATTAAGATTAGAAATGGCTCTCTCTTTCTATTAAAAGTCTAATGTTTGCTCTTATTAAATTATTTAACAGCTTTTACAAGCAACAAGTTCTTTATACATCGCTGCTGGACAGAGGCGGGTCAGTTACGATATATCAAACATGGCATGTGTGTTAATACAGATTTGCCCGACTTCATGAACACTTTATTCCTGATTGAGTTAGCACATCAATTTGTTGCTCCTGTCATTATGAAATGACACACAGCATTTGTATGTATGTAGTCTGCTCACAGATGTTTTGTTTTGTTCTGTCTTTGCCAGATGAGGAAAATGGACATCTCTCTGCCTCTTCTCTTCCTCTTCATAGGTAAGCTAACTTCAAAAATAGACAGGGTGTTTAATTTTAAACTATTATTACAATGGTGTACAGTATGTGTAACTCTAGATGTGTCATCATACATGATGCATGATGTAATGCAGGATATGAGTGACTGTGGGCGAGTGAGTTTCAAGCTTTGAGATTCAGGAAGAGGATTACAACATTTTAGTGGTTACTGCTGCTTCTGTAATGAGCTCATCAATCAGCTGAACCAGCCGTAATCAGATTCGAAAGATTGGATTACATCACTGTTAGCCCATGGCCCTTTTTCACCCTCGGTCTTTACACTTTTGAGTTGTTTTTGTTGTTCTACTTTGCATGTGCATTTTATTTTTTGTTTATTTTGCTGTTGTTGCTATGCCTTGTCACTGATTAAAAATTATTTGGTCAAAATTATAATTATTTCCCTATAACCTCTGATATAACTAAAGCTTCTCCTGTATGATGTTAAATCAATTAAGAGTTATTTAACATTTTGGGAATCACATTCTATTGGCTTTGTTTCAAACGGTTTAATAAGATAAAATAATGATATCATGGGTGTCACAGTGGTGCAGTGGTTAGCACCACTCACAGCAAGAAGGTTCCTGGTTCGAACCTCAGCTGAGGCCTTTCTGTGTGGAGTTTGCATGTTCTCCCCGTGTCCATGTCTGTGTGGGTTCTCTGGGTACTCCGGCTTCCTCCCACGGTCCAAAAACATGCACTTAACAGGTTAACTGGTGACTCTAAAATATCCATAGGTGTGAATGTGAGTGTGAATGGTTGTCTCTATGTGCGATGAACTAATGACTTGTCCAGGGTGTACCCCGCCTCTCGCCCAAAGTCAGCTGGGATTAACTGATCTGAATGATGTGTGAATTTGCGTTCACTTTGTATGTAATCTCATCGAATGGAAAATTCACATCTCTTTCTATGTGAACACAGAATCTTGAATTACTAAATAGGCCTAAAGAATGACATGGTTTTTACAATACAACAACCTGTCATCTGATTGCAGATTCAACTATTCAACGTTCTGGAGATTTCGGCATTTTTACTGCTTGCTTCACCAAAAACAACAGCCTCAGGTTCAAGTTTTCCACTCATTAACAACATGATACACATTCATTACACTTATTTGGTATACTTTTCTATATGTTTTGACCTTCAAAAAACTAATGACAACCTTTTGATCCACTAAAGGTTGGACTGCATTTATGCACCCTGTCCACAAACTCCATCCTTCTCCTGTGAACTTATGACATCAAACGGAATCCTGCTGAATAAAGCATCTAATGAGAAGTGCAAGTTTACCCTCCCAGATTCTTTATGGCCCAGCAATCAAACCATGATCTTCAACTGCACACTGAAGCGAAAAAAGAGGGAGGAAGTGAAGCATATCACCATAGACGCTCAACCTAAAGGAAAACGTTTGTATTACTTTGCCTTTGTAAAAAAAAATCAGTTCTTACACACTAAAAATACTGCGCTAAAACTGACCCAATGTGAGGTCAATTTAACAGCCACACTCCATTGGTACTAGATAAAATTCTTTTTTTTGTGATCAAATGTTTATTTAACAAGAATACAAGTTACAGCCAAAGAACATGAGTCATTAATTGACATTCATAGAAAAAAAAACTGACTGTAAAAACTAAATTACAAAATAATAAAATAAGTATTAGTATTAATCTTTAATCTTGCACTTCATAGGTGCAAGCAAACCAAACCAAAAGCACATAAAAACAATATGTAAAAAAAAAATTGAAAAAAAAGAAAAAGAAAGGAGGCACCAGCCGCCACCCACCCCACCCCAACACCACCGTCACCGTGGTACGATCTCTTAAGTTACTAGCATCCTACGGAGTATATAACGTGTATGTACACACACGCATGCCCAATCAGGAGAAACAAGGAGGATAGAATCTCACAACTAGATATTAGGTAAGGGAAGAGCTTATAAGTTCTTTTAGTGAGTCAGCTGCTGCATGCCAGTTGTTTATGGTAGCCTCATTAGCGCCATTATTTCTAGCAGTTGATAGTTCTAGATAAATTACATCTAGGATACTAAGTGCCCAGTGTCTGATAGTGAGAGAATGGCAAAGTTTCCATTTTAAGGCTATCAACTTCTTGGCAGCTGTCAAGCCAGCCAATACAGTGAGCTTTTTGAGTTTATTAATATTAACTTGTGACAAATCAATTAGCAAAAGGACAGGTATAGTCACTGGTATGGTCACTGATACTAAATCAGAAAGCTTGGCTGCCACCTTGGACCAAAACTGTGAAACTGGAATTCCACATCATATGCAAAAAAGTGCCAAAGGCCTTCATAGAACATAGGCTACACAAAGAATCAGTTATCAACTTCATACAGTGGAGTTTGCGAGGGGTTAAAGATGTTCTGTGTACATAGTTAAAGCAGATCTGCTAGTAGTCTGGGTTGCAGGAAGCCTCTCTAATATTTGCCCAGACCTGAGACCAATCAAAATCAGAGTTCAAATTGGGGCAGTCATACCTCCATATTCTGTCAAGTGGTAGTTCATTATAGGAGTGGCAAGTAATTTGTGTAGTGGGTAAAGGGGAAGGGGTTGCTGTGCCGGAGCACCATGTACCTGTAAAGATGATCTAAGTTGCAGATAAAAAAAGTACAAGTTTGCTGGCAAATTATACCTGTCTCTAATATCTTGAAAGGTGTTCAGCCCAATGTCACTATATACTTTATCTAAAGTGTGAATATTACTGTTACTCCAGGCAGCACAGGAAATAGGTCTCCCTCGGATCAGTAGGCCATAGTTGCTAAAGATCTGTGTAAGCGTATGCCACTTGCAGGAGATTTTACACTGAAGTTCAGCCGCATTTATTATTTAATTTAATATAGCATTAAAAATGTTGGACATAGCTAATTTTTCAACTCATACAAAGCTTTTCTAAAACAGATAGTACATGAAAAAGGGGCAACAATATACAGTATATCATATACTGTATATAACACATTATGTAACTAATTATTTCACTGTTGTATTATAGGTTAAATTGTTATCTCAAACTTTATGCACCGTGGCTCCAAAGTGTACGTATAAATCAGCTGAGGCACCCCTAGATTGGGGGTTACAATGCTGACCATGAACTGCAACATCCCTGCTTTGAGTGTGTATGGGGATCCCAACAGTAATATAGAAAAAAAATGAGTCATCTAACTTTGAATGCATGTTGTAAAACCAACTATGTTTATTGAACGAAAAAAATAAGCTTAAATCCATAGTCTATTCTCTGATGTCAGAAATTGAATATAATAATTATAATGTTTATAATGTTTGTTAATGCCAACACACGAGGGTACTCTCAGATTTTAGCCAAGGTACTAACATTTATCATGATTGTCACTACCAAAACATAGCTTAACATGTGTTATTACTACAAAAAAAATAATAAAGATTTTTGGAGAGTTTAACCTCTCAAACAATGCATGCTTCAGAGTCTGCTGATGATGTTTAACTTGCAGAAGTTGTTTTATTCAAGTCATGTTTATAAGTTCTAAAGTGGTCTGCAAATAGAAATTAGAAATTTCAAGTTGAATAAACTTACAGTTAATGAAACATATATTTACAAAAAGTTAATGACGAAAGATAAGTTGATTTAGATACTGTAAATTCCTATGCTGGACTGTCTTTCGTTATGTGTAGAAATTATAAAGTAAAATGTTCTGTATCAATCACACCACTGTTTGGGTCCATGCTAACATAGCAGAGTAAAAAAGTGCAGAAAATTAGTGCTACTGAATCTGATCTCTCTCTTTCTCTCTTACTTTCCTTTCAGAACGCATCAAGCCTTGTCCTGCCACCACAGGCTTACTGCTGCACCAAGCTCCAACCCTACTGTGGCCTGTGGTGATGCTGTCTTTGTGGAGAGTCCTCATTACAGACAGCCAGACAACATAAGGGATTGATTGTGGAAGCTCTGACCAACTAAAATACCACATTGCCTGTCTCCAGATAAATGTGTGGGTCTTGTTTTATTTTAAATTTTGCTCAAAATGCAAGTAATTTATTTGAAAAAGTAAAAGTGTCAGTGATGATTTCAGTGTTGTACACAGTTTGTGTGATCTCCAGAGGTGACGTGCCTGGTGTTGCTATAGATATGTATAGTGATATATGGGAATGTATAATCATCAATGTTTATTTATACCATAAGATTCCTTATTGGTTTGTTTTCAAATGCATATTCTGCTTATTCTGCTTACCAATACTCAACACACAAAAGCCACCTGCCATTGTTTTGTTACTTTATACATAACCTGCTTGAATGAATACCAACTGAATGTCAGTTTTGGAACCGTCCAAGGTAATTATTCTATAGTCTTTTATTGTAACATAACATTTCACTGTCCATAGTAAAGGATGATGACATTACGGATAAAGGGAAAATGGATAATGTTTAAGTTCAGCCCAGGGGCAATCATGCCAAATATAGAAACACCCTAATCATACTTTAATAAACATAGTGTGTTCTGAGATGTCAACCTCTGCAATACCAATCTAAACACAAAGGGATGCCATGATTTGATCCATTCAGGGTGTCATGCCAATGTCAGGATTTTGTTGTGGTAGCATGGAACTATCCAAATAGGGTCAGTGGCTGGTGTGGGAATTTTCTCTGCCCTCTTGAGTTTGACATGATTTAATGTCCATGATGGTAGGCTCTTTTACTTCGAACAATATTTCTTCATTGTAGTGCTACTTTTATTGATATAAAAGATCTGAATGTTTTACTCTGTATATAAATGAGAAATGTGGGAATGGAATAAATATAGGTATTTGTTTAATTATGAATTCAGTAACTAATTTCTATCTTGGTTTATTTTATTTTATTTTGGTATTTATGTCAGCATTTATTAATATTTTTATGTTTAAATTGCTTGCATTGATTTCTGCTACAGGGTTTTTTTGTAAAATAGGCCTAAATAGAATTATTGCTCTTGTTATGATTTTCTACAGCATAAGAACAATAAGTCATGTTTATAAAACCAGTTTCCCTCTGGTTCCTCCGCACTAGTTTAGCTCAGAGGTTGTTTCGACTGTCAGTTCTCTCTGAAGAATTTGCTGATCTCATCCCTCCCTGGGATCGAACTTCAAGTGCTGTTCTGTGTTTTTGCTGTCTTGTTTAAGAAGACCAACAGCAGCATTGATACAGTGTATTTCCTACTCTTCCTGACACACAACCAGAAATTTTGTCAGTAGTCTGGAGTTTTTTTGGCAACATTATGTCCGGTAAAATTGGGTGTTATCTGTAGGAGTGAATATGGGGAGTTATCTTTAACTTGCAAAAATAGACAAAATGCCTGGCAGCATTACTCAGTTATTCCAAACAACTAAACCTCCCTTGAACTCATAATCAAGTATCCATGATCACGCCAGAGGCAGGGCAAGAACTGAAATCTGAATCACTTTGTGTGATTAAGGATCTTATGAGTGAGGATCATCTGAAATACTTACAACAACTAATGCTGTAGATGCATTGTGTGCGACCATTTTATGGACATAGAGTAGTAGAGTAGTCTTCAGAATTGAAGCGCCATCATGTCATGATAAGTTTATTGATAAATCAGAATCAGAATAATCCCAGGGGGAAATTATTTTTGTTACAATACTCTACAATACTTTCACATAATTTAAGTTAAACAAGAAATCATCAATTACCAATATCTATCTATCTATCTATCTATCTATCTATCTATCTATCTATCTATCTATCTATCTATCTATCTATATATATATATATATATATATATATATATATATATATATATATATATATATATATATAAATAAAGGCATATACAAGATCAAATTAACATTAAACAAAGTGCAACAAATGCAAAAGTGATTGTCGGTGTTTGTGTTTAAAATCCATTCTCCTTGTTCAAGCTTCAATAAAGCTTTCAGCATCTTCATAAGACATCACACATCAAAAAATCCACAATAATAATAATACAAATATTGATGATGATGATGATAACAGGACAGAATATCATCATATGACCACTAGAGGGAGACAGTCACCAAGCGAAAAGTCAAACTGTGTCCTTAAGTTAAAGAGGTGATAGTAGTGAGGTGTACTGGCTGTTCAACCACACGTTTTGGTTCATGCTTAAAAAATACATCATTTTAAAATGAAATAAATACATATTTTAATATATATATAAACACATGTCCCGCACTGGTTTTCCCGCATCTTAACTTGGATTTTCTCTGTTCCTCCTTTCCTCTTTTTAGATCCTCTGGGCCGCAAGTCTATTTTGGGCTGCTGGGCAAATGTTGCAAAAGTTACAAAATAACAAATACATACATACAAAAAAACACCGGAGGCCACCGGCCCAAATGTGGCCGAGATGGACCGGCCCATCTGGCATTTGCCCGGTAGCACAGACTGCCAGTCCGAGCCTGCACTGGGTGTTCTGGGGCACTCCTGTGAGGTTGAAGGCATGCTGAGGTTGGCCTGATGAACAGCTGCCTGGCCTGTTTTATGTCTGCCACGATTAAAAGAAAAAACAGTATTGATCAGGGGTATCGGGGGGATTTTGGCCCGTACACGCAGTGTTAATGATGTCCTCATAGTTTAATACTGCTGCAACGAGATTGTGAGCGGACTGACTCGTTGTCACTCACTTTTAGCTATAGCATCCACACGTTACACACGATGCCGTGAAGTCTGACGTCAGTCAAGTTTCATTCAATATATTCGAGGTTTCATTTCATATATTCAAGGTTTCATTCAATATATTCAGACTTCATTCAATATATTCGAAGTTTCATTCCATATATTCAAGGTTTCGTTCAATATATTCGAAGTTTCATTCCATATATTCAAGGTTTCATTAAATATATTCAGACTTTATTCAATATATTCGAAGTTTCATTCCATATATTCAAGGTTTCGTTCAATATTTTTAGACTTCATTCAATATATTCGAAGTTTCATTCCATATATTCAAGGTTTCGTTCAATATATTCAGACTTCATTCAATATATTCAAGGTTTCATTCAATATATTCAGACTTCATTCAATATATTCAAGGTTTCATTCAATATATTCAGACTCCATTTAATATATTCAAGGTTTCATTCAATATATTCAGACTTCATTCAATATATTCAAAGTTTCATTCCATATATTCGGACTTCATTCAATATATTCAAACTTTCATTCCATATATTCAAGGTTTCATTCAATATATTCAGACTTCATTCAATATATTCGAAGTTTCATTCCATATATTCAAGGTTTCGTTTAATATATTCAGACTTCATTCAATATACATATTTGAAGTTTCATTCCATATATTCAAAGTTTCGTTCAATATATTCAGACTTCATCCAATATATTCAAGGTTTCATTCAATATATTCAGACTTCATTCAATATATTCAAAGTTTCATTCCATATATTCAGACTTCATTCAATATATTCGAAGTTTTATTCCATATGTTCAAGGTTTTCGTTCAATATATTCAGACTTCATTCAATATATTCGAAGTTTCATTCCATATATTCAAGGTTTCGTTCAATATATTCAAGGTTCACTCCATATATTCAAAGTTTATATATATATATATATATATATATATATATATATATATATATATATATATATATATATATATATATATATATATATATATATATATAGTGTTGCCCGTGAGGCAATTGTTTCTTTTAATTCAGTTCATCTTATAATGCAAAACTGTTTGTGGTGTAAGTTTGTGTTATTGCCACAAGGTAGAGCCAGTCCCAATGCTGTGTGCTCTTGAGGAGATTCTTTTCTTTATATAAATAATTTTATGGGTTTAAACATTTAAATACAAGGCTGAAAAACGATTATAATTTCATTAAGAGATGGTCTATATAAATATCTTATGTTCATGAGTGCTTATAGCAAAATAATACCACTTCCGGTTTTCCCGCACCACTTCCTGTTCTTGATTTACATGAAAACAAGACGTACGCACTATGGCTGGTGCGACGCTCATTTACCAAATCGGTTCCCATCCTCTTTAAAGCATCAACAAGGCAATGCCGTAAGTTTGAAATGTGTTGATATGATGTGTATACAACTTTATTTTGTATTAGTTCGGAGAAAGACGGAGTTAATGTATGTTATTTTTTGCTATCACGTGCTTAAGCACTCAATACATTGTACTGTATTGCAGTTTTCACCGTCAGAAGATTGGAAAGTAAACTTCAAAAACACGTCCCCTGTGGTCCTGGTCCTTTCTTCTTATGGTTTAACTCGGTGCCATATCGATGGCGCTACAGTGAAAAGGCAGCATTCGATGCTTCGTGGACACGATGGCGGCCGACAACAAGTCCGAGAGAGCTTCAACATTCCTCTCATCTTCATCACTGAGCAGCGTTGCACGCGCTCGTGCCAAAGCAGAGGCAGCGAAGGTGAGGGCTTCATATGCAAGTAAGGAAGCACAGCTAAAAGTAGAAAAAACGAAAATTGATGCAGAGCTTGAAATGTTAATGCTACACAAAGAAGCAGACATTGCAGTAGCCGAAGCGGCAGCGCTGGAAGAAGAGGCAGAGCGTGAAAGCAGAAAATCCGTATTAGATGAAGTAAAAAGAGAAAGAACGCAGGAATATGTGCAGTCTCAGATTAGGTCTTCTGAACCTCAAGGCCCCCCACTTCTCCCCACTAATGACAACAGTAGTCACTCACGTGAAACATTATTGACATGGTATGGATCACAAAGCTCAGATCCAGAGCCACATCCCAGGAGCAGTAAGCCTAAGCCTGATGACAATTACACACCTGTGCCCGCTCCAAGAGCATCTAAGACACAAAAAATTCTTAGTCCATTGCCCAACCCATTCACGCCTCACCACAATACACCGGCAAACACATCACATTCAGCTGAGCCTTTTGCACAATACATGGCACGCCGAGACCTCATCACTTCTGGTCTCTACCAGTACGATGACAGGCCAGAGAATTTTAGGGCATGGTTCTCTTCATTCAATGGCGCAACAGCAGAGGTCGCTCTCACACCAACTCAAGAACTCGACCCTATGACAAAATGGCTAGGAAAAGAGTCAAGCAATCAGGTGAAACGCATTCGCTCTGTACATATCAACAACCCCAAAACTGCTCTGAAAAACGCATGGGAGAGGCTTTGGGAGTGTTATGCAGCTCCTGAAATGATAGAAAAATCATTCTTTCAGAGACTGGACAGTTTTCCCAAACTAACAACGAAGGACAATGTAAAGCTACAGGAACTAGGGGATCTGCTGCAGGAGATCAACGGTGCAAAAGAGGACGGGTATCTCCCTGGCCTGCTTTATCTAGACACCTCACGTGGAATCGCACCGGTCGTGGACAAACTTTCATACGGGCTCCAGGAAAAATGGATGTCTCATGGCTCACAATACAAAGAAGGACATGAAGGTTGTTTCCCTCCTTTCAGCTACTTCTGCGAATTCATACGGAAAGAGGCCAAGAAACGTAACGATCCGAGTTTCAACCAGTACAACAGTCAAACACACTCAAAACCTGAAAGGCTCTACCAAAATAACTCTCACTCAGCTAAACCAATCGCAGTGCACAAAACCAACATTACGCCCCCCAACAACGACTTCGACAAGAACTGCCCGCTGCACAACAAACCCCACCCATTAAAGAAATGCAGGACATTCAGGAACAAGCTACTGGACGAAAGAAAGGCCTTTCTGAAGGAGAAAGGAATATGTTTCAAGTGCTGTTCGTCAGACACTCATCTCGCAAAGGACTGTAAATCTACAGTAAAGTGCTCTGAATGCGGCAGTACATACCACGACAGTGTCATGCATCCTGGTCCTCCACCACAAACAGCCACGGCTCCTTCTCCTGCTAAAGAGGATGGCGGGGAGAGAGAAAGTCCAGACAAAGCAGCAGTCACTACAACCTGCACAGCAGTGTGCGGTCCAGGTCAGTGGGGTCGTTCATGTTCTAAAATATGTCTCACACAGGTGTATCCTAAAGGTGACAAGAACAGTGCAGTGAAAGCCTACGTTATTCTAGACGACCAGAGCAATCGCTCCTTAGCTAGGCCAGAGTTCTTCGAACTGTTTAACATTAGATCCAAGCCCGTCTCTTACCATCTCAGAACCTGCTCTGGGCTAGTGGAAACATGGGGCAAAACGGCTGAAGGCTTTCAGATTGAGTCCTTAGATGGGTCAGTAGTAATCCCACTGCCACCTCTCATCGAATGTGAGGAAATTCCTAATAACAGAAGTGAAATCCCAACCCCAAGCGCTGTACTACACCAGCCACACCTCAAGTCCATTGCAAAGTACATTCCAGAGCTGGAGCCTAACGCAGAGATACTCCTGCTGCTGGGACGGGACGTTTTGCGTGCACATAAAGTCAGGGAACAAGTCAATGGCCCTCATCATGCACCTTTTGCCTAACGCCTAGATTTAGGGTGGGTAGTGATCGGAGAGGTGTGTGTAGGTAACGTCCACAAGGCAACAGTCTGCTCATACAAAACGGTCATACTTGAAAATGGCCGCCCAACAGTCTTTGGGAAATGTGATAGCTTCCTGCAGCTAAAGGAAAAGTCACACACAGCTAGGCCTAGCAAGGCTCCTGAGCTAACGCTGGGACAGACGGTTTTCAATCGCACTGAAAATGACAACAAGCTAGCTCCCTCCTTAGAGGACACTCTCTTTCTAGGAATAATGGACAAAGCCATGTACAGAGATGACGACAACAGCTGGGTCGCCACTCTACCCTTTAAAGAGCCCAGGCAACCAATGCCAAACAACAGAGAGTTAGCACTCAGTCGGTTCACCTCTCTCAAAAGGAGCATGCAGAGGAAACCCCACATGCAGTTACAATATGTGGAGTTCATGGAGGCGGTCTTCTCAAATGGTCACGCGGAAGTAGCACCCGATTTGGAGCAAGGAGAAGAGTGCTGGTTTCTCCCAACGTTCGGTGTTTACCACCCCCAAAAGCCCAACAAGATCAGGGTAGTTTTTGATTCCAGTGCCCAATATTCCGGTGTCTCGCTCAACAACGTACTCCTCACAGGCCCAGATCTTAACAACAGCCTCATTGGGGTGCTCCTCCGCTTCCGCAAAGAACCTGTCGCTATCATGGCCGACATACAGCAAATGTTTTACGGATTCAGGGTGCGCGAAGACCATCGTAACTATCTCCGTTTCCTGTGGCACAAGGACAATGACGTCAACAAGGAAGTCATAGACTATCGCATGAAAGTCCACGTGTTTGGCAACTCACCGTCTCCTGCCATTGCTGTTTATGGGCTGCATAAGGCCATTCAAGCTGGAGCAAAAGAGCATGGGAGTGACACAGTGAAGTTCGTGGAGAGGCACTTTTACGTGGACGATGGGCTCATCTCGTTGCCCTCTCCGACCGAAGCGATCGACCTGCTCCAAAGGACTCAAGCCTCACTCGCGGAGTCCAACCTCCGCCTGCACAAGTTTGCTTCCAACTCTCAGGCAGTCATGCAGGCCTTCTGCCCTGAAGACTGTGCAACAGTAGTAAAGGACTTGGATCTTGGTGGCGAAGAAATCCAGTCACAGAGAAGTCTGGGCCTCATCTGGGAAACTATGACAGACACTGTCACCTTTTCAGTGGCCACCACAGACAAGCCATTCACAAGGCGCGGTGTCTTGTCATCCGTTAACAGTGTCTTCGATCCTATGGGCCTGTTAGCACCAGTCACAATTCGAGGAAGGGCTTTGCTTAGGGAACTAATTTCTGAAAATTCAGATTGGGACACTCCACTTCCGCAAGACAAGCAAAGCAAATGAGAAGCTTGGAGAGATTCCCTCCAAGACTTGAAAGAGCTCCATGTCCCGAGAACATACACAACAACCTCTCTAAGCCAAGCAAAACAAAAGGATCTGCACTTGTTTTCGGACGCTTCCACCAAAGGCATAGGCGCTGTAGCCTACTGCAGAGCAGTCTTTCCAGACAGCAAAGTCGAGACCGGATTTGTCATGGGCAAAGCAAAGCTAGCCCCCCAGTCAGAGCCCACTATTCCAAGACTTGAACTGTGCGCCGCTGTCTTGGCGGTCGAGATGGCCGATCTCATTCAGGATGAGTTAGACATTCGCTTTGATGCAGTTCACTTTTATACAGACAGTAAGGTAGTCCTAGGCTACATCTGTAACGAGTCAAAGAGATTCTACACATATGTTGACAACAGAGTGCAGCGCATTCGCCAGTCTTCAAAACCGGAACAGTGGCACTATGTGCGCACAGAGGAAAACCCAGCGGATTATGCATCTCGCTCACTCACACCAACTCAACTAACAAAGACAAACTGGTTCACTGGACCTACCTTCATTCGTCGTCCACCTGCAGAAACAAAACAAGAAAGCAAAACATTTGAGTTAGTTGAACCGGACAAGGACTGTGAAGTCAGACCACAAGTTAAAACCTGCACTACTCACCTCCAAGTACTCACCTGCAAACGCTTTGAACGCTTCTCAACCTTCAAGTCCTTAGTCAGAGCAGTAGCATTCCTCATTCACATTGCAAAGTCTTTCAATGGCACAAATCCAAACAGTGAATGCAAAGGCTGGCACAAATGCAACTTACCTCGAACACATGACGAATTGACCAAAGCAAAGCACATCATTCTTCAAAAAGCTCAACAGGCCGCCTTTGGAAAAGAACTGTCCACCCTTAAAGCTGGCAAGCCAATCTCAAAACAGAGCCCCTTGCTGAGACTCAGCCCAGTCCTTCAACACAACCTCATTTCAATCGGAGGCCGTCTCAAACACTCAGAGCTCGAGAACTTTGAAAAGAACCCAATCGTTCTCCCTAAAGACAGTCACATCTCCCTCCTGCTCACTCGTCACTACCACGAGCAGGTCCACCACCAAGGCCGTCATCTGACGGATGGGGCAATAAGGGCAGCTGGACTGTGGATAATAGGTGGTAAAGCACTGGTGAACTCAGTAATCCACAAGTGCGTCACCTGTCGCAAACTGCGCGGAAAACAGGAAGAACAACGCATGGCAGATCTTCCACCAGAAAGACTGAAAACTTGTCCTCCCTTTAGTTACGTCGGCCTTGACGTTTTCGGGCCATGGACTGTCACTAGTAGACGCACTAGAGGTGGACATGCACAGAGCAAGCGCTGGGCCATCATGTTTAGTTGTATAAGCTCAAGAGCTGTCCACATTGAGGTAATCGATTCGTTGGACACGTCCAGCTGCGTCAACGCCCTGAGACGTTTTTTCTCACTAAGAGGACCCGCCAAAAGACTGTTATCAGATCGTGGCACTAACTTCATCGGAGCTTCTAAGGAGTTAGGCATGGACAAGACACTCGAAAACTATCTAAAGGACCAAGGCTGCAGCTGGGAATTCAACCCACCACACGCCTCCCACATGGGAGGCTCTTGGGAGCGAATGATTGGTGTTGCTCGGAGAATACTGGACTCTATGCTGCTCCAAAGCAAGGTACAACTCACTCACGACGTGTTGTGCACGCTCATGGCGGAAGTCACCGCAGTCATAAATGCACGGCCGCTCCTTCCAGTTTCTTCCGACCCCGACAATCCCTTCATTCTATCTCCATCAATGACCTTTACACAAAGCAATGGAGACAAGTTCAGGCCCTTGCTGACCAGTTTTGGGCGCGCTGGAGGCGAGAGTACCTGCCGACACTACAAAAAAGACAAAAATGGACTGTTTCTCGAAGGAATCTTCGAGTTGGCGACCTAGTTTTGCTAAGAGACAAGCAAGCCCCACGCAACAGCTGGCCCATGGCTAGGGTCATTGCCACTTTTCCTGGAAAGGACAGTCACGTGAGGAAGATTGAGGTGAAAGTAAGTGAACAAGGTAGTGTAAAGACTTTTATGCGACCAGTCACCGAAGTCATTCTTCTTCTGCCAATGGACACTTCTTGTGAGGTTTAGTTAACTTTAGTGGCCTACAAGGCCAGGCGGGGAGTGTGTTGCCCGTGAGGCAATTGTTTCTTTTAATTCAGTTCATCTTATAATGCAAAACTGTTTGTGGTGTAAGTTTGTGTTATTGCCACAAGGTGGAGCCAGTCCCAATGCTGTGTGCTCTTGAGGAGATTCTTTTCTTTATATAAATAATTTTATGGGTTTTAACATTTAAATACAAGGCTGAAAAACGATTATAATTTCATTAAGAGATGGTCTATATAAATATCTTATGTTCATGAGTGCTTATAGCAAAATAATACCACTTCCGGTTTTCCCGCACCACTTCCTGTTCTTGATTTACATGAAAACAAGACGTACGCACTATGGCTGGTGCGACGCTCATTTACCAAATCGGTTCCCATCCTCTTTAAAGCATCAACAAGGCAATGCCGTAAGTTTGAAATGTGTTGATATGATGTGTATACAACTTTATTTTGTATTAGTTCGGAGAAAGACGGAGTTAATGTATGTTATTTTTTGCTATCACGTGCTTAAGCACTCAATACATTGTACTGTATTGCAGTTTTCACCGTCAGAAGATTGGAAAGTAAACTTCAAAAACACGTCCCCTGTGGTCCTGGTCCTTTCTTCTTATGGTTTAACTCGGTGCCATATCGATGGCGCTACATATATATATATATATATATATATATATATATATATATATATATATATATATATATATATATATATATTATGCTGACGACACCCAATTATATTTATCGATCAAGCCTGATGCAACCAATCAGTTAACTAAACTCCAGACATAACTGAAGTTCTTGTAATTGGACCCAAGCACCTCAGAAACTCTCTTTCTAGAGACTTAGTTGCTTTAGACGGGATCACCCTGGCCTCCAGCTCCACTGTAAAGAATCTTGGAGTTGTTTTTGATCAGGATTTGTCCTTTAATGTTTATATAAAACAAATTTTGAGGACTGCATTTTTTCCACTTACGTAACTTACTACCCCTCTAGAACACTGCGCTCTCAGGACGCTGGGTTCCTTGTGGTTCCTATAGTCTCCAAAAGTAGATTGGGAGCCAGAGCTTTCAGCTATCAGACTCCTCTTCTGTGGAACAAACTACCAATCTGGGTTCGGGAGGCAGACACGGTCAACACTTTTAAGAGTAGACTTAAGACTTTCCTTTTTGATAAAGCTTATAGTTAGGGCTGGCTCAGGTCATCCCTTAGTTATGCTGCCATAGGATTAGACTGCCGGGGGACTCCCCAGGGTTATGCCTAGCCAGGCACGGTATTGGTTAAAGATGTAGTCACATCTCCCTTACCGAAAACCTTCCCTCCTACTCTGTCTCTCTCTGTCTCTCTCTCTCTCTCTCTCTCTCTCTGTGGACATGTCTCATTAAAGCATGTTGAAATATTTATATTTAACATTTAATCTGTGTCTATAATAACCAGATCCTGAAATGTAGATGTGACATGAGGGTTTTCTGAATTAAGAGCACTAACGTGTACATTACACGTGAACATATATACATACATACATATAGTATACACACACACACACACACACACACACACACATATTATTATTATTATTATAGACACAGATTAAATGTTAAATATAAATATTTCAATATTTATCATCACAGTAACAGTGTTACACGCATTAGTAGCTGTAAACACTCACAGTATTAGAAAAATACATATGTTGGTTTGGTGCTTACATAAGGAGTAAACATTTATAATCATCATTTTAAAAGTTACATACGTTGTTTTTGGTGCCTGTTTGTTTCCCAGATATACAGTATTAGTGTTTATGGTTAAAATCATAGACATATATACATAGACGCCGCATTGAGCGCTGAATCGTACGTCAACGTCGCCGCCATATTGGATAAGGCAGATCTTTCCGTAAACTAATACAAGGAAATGAACTGAACTTCATAAAGCGCCTTTCTACAAAGTTCTTTAAGTTAATGCCTCTTATACACCCATTCACACACACACTAATATATCCAATTTGGCGGACCCGTTGACGTATCGCGACCAACGACCAACCCGCTCAATGCGGCGTCTATGTATATATGTCTGTGGTTAAAACATATTACAGCACAATAAAACACAGCAGGGGCTGACTCAATTTGTGGCAGCGGCAGCTAGTAGTGGCATTTCCAGTGGCAGCTCAGTATCTGAGGCAGCTGCCACTGCCTTAGCGGTGTCTGAGGCAGCTGCCACGGACCTGCCACGGCAGCTGCTGGTGTTATTGGCATCTGTTTTTTTAAATTTTATTTTATAAAACAGTCGTCAGAGTTGTATTAGCCTCGTTGGTAATAGCTAGTTGGTATTACGTTAGTTCTGCATTAATTTGCATCTTTACTGCAGACATACTGTCTGTGTGTCTGCAGTAAATATGTCTACTGCTCAGTATACTGTGTGTGTGTGTGTGTGTGTGTGTACAGTAAATATCTGTACTGCTCAGGATATACAAACAGTATACTGAACAGTAGACATCTTTACTGCAGACATACTGTCTGTGTGTCTGCAGTAAATATGTCTACTGCTCAGTATAATGTGTGTGTGTGTGTATGTGAATACAGTAAATATCTGTACTGCTCAGGATATACAAACAGTATACTGAACAGTACTCATCTTCACTGCAGACATACTGTCTGTTTGTCTGCAGTAAATATGTCTACTGCTCAGTATACTGTGTTTGTGTGTGTGTGTGTGTGTGTGTGTGCGTGCGTGCGTGCGTGCGCGCAGTAAATATCTGTACTGATCGGAATATACAAACAGTATACTGAACAGTAGACATCTTTACTGCAGACATACTGTCTATGTGTCTCCAGTAAATATGTTTACTGCTCAGTATACTGTGTGTGTGTGTGTACAGTAAATATCTGTACACACAGACAGTATGTCTGCAGTAAAGATGTCAACTGTTCAGTATACTGTTTGTATATTCTGATCAGTACAGATATTTACTGCGCACACACACACACACACACACACACACACACACACACACACACACACACACACACACAGTATACTAAGCAGTAGACAGTATGTCTGCAGTAAAGATGTCTACTGTTCAGTATACTGTTTGTATATCCCGAGCAGTATAGATATTTACTGTACACACACGGACACACACACAGACACACAGTATACTGAGCAGTAGACATATTTACTGCAGACACACAGACAGTATGTTTGCAGTAAAGATGTCTTCTGTTCAGTATACTGTTACTCAGTATACTGTGTATATCCCGAGCAGTATAGATATTTACTGTACACACACACACACACACACACACACACACACACACACACACAGTATACTAAGCAGTAGACATCTTTACTGCAGACATACTGTCTGTGTGTCTGCAGTAAATATGTCTACTGCCTAATGTCTAATGCTGCCACTCGTGCCAACTCCACAGCCCACTTTTGCAGAGAGGGTAACCCCTCCGTCTTCTATCCCCTGACAAGTATTTGTCTACCAATCATAATACTGTTTTTAATATGTTTATCCTGTCCTGTCAGGGCTGAATGATCACTCAAGACAAATAATCTAGGGCTAAATGAAATTTGCATCTTCGTAATTTCACATAGGTAAATATAAATATCATATCATAAATATTGGTCCAAAAGTGTTGGACTTTGTGACATAACCATAACACATGAATTAAAGTACCTTCCTCAGACTTGGATCGCCAACATTCTGATGTGGATAATAATCCTAATCTAAATAATCTGGAGGGAGTCCAATAAAAACATTGCATAATTTTAAATTGAATAAGGCGTACTCATGCATCCTTTGAAACTACTTTAATATTTTTACAAATTCCGTTCCAATCCTCATCAGTAAATGTCAGATTCATGTCCCTTTCCCATGTCTTCTGCAGAGCTGCAATGGGCCCATTACCAAGAGTCTGAATCAACATAGAATAATAGATAGCTGCTTCATGTCCTTTTCCATAGTTCTTTAAAATTTTATCTAGGAGCTTTGCATTACGGGGAACCGATGCAGCGGGCCCAAACACCCCCCCTAACATATGTCGGAGTTGCAGGTACCTAAAAAAGTGGGAAGTAGGGATGCTGAACTGCTGCACCAACTCCCTAAAAGAGCCATCAGAATACAGATCCCCCAAAATGACCACTCCCTTCTTATTCCATACCTTCCAATAAATGAGACATTTACAGACAGTACCATGGGGGGGCTCTTTCATGAGCGAGGGACCAGTGGGCCAGGTGCCTTAAATTAAAAGCATAATAATAAAATAACATGTTTGGTAGCCCTAAGCCTCCTTTATCAGATGGTCTTTGTAGCTTGCTGTTGCTCAAATGGGGGGCGTTTACCATTCCAAATAAATATCTTAGATATTCTGTCAGACCTTTAAAGTAATAGTGGGGAATTTCTAAGGGGAGAGATTGGATAAAATTAAGTTTAGGAACACAGTTCATTTTCAAAACATTAACTTTACCTGCCATGGACAGATTAAGAGTTGCCCATCTTTCAACATCAGAAGAAATTTTTGTAATAATGGGTCAAAATCGACCTTGACCACATCTTTCAGGTGTCTAGAGAAACGAATACCCAAATACATGATACCTTGCTGAGGCCACTGAAATGCCCCTGAGTGGAAGGCAGTGGTGTCAAGGGGAGTGCCTCAGACTTGGACCAGTTTACCTTGTACCCAGAGAATTTTAAAAATAAGTCTATAATTCCAAGAAGACATGGTACAGATCTGCTAGGGTCGGACACCAGTAATAAGATGTCATCGGCGTAAAGCATCAGTTTATGTACCTTTCCACCCGCCGTGACCCCCGGAAAATCAGTCACGCCGCATAAGGCTGCTGCCAGAGGCTCAATGGCTAAGCAGAAGAGCAAAGGGGATAGAGGTGATCCCGGCCTGGTTCCTCTCCCCAACATAAAATAAACTGAGACCAGCCCATTGGTCTGCACAGCTGCTTCTGGGTGTTTATATAATACATGAATCCATCTTATAAAGGTATTACCAAATCCAAATTTTTCTAAAATTTTGAATAAATACCTCCATTCGACCATATCGAACGCCTTTTCGGCGTCTAGAGAGATTGCAGCAACCGGGGACTGGGTGTCAGCCACGGACCACATGACATCAATAAGGCGTCTTATATTATCTGAGGAGCTCCGACCACGTATGAATCCCACTTGGTCAGTATGAATTAATGACGTAATTACACTGTCTAATTGGTTTGCTAAAATTTTCAAAACGATCTTAACATCAATTTGCATTGATGAAATAGGAAGGTAATTTTGGCATTCATCCAAATCTTTCCCTTTCTTAGGAACAAGACAAATAAGGGCCTGTCTCAGAGTTGGTGGGAGTACACCCCCTAGAGTCGCGAAGAGGTCCCCAGCCGGCGACCTAACCGCAGGAAAAGAGGAAGCCATCTACCTCTGTTTTATATACCTGGCAAGCAACTTTCCTGCTTTGTCTCCTGACTCAAAATATGTTTGTCTAGCCCTAAATAGATTAAATTCAACCTTCTGGGATAGTATGGTATTTGTCAGAGTACGGAACAGGAGACCCAAATGCGTGTGCGAACAAGTTGAGTTTTATTGAGATCAGGGGAAAAGGTAAGGGGAGAAAGTCTCTGAGGTGGTGAACGGGCCGGAGGGTGACTGTAGCGTCTGGGGGTCCGCAGGGAGTGGACTGGAGCAGGTGGTGTGGCAGGAGTGGGTAAACCGGCTGGAGGGTCGAGGGCTGACTGGCATCTGGAGGTCTGCAGGGAGTGGACTGGAGTCTCAGAATCCACAGAGCGCCGGCACGGAGACAGGTGGAGATACAGGATACTGGCGTCGGGAGCAGCAGGAAACAAGTGGTCAGGTTCAATGCAGGTTCAGGGTCTGGGGCTCAGTCTTCAGCCAACGAACAGGAAATACTCTTACTCCGAAGACGACTGACACTGACTGTGGAGAGACCTGGGTTTAAATGCACAGAGAGACCAGAGGATAACGAGGGACAGGTGTGGAAAACAGGTGCGCTGAGTGAGTGTTATTAGTGGAAATTAACAGGCCTATCTAGTGAGTCCATGACAGTATTATACTGATATTTTAACTTTGTCAGTTTTCTCATGCCGTCTTGTGTCATTTGTTGCTTCGACTCTGTTTCAGCCTGTTTAATTATATTTTCCAATCCTAGCAACTCCTCCTGTCTTAATTTTCTTATGATATGACGTATGTTGGATGATACGTCCCCTGATTACAGTCTTTAGGGCCTCCCACACAACACCTGCTGATTATACAGATTGCCAATTGATCTCCAAGTAATTATTTAATTCTGTCCTTAGCCACTCAACATTTACTGGGTCGTGCAGAAGGTTTAAATGCCATCTGTAAGACTTTCTTCTCTCGCTCTAGGGTAATAGGTCCAACCTGACCCAAGCATGGTCGGAAATAAGAATATTCCCTATTTCGCAACCCATAGCAGAAGAGGTGAGTGCTTTGGATATTAGAAAAAAATCTATTCGGCTATAGGTCTTATGTACTGGTGACAGAAATTGTAATCCCTACCGGAGGGGTTCATGATCTTCCAAATGTGATTTGCGATTTGTAATTTCCTTTAGGTGCATATATGTTAGCCAGGATTGCTTCTAAGACTGTATTTCAGCCAGCACAATAATCGTCCTTCCCGAATTTTCCTTAATTTGCTTGAGACATTTAAACTGTAAATGTTTGCTTACTAAAGTTATAACACCCCTGCTCTTGCTAGAGCCTATGCTGTAAAAAACAACCTATCCTGTACACAGTTTCTCAGACTCCTTATTTGACATGTGCGTTTCTTGAAGAAACACCATGTCATAGTTTTTGTTCTTAAGCATCGTCATGACCTTTTTTCTCTTAACAGGGTACCCCAGCCCATTTACATTCCAAGTAGTGAGACGCAATAAACCTATTTGTGAGGACATGCCTGCCCACGTATTAATAACATACAACCATTTATCAAAAGCAATATCTATGAAGGTAGATTAGTGCCATATATCTGAAGAAGAGCAGACTATGATTTGCACTTGTAAAACCAGTAATTCGCAACTTGTGAATGCGCATCTCGCAACTTGTGAACGCGCATCTCAGAGTTTGTAAGTGTAACTTCAGATCCACACATCTGCAAAAAGCAAACTGCAAGCATATTTCACAACTTGTGAAAGCGCATCTTCGAATTTGCACTTGTAACTTCAGATCTGCAAAGCTGCACAACATGATTTGCATGCGCAGGTTCCTATTTGCTCGCTCAGTTGCGTCATCCTTCTCACGTGATTTTTGGCACGATTTACTTGGATGGATTTGAAGGAAACGATTTGCGCGCAGAGACCAGGAATGCCTGTTTTACCACTCTTGTCCAAGAGGTGGCAGTGTGGTTATTGGATAATATATCAATAAACGGCTCAGTTTTTTTTTTTTTTTTTTTTTTTTTTATTATTGCAATAAGACAGAGTATTACAATGGCACGTGACAGGTAGAACAGAAATTGCTGATCATTACATCAAGATAAAGTCAGTAAAATAAAATATAAAAAAAACAAGAGATAAAAAACATACATAGACATACAAGAGGAATATATCTTAAAGAACATTTAGAAGCTTTGTGTTTTTCTTATTATGTACAAGTTTAAGAGATTTGAGAAGAGAGGAAATTTCTAAAATAAAAGTATCAAAGAGAGGTTGATTCTTTTGCCATTTCTGTTTATGAATGAAAAATTTGGCTTGTAGAACATAAAAGTTAATTAAAAATTCAAATGATGAATCTGTAGAGTTCTCATAATAAAAGAAGATGTCTTTGAGAGTGAAGACATAATGGCCCTGTTGTGCAAAAAGGTGAAAACTAAGGTCTATTAGAAATTTCTTAACAGTATCGCACTCAAAAAATAAATGTACAAGTGTTTCATCTTCCTTATTACAAAAAGTGTAAATCTAGGTCTATGTCAGTATATTTTGAAATATTAACATTTGTAGGGTAAATCTTGTGGAGAATCTTAAAATGGACTTAATAAACAGCTCAGTGGTGGTGGTGGGTGGCTGGCCATGACTCTTGGTCTACGACACGGCGCCATGAGAACATGGAGAGAAATGTTCAACAACGTGTATGTAACATTATGGTTTACACGTTGTTGAACACTCTCCATGTTCTCGTGGCGCCGTGTGTCGCAGACCATGATTCATGGACAGCCGTTTATTGAGATAATTCCCGACTTTTGCATGGCCAATAACCACAGGCCATTCCTGGTCTCTGCGCGCAAATCGTTTCCTTCAAATCCATCCGAGTGAATCGTGCCAAAAATCACGTGAGAAGGATGACGCAACTGAGCGAGCAAATAGGAACCTGCGCATGCAAATCATGTTGTGCAGCTTTGCAGATCTGAAGTTACAAGTGCAAATTCGAAGATGCGCTTTCACAAGTTGTGAAATATGCTTGCAGTTTGCTTTTTGCAGATGTGTGGATCTGAAGTTACACTTACAAACTCTGAGATGCGCGTTCACAAGTTGCGAGATGCGCATTCACAAGTTGCGAATTACTGGTTTTACAAGTGCAAATCATAGTCGGCTCTTCTTCAGATATATGGCACTAATCTACCTTCATAAATATCATTGCACAGTGGTGGTAACTTAACACAATAACGCTAACAAAACAAAGAGTGTGCAATTGAACCTGAACTTTGCACATTTCAGCCCCCACAGAAGTCCCTCCAATGAAGGTCTGATGGTCCGTGTCTGGTCCGCCAGACTCCACTCGTTGTGACCCCTCACCCTGCTGCCGTGGCAATGAGTCTACACCAGTGTCTTTAATTGAACAATTGGGTGTGTGGGATGAGAATGAAAACAAATCCATCGTTCAGTACTTACTGAATACCGTCTATGAAGGCCATGGCTTCCCAGGGACAATCAAACGCCCTCTCACCTTCACCAGTCTCGATTCTCAGCTTAGCCGGGAATAGCATGCTGAACTACACCTCACACTTATGCAGCTTTTTCTTACACTCCTTGAACTTGTCACGCTTCATCTGGGTGGCTCTGGAGTAGTCGGGGAAAAGCATAATAATAGTGGTGTTTCCCCAGCTCAGCTTGCCTTTGTTCCTTGCCACTCGCAGCACCGCATCCCGGTCCGACGATCTCAAAAACCTGGCCAATATTGGTCTGGGTCTGTCACCTGTTGCGGGTCGCTGGCCAGCAATCCGGTGCGCTCGTTCAATCTCTCGTCTCCCTTCTATGTTCGGCAGATTTGGCAACAGCTCCTCCAAAAATTTCACTGTGTCTCCTTGTTTGCCCTTCGGAAAGCCGACGAAGCGGACATTATTGTGTCGCGAGCGGTCCTCCATGTCTTGTAGTTTGTCTCATATCTGCCCGACATCTGTCTTGCTAGCTGGTGGGTTAGCTTGCCATTCCTGCTCGGTCATTTCCAATGACTCCACTCGCTTCTCCATGTCGTCCAGTCTTGTAATTAGAGCTGACAGCTTGGTCTCTACCGACACAGTGGTGCGACGTATTTCTGCCAGTCCCCCTAGCTCTTTACATATTTTTGTTAGTGCGGAGTACTGATCCCCGGCTGGGGACTGATTTTACTGATATCCTGAGCTAAATCGTTAGCTTGTTGCTGGTTGGGTTCGCTAGCTTCTTGGTGTTGTATCATGGCGTCCGCCCCGTGCGATCGTAGATGTCTTTTAATATCTCTACAAGCCGTGTTCTTAACAGGTTTCGACATTTTTATATATTTTATCACCCTCTTTAATTAATAGCACATATTCTGGATGCTACTATCTCTGGTGTAAATATTTTAAAGGATAAAGGCAGCAACGCAGCGTGGAGCAGTCTGCACCGTCATTGCTAGATGCTACTAAATTTTACACACTGGACCTATTTTCATTTTTATTTATAAATAAAAACTAATCAATGATTTAGAGTATAATTAAATGTAGGTATTTATTTATTCAAATCTTCCTAGATAATTATACCTTATATAGCAATATTTTTATTCACATATTCTTTTATTCTATTACAACATATGCAGCTTTAGTATATTAGTACAGTGCATAATGCATGGTCCCATTTTACTATGTACTTCATAAGTTATTCTAAAGCAAGAAGCATATCCGCTAGGTTTTTCATGGTTTCATATTTGTACAACAGTTCTTTTGCAGTGTAGTGTGTCATCTACTTGCTGTAACCATAGACCGTATGCAACCGGCTGTACTTCAGAGATACAAAAGTTCCTTTATGCAACATCTCCGCTGAATATTTGGCAGTGCAACGCACAGATCTTGGGTCGGATATTCATATTGTTTTGCCTGTACGTCCAAGAATCACAAGTGATCTGGAAGCGGGTGGATTTATGTACTGTTTGCGCATGCGTGTAGCCGACACCGACGCTGGCACTAATCTACCTTCATAAATATCATTGCACAGTGGTGGTAACTTAACACAATAACGCTAACAAAACAAAGAGTGTGCAATTGAACCTGAACTTTGCACATTTCAGCCCCCACAGAAGTCCCTCCAATGAAGGTCTGATGGTCCGTGTCTGGTCCGCCAGACTCCACTCGTTGTGACCCCTCACCCTGCTGCCGTGGCAATGAGTCTACACCAGTGTCTTTAATTGAACAATTGGGTGTGTGGGATGAGAATGAAAACAAATCTATCGTTCAGTACTTACTGAATACCGTCTATGAAGGCCATGGCTTCCCAGGGACAATCAAACGCCCTCTCACCTTCACCAGTCTCGATTCTCAGCTTAGCCGGGAATAGCATGCTGAACTACACCTCACACTTATGCAGCTTTTTCTTACACTCCTTGAACTTGTCACGCTTCATCTGGGTGGCTCTGGAGTAGTCGGGGAAAAGCATAATAATAGTGGTGTTTCCCCAGCCCAGCTTGCCTTTGTTCCTTGCCACGCGCAGCACCGCATCCCGGTCCGACGATCTCAAAAACCTGGCCAATATTGGTCTGGGTCTGTCACCTGTTGCGGGTCGCTGGCCAGCAATCCGGTGCGCTCGTCCAATCTCTCGTCTCCCTTCTATGTTCGGCAGATTTGGCAACAGCTCCTCCAAAAATTTCACTGTGTCTCCTTGTTTGCCCTTCGGAAAGCCGACGAAGCGGACATTATTGTGTCGCGAGCGGTCCTCCATGTCTTGTAGTTTGTCTCATATCTGCCCGACATCTGTCTTGCTAGCTGGTGGGTTAGCTTGCCATTCCTGCTCGGTCATTTCCAATGACTCCACTCGCTTCTCCATGTCGTCCAGTCTTGTAATTAGAGCTGACAGCTTGGTCTCTACCGACACAGTGGTGCGACGTATTTCTGCCAGTCCCCCTAGCTCTTTACATATTTTTGTTAGTGCTGAGTACTGATCCCCGGCTGGGGACTGATTTTACTGATATCCTGAGCTAAATCGTTAGCTTGTTGCTGGTCGGGTTCGCTAGCTTCTTGGTGTTGTATCATGGCGTCCGCCCCGTGCGATCGTAGATGTCTTTTAATATCTCTACAAGCCGTGTTCTTAACAGGTTTCGACATTTTTATATATTTTATCACCCTCTTTAATTAATAGCACATATTCTGGATGCTACTATCTCTGGTGTAAATATTTTAAAGGATAAAGGCAGCAACGCAGCGTGGAGCAGTCTGCACCGTTATTGCTAGATGCTACTAAATTTTACACACTGGACCTATTTTCATTTTTATTTATAAATAAAAACTAATCAATGATTTAGAGTATAATTAAATGTAGGTATTTATTTATTCAAATCTTCCTAGATAATTATACCTTATATAGCAATATTTTTATTCACATATTCTTTTATTCTATTACAACATATGCAGCTTTAGTATATTAGTACAGTGCATAATGCATGGTCCCATTTTACTATGTACTTCATAAGTTATTCTAAAGCAAGAAGCATATCCGCTAGGTTTTTCATGGTTTCATATTTGTACAACAGTTCTTTTGCAGTGTAGTGTGTCATCTACTTGCTGTAACCATAGACCGTATGCAACCGGCTGTACTTCAGAGATACAAAAGTTCCTTTATGCAACATCTCCGCTGAATATTTGGCAGTGCAACGCACAGATCTTGGGTCGGATATTCATATTGTTTTGCCTGTATGTCCAAGAATCACAACTGATCTGGAAGCGGGTGGATTTATGTACTGTTTGCGCATGCGTGTAGCCGACACCGACGCTGGGTCTGTTGACAAATATCGGGGGAGGGACCACTGCGGCGTAAGTAGATCTTTGTTCAGACTCCAATGTATTCCACATAATGCGGCTCTGTGAGCATCATTTAGGCCGCTACGTGTCGTTGGTATCTGCATGCGTTTATTAATGCGGACAGTATCCCCACGACGCCAGCGAAATGGGAAACGCTTTGTTAAACATCTGTAAAAACCGCTGGGGCCGAGTGATAATGTAGCAGAGAGGTAGGATCCGTGTCAAACTCTCAACAATACAAAAAACGACTTCCGGTGTGAATCCTCATACCAAAATACGACTTTAAATACATATTCAAATCTGAGCAAAAGTTCAAATACACAACGTCTATTAGAATTATTCTAAAGTAAATAAAAACCTGCCTCCGCAATAATATTTTTCATCGCACCTTTGGTTTGGTACCGTGTTACTTTATGCCTTTTATTTTGAAGGCGGAGACCGTTAGTTTCCGTTATCGCCCATGGTAACGTTCGCTGTGACTCAGCTCGCACAGCCGCCACGGCTAGCTACCAACAACCCTCTCTCTTCTTACACCGCTTCGGGTTTCATCTTCTGCTTCAGCTCCACTGTCGTTTAAAGTCACGTTGATATTAAATACTGCGTTGTTTCGAGCAAAATTTCGTCGCGTCTTTTTTTTTGTGTGTCAAACTTATGTACTTGTGTCACAGTCTGGCTGTGGGAGAGAGAGAGAGAAGGCGGTCTCCTCGTCCAAGACTCGGCAGAAATGAAGAGGTGAGTGGGACAATAACATGCGCCATTGTCAACTAATATCAGCAAAAAAATACGATGATACGCTGCCACGGTCCACCGAGCAGCTGGTTCATTACGTAGTTAGTTAATTGAACTCCAACATGACTTCTCTGTCGTGTTTCCATGTGTGCAGTCAACAGAAAAGCCCTGAACCAGACGGGAGTGTTGCCGTCAACGAGGAAGGTAAAAACACGGACGCCTGTTACTGCTTATTAAATATTATCAGTTTATTCAGTGTTAAAGCATCATTTGTGTGCTTTTGGGTCAAAAAGCTCAGTTTCAGACACTTACTCACATTTGTCATGTGTGTCCGTGTCTATAACACCGTAAAGCAGCTATGGGTGTTTGTACTTAGTCATTTTAACCATGAAAATATGCCTCTGTGTGCTTACTGTGTATGAGTTCCTTTCACTCTCTCCACTTTGTGTGATTAAAGTGTTTAGAAGTTGTCCAGAAGCTCTCCTTTTCATGTGGTATTTATAATAACTGCAATATTTTAACTATAACTGTGCTTTTTAAAGGGTCTGTAGCCACGGCGGAGGACCCGGCAGCTATTGCCACCATTCAGTCTGCTGCCACCTTCACTGACCAGCCCATCAAATATCTGTTCAAGACGGAAGGAGCAGGGGGGCAGGTAGGAAGCACGGACATATACTTATGTGTTATTCATCTAGGGGAGACTTAAAAGCAGAAGTCAGATTTAGATTCTTCACATGTTTCACATTTCGTGTCACCTGACTTATGATGTGTTGTGTCCCAGGTGACCTACAGAGTGATCCAGGTGTCAGATGGCCAGTTGGAGGGTCAGACAGATGGAGCTGCAGGCAGTAAGCCTCGTCGCCGGTTTCCCCGCGACCACTCAGGCTGTCACACAGGTGAGGTCCAACAATGCAGCAGCGGCACAACCATGAGATGCTGAGCTAACCATTAGGAATCACTAAAACAGAACTTCACATGGTGTGTCACTTTGTCATTGTCCTGAGCTCATCCTAAAGATCAGTGTTGTGGACGATACAAGCACATTTTAATAGCATCGGCCAAAATAAAGCACACCAATTCTGTAGTAAGGGTGTTAGATTCAAACCTCTTTCTTTTCATTGCCGAAGCCTCTGCTGCTGTTAAAATATCGAGTCACTAGATGGCAGAAGGATTCTTCACAACAACAGTTCACCTGTAAAAACTGTAAGAATTATTAAACCTGTATGAAGTGAGTGCTGATTTTGGTCGATATTGTGACACCTCTAATCAGCACCCTGCTGGACCTGTTGCCTGTTTCATAAATAAACGTGTTAAAACGCTGTCTGCAGCCGGCGTCTGTACTCAGTCTCAGATGAGAGCAGAAAAAGAAGCCCCCGCCACGTGGACCTGGAGTGTTTTTGTAGTTCTCACAATTCCAACATTTTCTGTCCAGCTGATGGTGTCATGCTCTGCCAGTTAAATGTTCGCTTATGTCAAAAAAACAGTCAAAAACATCAGGTGATAATAATAATAATCGAATCCTACCTCGCTGGACGCTCCTTTAATGTGTCTTGGCAAGGTCTTGGCCCCCTTCTGTTTGCCATCTACACCACCTCGTTGTCCCATGTTATCCGCTCACACGGCTTCTCTTATCACTGCTATGCCGCTGACACACAGCTATACCTGTCGTTCCAGCCGGACGACACCACGGTCCCTGCATGCATCTCCGCCTGTCTCTCTGATCTGTCAATTTGGATGAAAGACCACTATCTACAGCTTAATCTGTCAAAAACCGAACTCCTGGTCATCCCTGCCCATGAGTCAATCCGCCATGACCTCAACTTGAAAATTGGTACTGTCACTATCATCCCTAACCATGCTGCTAAAAACCTGGGCGTCGTACTAGATGATCGTCTTTCTTTCTCTGAGCACATTTCCTCTGTAGCGAGGTCATGCCGCTATGCATTGTACAATATTAGAAAAATCAGACCAGTACCTGACCCAATATGCCACTCAGCTGCTGATACAGGCTACAGTCACCTCCCGCCTCGATTATTTCAACTCGCTCCTGTCCAGCCTACCTGCTTGTGCAATCAAATCTTTGCAAATGGTCCAGAATGCTGCAGCGTGACTGGTTTTCAACCAGCCTAAAAGGACACACGTCACCCAAAACTTAAAAAACTTGTAAAAACTTTTCTCTTTCAAGAATCCTTCCCTGCCTAACAAAACTAACAACTACTCTGTGCTCCTTTACACTTTTTCAGCTTATGTCCTCCTCTGTAAGTCGCTTTGGATAAAAGCGTCTGCTTAATGTAATGTAATTGTACACTAATGAAAACATAGTTATGAATATTATATTGCAGAGAGCGCTGTAGATTTGACACACCGGACCTCTTACTATAGGTGTAGACGAGGCCACATGTTGAACAGGTTCAGTTACATCCCCGTCATCAGTTGTAGGTGGTGTCAAGCAGTTATTACAAGTCAGTGATTAACTGACCCCCCACCTCTGATCTGGAACGAGGCTTAATCATGGCTGCTGAGGCTTTCTGTTTGTCAGTGCAGTATCTGTTCTATTGGACCAAGATTCCTGTTTATTTTGACACAAGTGCATCTTTATTAGACAGTGACAGATTAAGAGAGAGGGTGCCCACAAATGCAGTTTTTATATTTCTGTACATTTTTCATTGCCCTCATTTGTGACTACAGTAGAAGTTCACAGTATACAACATTGTGCTATTATTTAAAATTAAGTCTGCTCCCATATTTCTGCTGCTGTGTTCTCATGTGGAATCAGCAAAGACCCTCTTATTTTACAGATAAAAACACATTTTTGTGGTAAAGCTCTTATCAGAATCACTTTTATTGCCAGGTATGTGAACACACACAAGGAATTCACTTAGTTCTCTTAATACAAACAGATAAAAAGTGTACTATGTACATGTAAAAAGGGGCACAACAAATACACTAAAACCTTATAAGTACGAAAGCGCAGTACCGAGGCGACCGTCCGCGGCACCGTCTTGGTCTTCTCACAGCTTATTGGATGATGTTTTATTTATTTAATGGTTTCTTCCAGTTTCCACAGCAGTAAGTGTCTCATGTTCTTTGTATGTGTTGACTGAGGACTAACAGTGGACTTTACGTCTTCTGTCTGTCAGGCTGTGTTCTCTCAGTCTGAGGGGTTGGAGGGAGACGGCAGCACAGAGACGCAATACACCTACTACCCCGCCACCATTGCAGACGCCACCACCGGCACCATGGTGACCACGGTGCAGGCCTCAGACACACTGCTGGGCCAGACCACACCCACAGGTAAGCACGATATAAGGCCTCGCTTTAAAATAAAGTAATAGATTATTGATACAGTTAAATAGGTGCTTCACTGTTATCAGTCGTATTCTCAGGGTTGGAATTTTCTAATCTTTAGGTTACACAAGGTCACGTGTGGGCCTTGAGGTCCTCAGCAGTATTAGTTGTTTGGCTTTGGTTGAGAACAGCCGGGTTCAGTCTATCTCAACACTATGGTGGCCAGGGTCGAAGAAACCTATTGCTGCCTTCATAGACATAATATATAGCTTGTTGTTGATGTTCCAATCTGCGTAAACAGACATCTGTGTCTCCAGACTAGAATATGCTGACAATGAACTTTGAGAGTGTCTCTAATTCTCCTTAGCCAAGCATCAATAAATAATACAGCATAAGACATCAGAGGCTCCTGAACATTTTCTTCCTTCCTGACCTCACCATTGACCTTTGACTTCAGCAATTTCTCCACAACACTCAGCAGCTAACTGTTGGCTTTTCTTTTACAGGGCAGCTTTATGTGATGATGTCACCCCAGGAAGTTTTGACAGGGTCCAATCAAAGGACAATCGCACCTCGCACTCAGCCATACATAGCGTAATTGTTGCATCAAATTAAAAACAATCCATTTTATCGAAATGCTGAAAACCTTTAAGTTAAACCAAACCGCCATCTTTGTTCGAATTTCTTTCCAGAAAACAAGATGCTCCTCGTGGTTCCAGAGACGAGAAGCGGCGAGCGCAGCACAATGAAGGTCAGCACTCACATTCAGTGTGAGAAGCCGAACACAGAGCTGCATTTTACAAATATCTGAGTGGAGATGACTGTCAGGGTAAAAGTCTCAAACTCCCATGTTGTTCCAACAGTTGAGCGTCGGCGCAGGGACAAGATCAACAACTGGATTGTACAGCTGTCAAAGGCCATCCCAGACTGTAACATTGACTATACCAAGACTGGACAGGTGAGGTTAGCTCTAGACTCGCACCACTAACTTCATAGTTAGATCAGAAGAGATTAAGAAAGAATGTCCTCTCATTGTTTCAGAGTAAAGGAGGAATCCTGTCCAAAGCCTGCGAGTACATCAAGGAACTCAGACAGAGCAACCTGAAGCTGGGGGAAGATATCGGCACTCTGGATCGCCTCAGGATTGACAACCAGCTACTGAGACAGGAGGTACGTCTGCATGCGTTTGTCGGTCAGACTGTGAAGTGTCATCACTTGTTGTCAGTGTACAAGAAATGTCATTTAGATCTCAGTCCAGTGGAGAGAAAGGAAAGGGAACAATGTGGAGTTGCTGATTTCTACACTCTGCTCTGAGTTGAAATAAACTCATGGAAATGGGTTTGTGTGAATGTTGATGTTATTTAGCCTTTAAAACACCATAGAAATTGGTGAGTAATATTTATATTATTTATACAATGGTAAATGGACTGTAATATTTCTAGTCCTTTTGAGCCACATTTTACATCTTTTGTGGTTGATTCCACAGTCAGACTGTGACAGTGCATATGGTAGTTCGATCACTTAGTAGAACGTGGTCGAATTCAGGAAGAGAACAGTGGTCATGTGACCCAGCGCCGGTCCTGGCCACATATGCGCCCTGGATGCCACTTTAGTGTTGATCTTGGATCTATCTGTTTATATCTGTGGAGCTGCATGCTAATTAAAGACCCGTTATCAGCCCAGTCTAAACATTCTACAGCTCAACGTGTTGAACATAAGTCAATTTATTTTACTACTGTATTATGTGTCGTTGCTGTTCAGGTGGAAGACTGGAAGTCCAAGAATCAGATCCTGAGGAACCTGCTTCGACAGCACGGCATTGTGGGATCATCCAGCACAGATCCCCAGTGAGAAGTTTGTTGCCAATGTTCAGTTGGAGCTATTTGAAGACAACCACATATGGGCCAAAAGAGTACTTGAAACACTTTGAGATACTTTGTTTGTGGTCAAGTGTGCATGAAATAGGGGGAAATAATGGAACATTGTCATTAATATTAAAATCTAGCTTCTTTGCTAAATATTATCTTTGAGGATTTTTACTCCATGGAAATCAAACAACCCATTCATGATAACATGATGCATCTGAAAAGAGAGCCCACTTCCCCCACAAACATTCTGATCATTCATGAACCTCTAGTCCTGTAAGCTCTTAAGCACGACCAACTTCTCACGTCAGTTTGCGGTTTCTTTTTAACCTCTTCAGTACTCTGCTTCTCTCTATCAAAGCTCACTGTTAACGTCTCATTGTATCATACTTTGACTTGTCCTCTTTTATCACTTTGTATGGCTGATCTTGACTCCGTCATCATCCCACTCTTAGCTTGGCTCTTCTGCTTTGTATTTTTGTATGTTTCATGAAACCTCACTGGGGACAATAATTGCATTGCAACAATGTAACTAAATAAACAGAGGTTGGGAAGCATTGCATTGTAGGTAGGCTGTGTATTGTATGTCTTTATAATAAAAATCAAATAATATACCGTATGTCATAAACTTTAAGTTGTGTTTATTAAACTTGATAATTGGTTAAAAAAATTTGAATTGTTTTTGTTTAGTTTTTTTAAATCGCATCTTCATTATGAGTATATGTGTGTATCTGTCTACTATACGAGGTCGTAGTGAAGAGATCTTATTCTGAAGGTTCTTGGCGGAAGTGTGAATGAGTGCACTGACGCTGGGAGAATTCACTCACTCTGAAACACCGGAGATATTGCTCAACCTCGGTACTGTTGTATTCATCTAACGGACGAAGTCAAGCGTCACCAATGATCTGTATACTGCTGGTAGCCGGTCACGGCACCCTCTTAGAGACACAAATTAAGGTAAGCTGCCTGCATGTTGCCGTAGAAAAGTGATAACGTGAACCGGTGCAAAGTTCGCGTCAGTCGTGAAGCGGTCATAATCCGCCTCAAAGTACGCCGAACTGCTTTACAGAAACACGCACTTTACACGTGTTTTACCAGTCTGCTGCGGTGTTCACCTGTTAGACCGACATGTAGGACATTTCTGGATTCGTGATGATGCACTGAAGCATCCGGCGTACGTCTGACCCAACAGACACGCCTTCATTTTCATAAAAATAAAACATTTTTATCACCGGCTCAAACTGGTATTTACCGCCCCCTGCCAAGCTTTGTTGTGTAATACAAGTCACCATTTCTTTAAAGTTGAAGCTTTGTGAAAATGAATGTTATTTACTGACTTATCTATATATGCCGAATTATTGGCGGGGGGTTCACATGACAGCATTATTGTAGTACTGTATTGTAACAGCTACAGAAAAAAAGAAAGACGGCATAACGGGGCTAGCGTCCTTTATTAAGTTTGGCATGACGCCGTCGTCAACAAAACAGAGCAGGGTTTGTCCAGCAACAGTCCAGCTATGATACTGAGCCGAGTGTTTATATAACAGCGCCAGTAACTACATATGGCTTAAGCCTGCCTGAATGTGTGAAGACAGTATATATACAGTATATAGAATAGACATGTAGACATGACATAATGTATGTACATGTAATGTATGTATATCACCTGGCCGTGTTGACACGCATACTGTTTACATACACCTTTTAATGACACACTTAAAAAAAAAAAAATATATATATATATATATATATATATATTGACTTAACGTTATTGTATTAAGTTATTTAAACTGTGTAATGTAATTGAACCCCTAACATAACATTTTTTAGTTTAAATAACGTAATACAATTACCTCAGCTTAGTTATATGTGGAGTGTTAGTATGTTTACTTGTTTGCTGACTCCTCTCCTCTTAGAATGATGACACAGGTTTATACAGCCATCTGACCGGGATACCAAAGGCTTTACTTCCTGGCACTGGAGGAAAGAAGATCCTGGACTTTTGGTGGGAAACGGTCAACATGTGCGTAACGGTTGCTCAAACATGACTGGGCCTATTTCCCTGATTATCTATCTGAGATAATGTTCACTAACTGAATCTCTGATTCTCTGCAGGCGACAGCTGTTCACAGAGGTCTATCTGGTCACCAACGCAGACAAGTGAGTTCTTACAGCTGCACGACCCAAACTACTTATGTTTGTCGGTTACAGCTTTCATTCTGCTCTCTTCTCCTTCTGTTACACTGATCAGGTATAAGCACTATGAGCGCTGGGCCACAGCGAATGACTTCCCGGTGGAAAATGTGGTGAACGATGGCAGCACTACGCTGGAGGACCGCCTCGGGGCCGTGGCTGACCTGCAGTTGGCCATACGTAGCCGCAAGCTGGAGGACGACATCATGGTGGTAAGCTGACACCAGTACAGTTATATTTTATTGTGTTGACTGGGTGTTTTCTGTCAGAACTGAGTGATGGGTTTTCGTTTTTGTGTGAGCAGATTGCAGGAGACATGCTGTGTGCAGACCTGAACTTTGACTGTTGCTCAAGTGATCCGCTTCTTCAGGTCAAAGGTGAGACTTTACACAAGAAACTGTCCTTGTTGCACACAAAAGGTCAAATAAATCTTTAGTCGATGGCTTTTTTTCTTTGTGGAGGTGAATGTTGAGAAGGCTGTAGTCACTCATCCTTTTGTGTCTGTGCTGCAGCCCGGTGAGCTGATCATATACTACGAGCTGGAAGAAAGTGAGAAAAGCAGCTCTAGGGGCATCGTGGAGGTTTGCCCTGACACCCACAGGTGAGAACAAGTTGTGTGTGGGGTTTTACTTCTGTATATTTTGCACGCTACGTTGCAGATTTGATGTTGATCTGTGGTACTTTTATGAAACAGAATAAGTCGCTTCTTGGAGAAACCACAGGAACAGCTGACAGACTCGCGGCTGGCCAGCGTCGTGTTTTACTGCATCCGGAAAGACACGCTGTCCTACCTGTCTGACTTCCTCAGCCAGCAGCCTCAAGCCACAGACCGGAGCTTTGGACGATTCTGGGTTCATAAGTGCTCATTCAATACGTGTCATCTCAGCAGCAAGGATGACTCTTTGTTATTGTTTTATCATATTATATATCAGTTGATGGAGTAATAACCAGTTACCCATGTGGCTCCTTTGTCTTCAGGAGTGGCTCATTAACGAGAAGCAACTCGACGTGTTTGGGATGAAGCTTCCTACTGGCTTCCAGCTTATTGGACAAGTGGTGCGTATCCTTAAAGCGGTTCATTTTCACACAGCATTGCCATCAAAGATTCATAGATTTGAATGCACAACGGCTGAAGTGAAGCCATGAAAATTACCATTATTAATTCTAGGTTTAATTTCATATGTTTACACAGGAAATTAATGATGATCATTCATAACTTAACATTGTCCGACTCAAAGTGGACGGTTAAACACAATTTAGCAGAACCAGAGGTGTCGTTTTTATTCCACACATTCTTCTTCATGGTCAAAACCTGGCTCCTACACTACCCACAATGTAATGAGGCTGCCAACAGTCAGCAATTCGAGTTTGTTATGCTAGTAGCTGCTAATATAGCTTCTAGCAGAGATAAGTGGGCTACAGAGATCTGACACGCTTTCTTATTCCAACCGCTCAGATTTAAATCATTTTTAAACTAATGCTCACTCAAGTGACATCACTTGAGGTTATTTATCACTTCCCACAGAAAGGTTTTCACATATGCAGTAACTCTTCCAAACACCTCTTAAAGCAACTGAAAAATTAGTATTTTTTATATTTATTGGCCCCAGTCTCAGAGTAATAGTAATAATATTTGTTATGATTACATTACTTATTATTAGTCAGCATTCCCTTGCATTCCGGGCCTGAAAACCTCCTCTTCCTGGTGATCCAAAATTCAAAAACACTCCATTAAGATGATTTCAAATTTGTTAGATCATGAGAGAATATTCAAATATATTATAAGAAAATGAGACGAAGAAATTAAGAAAATATTTTTAAAATATATTTAAAATTTTGGAAATTTTTGTTATCTAGAAAACATTTACCAAAAATCAAAGTAACATTTTCCCTTACAAATGCACACTGTTAAAACAAAGCATTTAAAACGTGCTAAAAACTGAAGTTGAACATGTTTACTGGCAGAATCTGAGGATTCATCTGTTGTCAGTTCTGATATTATGATGCCAGACTATTAAAATCTGAAACACTCTGATCACTTTATTTGGATATTCCACCTACAAATAGTTTCTGGATGACTGTTTTTAACATTTCAGTTGTTTGGCTGTCTTTATATGTCACAAATAACCGAGACTATGTGGCGGTTATCAAGATAACCCAACTTTAACCAGAGCGGTGTAATATCAGAATGCGATCGTTTGATCTCTTCTAATAAGCCATCGAAATGTTACAAAATGAAGGCGCACCATTCAAATAAATTGTCACCTCTGAGGATTTGCACAGTGAACATGTTGATGAGTGCATCCAAGAGTGATGCAAACATCAGAAAATCATTTGTGATCTCACAGAAGCTGCCTAAAGCAGTGTACACTGTCCTCACACAGGCTTTGGATGCTGCCGAAAAATGGATTTGTACATAAAAACTCCTTGGTAGTTGACTCAGGATTTACAACATTTCCTGTAATATCTGCCTTCACATCTCAGGGCCTGTCAGACTACACCAAGTGGCTCACGCACTACTCCACCAAGCAACAAAACAATCCAGCCAAACCAATCACGTGCCGATCCTACGCCAGGTAAGAAAACACCAAATCACTCTCACTCCACTTGGTTGGAATGTAGCTCAGATTACCGCCGAATAAAAGCTTCTTTCTGCTCCTGAGTCACAGCAAGAGCGCTTGAATGTTAGAGCTCAGCCCAACGGACGCTTCGAGAATTAATTTATCATGCGATGACTCGCAGGGTTGGATTAATGGGGAATCCCTCAGACGGCTTCAACGGAAAAACCATCGCTATGTCCATTTCTAACTTCTGGGCCGAGGTCACTCTAGTGGAGAGCCAGACTTTGGTAACACACACACACATTTTGTTCTAAAGTTAAGCTAAAAACACTTTGTTCATGTCCGTGCAGGAGTCATGTGTATTTCTGTGACTTTGTAGGTTTTAGTCCCTCATCCGCTCAATGACCCCACAGAGTTTGGCAGCTTGCAAGATCTGTTCTGCATCAGCAGGAAAGAAGGGTGTGTACGCGACACAGTGACCCAAAACACACACACACACAGATGATGGTGTTCAGTGATCTCTCACGATGATGTTCTGTTTATGATCTGGCTGTAGGTACCTGGGAGGTCTGAGGCTGCTGCAGGCTACCTGTAAGAAGTTCTACCAGTTCTGCTCCAAACAAGGGTGAGGTAACTGAGCTAACACAAGACCTACGTCATGATCACAGCTTTGAGTCTGTAGTATTCACTACAAGAGAAGCAGATGTGTAAAAATATCACTCTGTCTAACTGAGAAAAACGCTTCAACTTGTTTTTATCAACTGAACCTGAAGAAGAGAAGGTTGATGCCACCACTCGAGCACCCATTCAAGCTAGAACCAATAGACAGATAGCTTAGCATAAAGAAAGTCAGTGCACCCAGCCAAGAAATAGTCCCCCCCTTGTAAAACCACAACTTTGTGTTAGACTTAGATTTCTGTAACATGGTAATTATGAATTAATTGGAGGTGCTGGTAAGCAGAATCTGTTACCTTTGGACAGAGCTGGGCTCGCTGTTTCCCTCTGTTTCTAGTCTTATTGCTAAGCTAACTGACTGTACTGACATGACAGTGGTGTTAATGTTCCTATCCAACAGTCATTTTAAATTGAAGTGTTTCCTTCAGTCAGTCTAACACTGTGGGCCCCTCCCATCATGCACAATAAAGATAAAGACCTATATTTGTTTACATTTTGTCAAACTGCCACTATTAAAACTATTAGATGGTAGAAGTTCCTTATTGCGATCGATGTAAAAATATATCACTGGATTACTTTGATACAGAGGACAACTATGATCTCTAAGAAAATTTATGAACACGTATTCTTGATGGTTATCCTCAGGGCGTGTAAGTCACACGGAATCTAAAAATATGATGGTGTTACTGTGTCTCTGCTGGATGTGTAAATAGTTGTTTGCTGACAGGTTCATCTCATTAACTTGTTTCCAAATGGTCAAAGTTGTTAAACTGAGAAAGAGTAACATTTGTTCCTGCATTAAAACATGAAAGAATTCAACTATAACGTATTCAACAAAATACAAATTGATTTGCACTGACAGGTTGGAATATTTCTGCTGCACTGGTAGATTTTTTTTTCCCACATGTTTTGAGAGACAAATACATCATATTGTAAAAGAGGATACTGAAGTCAAAGTACGAAGTAGCATAAGTAAAAGTACAAGTACCTCAAAGCTGTTAAAGTACAGTGGGTGCAAAGCAGGTAGATCTAATCCAATCAGACCCCAAATTGGCACTTTGCATTGCAGCCAGTGCTGTCACTGTATGAATGAGTGAATGTGATGTGTATTGTAAAATCACTTTGAGTAGTCCAAAGATTATAAAGTTGTCCATTTAAAATTTAAATGTACTAAGTATAAATACACTGTGCCATTTATGAGTTGAAGTATTGACCAAATGTATGAGTAAAGCACACATGCTGTATAGGCCTGTGGTACTTTTGCTTTCTATTATTTCATCACTCATTCACTATGTACTATGTTTTTATAATGCAGTATCGCTTTAACAAAGCAGAACTTCACACTGAAGTACGACACCAACATTCCTCGGCAAGTGGTGAGGATCCATTCACATACTGGTTTCTAAGAGATAAAGGCCAACAGCGATAAAAAAGTGTCATGTAATGATGAAATGATCTCTCTCTGTTTTATTTAAGGGCCTTGCTGGGAGCAGGTAAATAGTTATCTTTGCTGATTTCCATACAGACTCATTTACACAGGTCATTTTACACATTTTAATGTGATATTTGACTTATTTACAATCCTCTTTAACAGTGCCATTGTCTCAGCTACACTCAAGTGTCTCATGAAATTCTACAACATCACAGACAATGTAAGCATGAAAGATATTTGTTCTCTTTTGATTTTTTTCCTTTCAAGCTTCCACTGGCACTCTTTAAATTACATCATCTTGTTGTGTCCTCTTCTCATGGTTTCCAAATGGAGAATTGGTGCCAACTGCTTATCCCATGAACCAACTCAACATTCACATAACAGCAGTGGATGAAAACAAGCATTCATTCACATTTTCTTCTGCTGAATGACTCTAAACTCATCTCAATGGAAACATTGCTCACACCAAACATTTCTTCTGTGTCTTTAGTTGTTTATATATTTCTGTCTAACCCTCCAGGATCTGCCGAAGCCGATCAAAGCCAACTTCATCCTCAACGTGGAGACTGATGAACTCTTCATTACCTGCTGGCCTGCAGGACAGAGTCGTGCAGGTCAGTGACAGAGTCAACACACTGAAATCAAATCTTTCATTTCATATGTATTGTAGCACTAAATGTTTGACCTTTTTCTTTCTTCAGGTCTATGAAGGCTTAGTCTACATGGACTTCAGCAAGAAGCTCATGGAAGAACAGGGCCACGGTACCAAAGTAACCATCTGCATGTAGTTAATACAGACACACTTTCTTTCTTTCTTTTTTCCTCATGTGTGTGTGTTCCTTGTTCTCAGGAAACTATGTTTCTATGGACATGAGTGGTCTCCCACCATTCTGGCTTGCTTACTTGAGCGACCCCAGTGACTCTGGACGCATCCACAGTAACATCAGACAGCGCTGGCTCAGTGGTACGTCTTGGTATCAAACATGACATCAGCTTCCCTGTGATTCATGAGGTCAAAGGTCACTCCTGAAACATCTCCAAAGACAAGTGATCTACTGTTGGACCAATATAGTTTGGAGAATGCACCACTTTGGTCCAGACTAAAATATCTCAACAATTATTGGATGCCATAATATTGGGTGCAGATATTCACTGCTATAGGGTGCATTCTGATGACGTTGGTGACATTTTCTAATACTCAATATGTCAGTATTTACTGTATTGATTGGCACAAAGCTTGGCACAGACATTCATGGTTCTCAGAGGATAGATCTCACTGATGTTGGTGATCCCGTGGCATTTGCTGTTTTGGTTTTAAGTGAAACATCTAGATAAATATTATCATCATCAATTATCATGACATACTTTGTTTCATGAATATAATCCACTCAGTATCAGTACATCTTACCAGGGAGTCATGAGTACATTTTATAAATGATCCCCTAGGATGAATCATTCTATGGTGATCCCCTGACTTTTCCTTCTGTTCCACCATCTCAAAACTAATAACGTCCCCATCATTAATGCTAATCAGCAAACATTAGCATGTTAACACACTAAACTACAGCGGTGAAAATGGTACGTGCTAAACAAGTTGTTTTCAAATGGTACCAATGATTTGCGACCCCCACTATCCCCAGATGTCAGATGATTTGTCCTTGTTACATTTTGTAATGTTTAGTACAATGCTAATCGACCTTAACTAATGTTGTTGTAATCTGTGGTAATCACATCAGGGGTCAGAAGGGGCAAAGAAAATCGCCAGACTTTTATTTTGATTTAAATACTCTTTTATGTTTTATTAAAATTATGGCTAACATATGCTATTTCTGAAAGTTTTTGAATTTTATTTGATTTCTGAAAATCATCTTGCGACCCCCTCTTACTGTCTCGCACCCCCCCCAGGGGGTCCTGACCCCCACTTTTTGAACCAGTGTCCTAAACAGCAACATTAGCATTCAGCTCAAAACACCACTGTGCAAAAGTACAGCCTCACAGAGCTGCTAGCATGACTATTAGTCTTGTTGATATTTATGGCTACACAGTATCTTTTTTTGGGCAGAAAGGCTGCTGATATGAAGAGCAAAACATTTTTATGAACAGACAAAAAAAGTTCTTCACTATTTCTTCAACTAAGATGCCTAGCCTTGTGCATATCTACATCTTCTTTAGAGAGTTGTGAAAGTGGAAACACATTGGTCCATTTGATGAAATACTTTGATGTTGCTCTGTCTTTCTCAGGGGAGCCTATCGTAGTTGAGGCCATGAAGACTTTTGCTGAGCTCACTGATAAAGCCAGGTTGGTTTGAGTACTTTATGCTGATTTTTTTTTTTTGTAATAAATAGCAACAGACATTTGTCATCATATATAAAGCAAAGGAGGGACATAAATAATCATTAGATTAATTATGCCTAGCCTTTGCACAACAGTCTCAAAGTGGCATTAGGCCTTTCTAAATGTGATAAATGTTTATACACTGAGATTTAAGAAATACAACAGGCTAAGTGTAACAGGCAATTTAGAAGTTCACAGGAACTTCGTGTCATCTGAGCACTGAGTAAAAATGTTCTCCCCTCAGGACAGCTCTACTGGAAAGAGACTGGAGCAGTCTGGCACAACTGATGGACCAAAACTTTGAGCTGCGGAGGTAAACGGTATATTTTGATGTAGGACTTATTCATGTGATGGATTCACAGACTCACAGCTAAAGTAACAACATATCCCACAGGACTGTCTACACTGATGACTGTCTGGGCCCTGGGAATCTCAAAATGGTTCAGCTGGCGAAGCAGGTAAGAGGTTCCACTACACTGCTCTGAGCAGTGCATGTTTTATGGAACATCTCTGTGTGCCTGCAGAAGTCTTTGCTTGTGTTCACAAAGTTTCTGCGGCTTATTGCAGTTTGGTTCGGCGGTGAAGTTACCAGGCAGTGGCGGGGCTGTGGTGGGTCTCTGTCTGGATAATGCTAGACTGGTAAGACTGTCTTCAGTAAGTCTGTGTCCCCCTGAAACCCCATGAGTTTGGACCTTCATATCCATGTTGACACTTCAGTGTCTGGGTTAAAGCAACATTGTGTAACTTTCATACCATTAAACAGGAGCAGGTGTCGTGCCAGAACCTGAGCTTGGTGAACAGTCTAACCAGGCTTAGCAGCCTTTAATGGCATAATGGTGCAAATGGGGCAAAGACGCTGAAGGTGACGTTGATGGAAGAAGCCGTTGAGTAAATCTGGAACTGACTTTTAGTGGTTGGTGAGAGCTTGGTGAAATAAAAGTCTGAAAGACAGACTCCGAGCTATGCTAATTGCTGTTGGACTAGTAAGTAATATTAGCTGGCTGCTATGTCTTGTGTTGTTGACCTTGCCTGGTGTTTGGCTGTTGTTGATCATAAGTTTGTTGTAAGGAATGTAATAACAACAAATACTCATATTCGAGTACAGCAGTTTGTATTATACCACAGCAGTGTGATGCTCTGAAACTGTCACAAAAATACTCTTTTCTACACAGTGTTGCTTTAATGCAGATATTAGTGATCTGTGGGATCCCAAAATTGACCTCATTGAAGTAAAATTTAAAAATATACAATAAAGAAATAAGTGTTCCGAACCTACAGTAGCTTTTTGCAGTAATCAGTAGACATCTTCTATGATGTGACAGATCAGAAAGTCAGATTCTACACAAAGACTAGTTCTCTGACGTAATCAAGAGAAACCTTCTTCATTTTTGAGAAATAAATAGGTTGATTCTGATTTGTTCCTGGTTTGGTTTCCTTGTAGGGATAGCCAATGTTCGCCTTACAGTTCTCTTTTCAGTTCTTTCATTTTCTAGTCATCGTTTTACTGAGAGAAAAACTGAGTAGAATGGTGCCGCCTAAAGGACGTCATCTCCACCATGATTTAGTTATAGATGACTTAAAAACAAGAAAACAATTTGTTTTCTGTTCTGCATCATAACTGAACCAGGTATAATCAGATAAACAGAGTTCATGATACAAGACATGATCTCAACCAGTCCTTTCTTTGACAACCTAGTGTCACAGTACACAAAGTTCAAGCCCTTATAAAGGACCCTATCTGTTTCTAGTTTAAGACTGACCACAGTCAAGTTAAGCTCCTGGCTGCATTAACCTGCTCTGAGTTTTAAACCATGCTGCCTCTGCCCTGCTGACTGATGCAGTCTTGGTCTGTTTTGGCCCACTAGGTGGAGATGAGGCAAGCTTTCCAGGAGGCAGGCTGTGTCTTCTGTGTCATCGCACCATACAACCCATCTGCCAGCACAGTCGGTGGCCAACACTAAACCTCACTTCTCCCCCCCACGACTCAGCCAGGCTACTCAAGGCCAACTCGCGGCAGTCGGTTGGAGCTGCAGCACAGCTTTGGCCTTCATTGAGTCCCAATGTTTTTTCATTTCGTAGGACTTGGATGGAGAGCAGAGATCAGGATCATTTCATGAAATTATATGTAAGCCATAAATAAAAACATAATCAGGTTTTCTATTAGGATCTTCGGTGGTAGTTTGTGTTACAGTTACCAAATAATAATGTCAGTCAGACATCATTTGTTGCTTTACCATGTCAGTGGAAAATTAGAATCAGCATGTTTCAAAGAACTGTTGCACGTTTTATGAGATCCAGGTCATTTAAGATCATTTTAGCTGTTAAAAGTGATTATCCATAACTATGTGAAATCGATGTAATTATTTTTCTACATGTTTGACACATCTATTGTATATTTGTAGACTTAATCTTTGTATGTTGAATATAATTTTTTACACAAAATAAAAGCAGTGTTTACAGCTCTTGTTGTGTGTACCATGTAGCATTAATTACATATTATAATTGAGTTCAAAGCATTTGAATCTAACATGTAAGTCACATTGTGTAACACAGACCGTGGATTGTGATGTGTGCTGTGGATCCAGTGAGCAGATCTTATTTGCTGGTTCCTCCAGTGGGCGGAGTAGCAGAGCTCTGCCTGACCGCGTAGCGCTGCTCTCAGCTCCGCTTCGTCTACTCGCTGTTACCTCTCTCACTCATGCAGGCTCAGCCGTAGCTCATGGACTAGCCGGAGGTCTGGTGGTGGACTGTATCAGGCTTGAAGCGGGACTGGGGTGACCATGGCTGCCAAAGAGGACCTCTACAGTAAAATTATCCCTCGGAGGCTCCGACAGAACCGGCCGGGCTCAGTGAAATGTGGCTCAAACTTGGACGTGCTGTTATCCATGGGCTTCCCCAGACCAAGGGCGTAAGTAGCTGGACATAAACATTGTGTGTGTGTGTGTGTGTGTGTGTGTGTGTGTGTGTGTGTGTGTGTGTGTGTGTGTGTGTGTGTGTGTGTGTGTGTGCGTGTGTGTGCGTGTGTGTGCGTGTGTGTGTGTTGGATTACGTGTATGTCAGAGGTCGTCCGGGGGGGGCATGACATGGACATGGCCGGTGTGTGAGCAGCGAGTAACGGTAACGTTTGCTATGGGAGCTCCGTTAGCGGACGGGTCACACGCAGCATCACTCACCGTCTCCCCGCATCGTTTTTCGCTGTGAGCAGCTAGCTGGAATTCCCGGTATATTACTAAAGAGTATAAAAGAGTATGATAAAGCAGAATTAAATACATACAAACAGCATAATAAAGTGTGACACGGCTGAATGAAATACATAAAAACTATGAAGTAAAGTGAAACATCAAATTAAATACAGCAAAAACGCAAAAACGTGTATTGTACATGTTTCCATTTTTCACCCCTAACTATAATTTCAATTGTAGCTTTCAATGGAGAGTGTGTTAAAGCTTTTCTAGAAAATGCTGTTCATCTGAATAAACTACACTCATTGTAGTTTTAGTCCATATTAGTTGAGTCACATCTGTGTTCAGTAGGAAACTGGTGCTTCAGCCATGTTCTTGAGGAGCTGTCATTGAGTAAACTGGAGTCAGGAGTCCTGAAGTCATGACTGTGTTTGTGTCATACGGTTCAGCCTGTGTGTCCTCCTCTGTTACTGAATGGAGGGACTGTCTGACTGGACCAGATCAGTGAGTTCACATCCGTCCTGTCGGCTACAGGCTCTCCCCTATAAACACAACATTGTACTGTAACATCAGCAGACAGGACTTTACAAACAGATACCAGTACGCAGTGCAACTGATAGCATTTGGCATTATGAGATATGTTCAAATTTAAAATGTGTATGTGGTGTTTACCAGAAGGGTTGCAACAGCCCAGCATGATAACCATCTTAGTAAATATCACGGTATAATGGTACGTTATCACAATTACTATCATCATCAGTTACAGTGAAGGACTGAAAACAGAGGTTTTAAACAAACGTTGTGTAATAATAATACAATAATAATAGATCCTAAAAAAATTAAGGATTACATTAATATAGTAGAATTCAATATTATGAACATAGTTCTAGAGGTTTCTGCCTTTTAAAAAAAAAAGTTTTTCCTTGCCACTGTCACAAAGTGCTTGCACGTCGTGGGAACTGTTGAGTCTCTGTTATTTTTTAAAGATAACTTCCTGTTATGATTTGGCGCTATAAATAACATTTAATTGAAATTCAGTATTCTAAATAAGAAATGTATGTATGAATATAATTTAGACAGTACAATACACTACGTTTTCATACCACATCTATACCTATTTGTAAAGAGGCAAAGTCCCTTACCTTGGGACTTTGGAAGAAATATTGTCATTAGTCAATGGCGAGAAAAATAATTAAAAGATTTTTTTTTATCCTGTTTGAAATGTGCCGTGAATTACACATATTACGTTTGTCAAAAAATTTAAATATAATTTTGCCAATTAAGAAAATCGCTGTTTAAGAAAACTGAACATACGCAATTAGCAAGACTACACAGACAAAGTGTGACTTTGTTTCTCTATAAGCTTGCTAGCTCGTACAAAACTGACTAGCTCTTGGAAGGCCAAAGCGAAATGTGCCTTGTTGGCTTTGAATATTGTTCGAGACGAGACCTAGCTCACTTAAGTGGTTTCACACACTAAATGGTACCTTACTATCTTAATGACAGACTGCGCCTTTTTTGACTTTCAACATTACCTTTAAAAAATTGACAGACATATTATGTGTAATTCAAATCACAATTCAAATGGAATCAGAAAAAAACATTGAATATCATTCATATTTTTACCGATATAAGCTCCCGTGGGGCTCAGCAGAGATGGAGGGACTCTACACTGCTGCAGCCTTACTCACAATTTGAGAAATAATGGATAAATTGCTAAAATCACATCTGCTAAAGAGCAGTAGCCATGCTAGCTCAGCTGCCAATGGCCCCAAAGGTCCGTGTTGTCCGACCCATCCCTCGCGAATCAGTGTACACACTGAAATGGATTCTTGGCTCTGATTATAGGTTACTGATTGAATGGACACTGAGGCAGTGGAGTGGGACATGCTTCTGGGGCAGCACATAATTATGATAATGTAACAGCTGCAATACTGGAGAGTGTTTGTCACTCTTAAAACACACAGTGTCATTTTATGTCCATAAGATGTCTGCTGTCGGCTAACATGCTAAATGCTAACTGCCTAGCACTGTGGCTGTTTTAAAGGGTCATCAGAAACAGCCAAAAAACACAAAAACATTGAATATTATCATCTCGATATGTCCGTTTATCTTCAGCTGCTAAACGCTCCAAGGTGTTCACGATTTAGATGAACAGCTCGGTGTTGAGCAGGCAGTGTGCATTGGGTTTATCAGAGCATTTTACTGCCTGAGTGACGGGTCCCTTACTAAAGGTTAAAAACTAAATCTGTACTGTTATGAAACAAACTACGTCATGATGACGTTGTTTCTTAACTGTTACAAACATATCTGCAGTATACTACACCATTGTATGAAAATTGACCCTGATAATATTGTGAACATTTACATCTATGGTATTGAATTACACTGCATTAGGGATTTTTTAAGGGTCATTGTAACTGATGATAATATTTTATACCCTATATTGTTTTACCATGATATTTTCTATTATTCTCATACCGTGAAAATAATTCTGTTGCATCCCCAATGTGTATACATTTTTTTTTTTTTTACATTTTATCAGTCCAGCTTGCACTGCAACTCCCAGAGATCATTTGTTTGTCAAATGCTATGGAGATCAATTACTGTCACATCATTCTCTATGCATGGTGTCTGTCATTGACTACCAGAAGCTCCACTTCTTACTCGAAAATAAACAAGGAAAATATTACTTCCTGTGTACTAGAAGATTTTCCAAGGAACGACCTCTCTGACACAAGCTGGTCAGAGCAGCAGATGGAAAACCTTTCATAAACGTCCACGGTAGTATCAGTACAGTGTCATATTAATTAGTCAAAGTATTTTTGTCCACATGAAATTAAGTGCAGGGGCAAATCTCACCAGCTCATACACTTAACCTTGGGAATCTTTCCACCCCTTTCACCCAGACAGATGTCACACATCAAGTGTGTTTGTGTGTATGTCGGAGGAAGTGTGCTGTGGTTTGCTGAATGGACACAGCAGATGATGATAGGCCCCCAGGCAGACCAGCACTGGCCTAGAACACACTCCCTCAGGGAAGCCACAACCTCTTTTATATCAGCCCATGACTGCTTGGCCTTGACATGGCCACTTATTAATTCCCTTTCTCTGTCCGTCTGTCTCCCTCTTTATTCTGTCTGAAGAGGTTGACCCACTAAATTTCCTAACCAACTTCAGGTGTCCTGGTTCTGCTGTAAAAGGATTATTTCTGTGTAGAAAGATTAAATTTATCCGCTCTTCTAGTCACACAGTTGTTTTGGTTTGGGGGCATCCCTGCATCGCTACTAGAGTAGATGCTGTCTGGTTATATATAATAGAGTTTAGTCATATCAGTGAAGAAGGATTTAAACTTTAATACAATGTGGCATAAATATGAAAATTAAAGTTTTTTCATACAAAAGTTGAGCTCCAGGTGTTGATTCAACCAGGACTGGGTATTGAAGCAGTAGTGTGTAGCACTTTAAAACTATTTTTTTAAAATATTTTTCCTGGTCAAAATGAAAAAATCTTTCCAACTAGACTGGTTACGTATTATTTAAGACGTGCATGCAGCTACTTGATATGAACATTTTCTGCAATCCAGTCCTGTCACATACAACATATATGTATTAATAAAAAAACAACTTCAGCCTTATTCTAGTCTGTATATACAGTTCCTCCTCAGCTACACTGACAAACTAATGTCACTGTGACACAGTTTCATTTTCTCCATCTATGGTGTTGAATCCAAAATGACTTCTCATATCATCATCATATGTGTTCAGTATGGCTCGCTCGTTTCTGTCAGGTTCAGACATTTTAGTAATGGCCCCCTTTAAAAGATAGCACATTTCTACATTAAAATGTGTAAAAAAAAAAAAAAAAAAAAAAAATGTTTTAATTTGTTGAGTTGTGTACGTGCATTATCAAAATGTTTTCAACAATATCCAAACAGTGAAATCCGTCATTTTATTCAGGTAATGGCATGTTTCCTTCCTCTTTTGTTGCTATAACATCCAGGCACACACGCAGGGATTGAGGAAGGAAGTGAACGAAGATGACTAAACATAGCATGAAATATTTTTTAATACGTTATCTTCCATGAACACTTTTTGCCTCATCACATTATATACATTTTCATCAGCAGTGGTGGTTGTTGAAGACAACAACTCCTATGATCCCAAGCTACTTCATGACATCATCAAACCACGTCTTTTGTTATCGTTTTAATGTGAGAGACCAACTAGTGGCAGATTACATACTAAAGTACATTGAAATACAAAGCACATTGTGTCATGGTCAAGAATAAAAGAATGAAATATTTAATGAGAAATATTCAAGACATATAATCAAATTTTTGTAGAGGAATCACATTCACGATGAATCTTTAAAGAAGTATTAAAACATGTTTATATTCCCAAAACTAAGAATACAAAAGCACCGGGACCAGAATTAGTATGACACCAAGCCTCACATTGGACCAGTATATAAAACTAATGTTAGTCTGGTATTTGGTAGAGCTGAGACGATTTGGTTATCTCTCGAATCGATACGATCATGATACTGCTAAATGAATATGTATTGTGATTCTACAAGTAGCTGTCCGATACTGCAATTTATTCAGATTTTTGAGCAAGGAAACATATCTCTTATAAGCATGAACATTTTGTTTTATGTTAAACATCTGAAGCCAAATAGATCGTTAAAATAATAATGATAATAATAAAAAATAATGATGATGCTAATTTAAATTACATTTAAAGAGTCATAAAACTTAAATGTTTCAAGTATCTGGGGAATTCTAAACTAAATAAGATTTAAATGTAAATCATAGTCATCTGCCATGAACCACACCATCTTCCTCTGCATAATATATAATATATTTTTCATTATTCTGGGTTACACTGTGCACTTTCCCAGATGAATAAAATTCCACAAAACACTGAATAATAAAGGTGTCTTATATCAGCATTGTCATTTCATTTCAGTTGAAATAGCTCTTAATTAAATGTAAAATGAACATTAACTTTTATGTCAAAGGAACACAGTCAGTCACAGTACATATTACTGATAATAAAACATCCATCTTGCTGTTATTATTAACTGACACTTGCATCTTGGAAGCAGGAAATGTCTGCAGGTCTGCTGTATATCGACAGGTTAAATCACTCTTAAGACAAAATCGATCGAGCACATTATTATTCTGTCCGGGGAGAAGAAAAGCTTCCAGGAAGTCACAAGGTGCATCTTCACTGACTCTGCGGATGACAGTCTTGTGCATGTCAGCTAACTCTTAATGTGGTGATCAATTAGACACTAAATGAGCAGAGTCATGCTCGTTTTGACTAGAACTACTGACCGAGCTGCTTGAACAGCCAAGAGAGAGAGAGAGATGCAGCGTCACTAAAGACAGAAAGTATAGTCAGTATCAGATCCCAGGTCAGACTAATGTTGCTCAGAAATAGATGTGTCATCATGACACATCAGAATTCATTCTCAGTCCGACGCCGACGCCGACATCTCTCTGTATGCACAGTTGGTTTTGTCGGTTTTGTTAGCTGGCTAACTTTGTTAGCATTAGCTTGTTAGCTAAAATTCTTGTAATGCAGTGGTGTAATTTTACCATAATTGCTATGCTGAACAGATGTCAGTATTTCAGGTACGCTAGCTTTACCCACATTATGAAATTGGAAATATGCAAAATGTTTTGAGGCGAGAACAGAGAATAGATCAATTATATATAGATTTCTTTGTTCTTGCGATTTACCACCAAAAACAGTGTTATTGATCGATCAGTGTATCAAGACTCCATGGTTGAATAGCATCGCTTCAAGTGTAAAATCTTTATTCTATGTTTTTTAGACTTCAGATCACAAATGTTCAATAGTTCTACTAATTCAACATTTATTTCCGTCTTGTAGTCAGTATATCTAGAGACTTAAAAGCAGTGAAAAGAGACAGATAAGTATGTGAAAGCTTTTCGTTGCCTCGCTACAGTCTGCTTTCATTGTACCCACAGCTGTCTTATTAGTGTGACGTGATCTGTATCTTAAGATCTAAAGTTTTGGCTCCATAATTAAAGTCATCATATTTTTGCTATACCTCCACTAGACTAGACCAGATCCAAAAGATGTTTCATAACAATTAACAAAGTTTGCCTCCTGGCACTTCTTTGAAGCAGATAACACTGGACTTGTTTTTTTTGCTGTAGTTTCTGTTCCAATGCAGTGTTCACTTATTAAAGTCTGAGAGAGATGTGATGCAGGATATGTATGCACTTATGTTAAGTCAACATACAGCAGCTTAGTTTATGAAGTAAGATTTAAGTTCTTCTTTCAAATAGACGCCCACTCACTTCCTGTGTCGATAATATGTGTGTGTTTTTTTACAATGACTGTAATGGTCATAAAATTCTATGCTGTTACACTGATGACTCTAATGCACAACTTCTGTATCATCTGGGCCCATATGTACAAGACTGTGACAGACCAACACCCAGCGCATTAGCATTTACAGTGCCATATTTCCACAGCGGTTTCTCAATGATGATTTAGTGTTGAGTGTGTTTTCAACAGCTGTCTACATAGGAAATGTATTTTCTGTACAGCTCAGCTTAAGGGCTGCATATTTGCTGATTTGAAGGAAGAAAGGAAAACGTCTACATGCAGCACGTCGTGTGCTACATCTGTAAGAGCTGTATATATAGAGTATATCCCGGCAACGGGAACTGTAAAATGCTGTGGAGTTGGTAACTCATGAATTATTGAGTCATTCTCTTGTTTTTTTAGCCCTGTATCTTTGAAATGCACATGAGCTATGAGCTTTTTCACTCTTTGCCTCCACAAATTGGTCTTTAGGAGTATTTGAAGATGATTGTAAGAAATCAAAATGATGTCGGCCTATTATTACAGTTGATGTGTCATCGTTACGTCTGCCTTAATAGGGAGCCTCTAACAAGGTCATATAGATGTCATTAGTCTCCTTCCTGAAATAGGAGAAGTGCATCACTGTCTGGATATAGCTGCCGTCATTCACTGGGTGCACTTCCACTGCAGCTCGGTGATCATATCGTGGTTCATTTGAAGCTCTGTCCGGAAGAAGGCAAACAGACAGCACTATCAGATTATAGGGCCATTGTCCCCACTCAGATATCTCACTGTGGTTGTGTGAAAGTCAAAGTAGTGCAACTGGCTGATGCACCAAGGTTTGCATTACAGATTACCCAGAAGGGATGTCTATTACCTCCTATAAGAAGACCCTCTGCTAATTATAGTTTATTCAAATACCTCGTTGTTATAGGCAAATTGTGGCGCGTTTGATTTCTGTCATCATTCCTCGTGATAATTTGACTCCAGGCACATGAGCAGAAGATGTCGGTTAGCATTGAGATTTGAGTTATATGGATTTTGAAGGCTGATGCTAATAGTCAGTAGGGTGCTAACATCTTTGGTTTGAGGCTGATAACTGCATTGTCTTTTAAGTAATTGTTGTATTCCAAAAACATTAATAATTCATTGTTTATTTGTGTGTTTATACCATAGACAAGATAAAACATGGGCGGCATAATCGTGACGTCACCCACAGGTTTCTGAAGAGCCGTTGTTAAGCTCTGCCTCCACCATCTATTGGCACTGGCATCGATGGTGGACCTGAGGCGTGCTGAATGAAGCATGGTTGCTCAAACAAGACACCTGTGACAGCACCCACCTGTTAAACAAAGCGTCCACACTGTTAATTCTGCATAACTTTAAGCATTAATATCATTGGTGAACAGGTGAGTTGTATATAAATTCACCCTCAGTACAGTTGTCATGAAATTAGCTATAGAGACCAAAACAGTCTTTTGTACTAGGCTGTAAACATGTTTATTTCTGCTGTGAAGTTGGACATTTGAACATGGAGACTTATGGAGACTGACTCACTTCTAAGGCCAGCCTCAAGTGGACGTTTGAGGAACTGCATTTTTGGCACTCACAAACTTAGATCTTATTGTCATACGGTTTTTCGAGGTAGAGTGACTACTACACCCCAGATGAACTTCAAGAATTAATTCGAATTTTGCGGATTTAAAAACACACACAACATACATGACACATACAATTACTGCCTGTTTCTTCCTATTCTGAAATAGAACATGTTCACTTAATGGCCATAGAACATGTTAACTCCACTAGCTGTGGTTAAGCTAGTGAAGATATTCTTTGCTGATAAATGGCAGCGTGTATGTGTTCGCCCTCAGTCAGCAGCTCCCAGGACAGCTGTCTGCCTACAGTTGCTGAGCCAGCAGCAGGTTTCCTGTAGGCCTGCAGGCTGCTCGGATTGACAGCTGTCCTCTGCTAAACCACCACAGCACCCACAACAGTCCTGCATCACTCTCACACTGTGTCTTTCTCTTTAGCTCAGTGCTTTGATGGCAGACTTATCAAACATAATTTGATTGTTACCAGAGCAGCTCTGATTGGGCATGATACGAATGAAGAAGACGATTATTAAAGTTTGTCATTCTGACCAAAAGGAGTTATTCATTGATAATCTGTCATACAATTCATGTCCTTGAACCATATCGCAGTCAAATGCTAAACAACTTGGTGCATCATCCTTATGATTATTGTAGTCAACATTATAAAGATGTACAGCAGTGCATTGTGTAAGAAGCCAGTGAGTGAGTTTGTCCTACAGCTGGATTCCTCTGAGTTTTGGGCTCTTTGGAACATGTTTGTATGTGTAGCACAGCTGCATCAGGACTTGGCTGTTGTAGGAGTCGACCTGGAATCGCGACTTATTGTCAGGCAAAGCATTTAAAAGGGGAGTGAGGGGTGAATGGTGTCAATTTCCCATCCACCACTCGCGAAAACTCGATTCTCGATAGACGCAAACGGACATGTGCGTGGGTGGGAAGCCAGTGAGGGTTCTCTTCCTTATCACTGCTCGTTCTTCTGTTGGTCGGTCGTGTTACACTCAGATTGAGACTTGTCAGAAGCCGATGAAATACTAAGATTAGTGTGTCAGAGTCTGCAGCACAAATGGAACTGGGTGTTCCAAATTGGACATTAATGAGGGCAATTGTAAAATAGATGAATCTTTTGAATGATGCTCTACATAGTTGTAGAAATGTAAAGACTAGAACTGGTGCAAGATCCATCTTGTAAGGTAGTTTTGTCGAAGAAATTACATTCCAACAACTGTGCAGGGAAATAAATGTGTTTGTTCCTGTTATACATTCTGAAAAATTTAGTTGTCTCGTTGGCATGTATTTTTTTGCATTACAGACATGACTGCATTCAAAATAATATTAGAGCGAAAATACATCATGTATTAATGAACTTTAAGCCAAGTAAGATGAGCCAGGAATACCACTTCAACTTCAATCCAACAGTTTCAGGAACCTAATAATGTTATGCAAGTACGGCTGGCACTATGACAAAGAAAATGTGCCCAGTTTCTTTTTAGAACTGCGAGAAAGAAGTTCTGTCACTATGTGCAGACAGCATCTAGTTGTCTCCATCTAACCCCGTCAACAAATCTGTTTGAGATGGGACTGTTCAGAAGAAATGAATGGTGGAACAATCCAGTTCATAAAATCCATGTCAACCTCGCTGTATATGCTCACTGACAGGCGATATTTAGCGAGCTAACATTTAGCCCTATTTTGAGTCACAAATTAACCTACATTTCTTCAGACCGTGGGAGGAAGACAGCGTAAACATGCAAACTCCACAGAAAGGCCCCAGCCACAGAACATTTGAACCCAGAGCCTTCTTGCTGTGTTGCAACAATGCCAACCACGGTACCGTGCCACCATATAGTTAATGCTCAATTTATTTCTAACACTACTGCATGTATTGAGTATTCTAGTGTTGGCATGACCTTGAATATCTACATAATCTCATCTAGTAATAAAACATCAAACCTCCTGGGATTTCCCCCAAATAGCAGAATACGCTCTGATAGAGTACTTTACTCCAACTCTATTCATGCAGACATTGGTTTTCCTCCAGCTGATTAATGACAAATAACACGACCTCGAAGAGACTTTCATTTTAAAGGTCTCAGCACAATACGGTCTACTGTGCTCAGTAATAACAGAATTTCACCATGTTTCACACCAAGTGTGAAGTAAAACCTCATATGTAAATGAGTCATTTTATCTGATATAGGCCACAGGGACTTCTCTTTAGGCAGCCGTTGTCTTATTTGTTTAACTACAGTTAAAGAAGATCAAGAACACAGGGGTTTAACTAACCACACTATAAAGCCAACAATATCAGTTTATCAGCTAATCACCAATTATGTGCCCTTCTTTTAAAGCCTGTAGTATTTCTATTTATTTGTATAGTAGCTGTTCAGCAGAATGGTTTTTAAAGGTATAATATGTCACACTTCTGCACTAAAATGTCTAAAAACAACTAAACTTGTATATATTCTTGAGATGTGTGAACTTTGCATTACATTATTCAGAGAAATACATCATTTTATTTGTGTTTTCTTACTTGCTTCTATTTGCTCTAACTTCCCAATATGCCTGTCAAATATGTTAGAGAGTGGGGAAGGAAGTCGACAAATGTGACTAAATCAAGTGGCAACTTCTGTGGCTGTGAAATTTAGCCAATGTTAAAATGCCAAAAAGTGCAGTCTCAATGGTTCGACTACAAAAGCCATTAAAATGTCCAATTTGTGACAACTGTACTGAGTCTGAATTTTTGTATAACTTATCTGTTCAAGTTATATACAAACTTTAGAGCTATGCATAATTAATAGCAGAGCCGCTTTGGTTGACAGGTGGGTGTCATCAAAGGAGTCTTGTTTGAGCAACCAGGCTTCATTGAGCTCCTCCCACACTCCAAGCCTTCGCCCATTTTTAGATAAACCAGAGGCTCAGCACTGGCAGCACTGGCAAGATGGCTACAGCCAGAGCCTCCACACTTGAACTTCACAACGGTTCTTTGCAGGGACTACATCCATGTTTTATATAAAGTCTATGGAATGAACGAAAAACTTGCCCGAGTCACGTCAGATAGATTTCATTCATCAACAATGGCATATGATTCATTGTGACCGAGACATTTTAAACATCTTAAGTAGAACATTTGGACAAACGTGGAGTTCATCAAATGACAGTGAAAAGTGGCTCTATAAATGTGTGACCGTGCTGCTGTTGAGGTCGTCTTGCAAGCACATGAATATTTGACATTTACCCGCTTCAGGTAAATAAATAACTAGTTCTAAATATTTGCTCACTGTGTAAGTAGACTGCAGCAAATGCCTTTGTTTGCCTGTATTTATCACAGAAAGTGGCTGCAGTAGATCTTGTTGGGCCCGAGCTCGGGCTTTACCTAAAACCCTAAAGCTGCACCCAGGACAGACCTGGTTAGAAGCAACTTATTACTCTTCACTACAATTTACTCAAAAGGCTTCCAGGAAGTTCCTTCCTATATGATACAATACAATATCAAATATTTATTATGGAATTGTCTGTAGGGAGACAGTATGATGTTTCTCCACCTTTTTAGTCTGAAAATATCGTCATGAAACTGCAGCCCTCTGCTGCTGCAGTCCACTTCTCTCCACAAATATCAATATCAGCCTTCAGACCATCATTATTCAGGTCCTTGCCTCGTTCCCCCCTGCTCTTGAACCAGCTCTCTGAACTCTCCGGCACATTTGAAACATTTATTTTCTTCCTTTCCTTAAGTCTTACTGTGCAAGTTCAAACACCGTGCAGCTGCTTGGTGGGCACTGAGTGGAATCAGATCTGTGTTACAGAAAAAAAAAAGAGGAATGTGTCCTTGTCCCATGGTTCCTCTGTCACACACACACACACACACACACACACACCACTAATCTGTGAACACAGTTGCTGTTTTTATTTTGGTTGTGTAAAGGAGGGCACTACAATGTTGAAAGGATCAGGAACTAAAGTAGATTTGATGTGGCGTTTAATCTCATGACCAGTTTGAGTGTGTGTGTGTGTGTGTGTGTGTGTGTGTGTGTGTGTGTGTGTGTGTGTGTGTGTGTGTGTGTGTGTGTGTGTGTGTGTTCATTCACATATTTCAGTCTGTGGGTGGCTGAACACTAATGTGCTTGGTACTTATTTGCTGCTGTTTCCATGTGCGTGTGTTCATGTGTCATCTTCTGTCAGAGGCTTTTACGCATGTGTGTGTGTGTGTGTGTGTGTGTGTTTGTGTGTTCAGTGATGACTGGGCCATCTGTGCCTGTAGTACCTTCGCCAACACAGCGACTGGAGCGGCTCCAGCAGCCAGCGTCCTCCTGCTGTCTCACATTCACTTCACAGGGACACGACAGGAAGCTCCTCCATCTTGGACCGGCTTCCTGCTCCGTTCTCCCTCCCACCGCGCTCCAGTAATCCTGCTGGATTGAAATGATTGGGGAGGAAAATAGATTTGATGAGACATTTAATTACAGGCCTTATTGGATGTAGATATTGCCGGTGTTAATGAGCGTTTCGTAGAAGCAGACAGCAAAGACTGATTGCGCCCCTCAATATTTATGGATTTCAGACCGATGAAGCGATGAATTTTCACATTTTCAGATCGTCTTAGTTTGTTGTCCTTTGCAGATAACACACATGTAAAAAAAAACAGAATGCATTTCTGTTTCCTGAGACTCAGGTTGACCAAGCTGATGTCGAGATAAAACAGCTCCGCCGTGACTGAACTTGACTTTTAACTGTTACATGATATCTAATCTGCATGTAATGCAGAGTACTGTTTCTCGACAGGGAAAGTCTTTCATGGAGATGGCCAAAGGACCATTAGACACAGCAATAATAAAAAATTAGTGCATGATCGCGAGAGAGAAGATGGGATCCTTACAGAGTCAATATATATATTATCAATATATTGATCATTTTAAAGTCAACTTTAAAAATCAATACTCTGAACTTCAAAACTGATCTGACAGTGTGGTCACTTCTCAGAAGCACTGGAATAAAATGTACTTCATCATGGTTATTATTTACCATGGTTTTGTGGTTTACTGGTAAGTTTCACACTGACATAAATATGAAAAAGTCTGAAAATATGTTTCATGTTCTCTTTAGGCTAGAAAATAGTAAATCTGAGTGATCGACAGGTTGGCCTTCAAAAAATAAATAAATAAATAAATGTCACATCAGTAAACAACTTTTTATATTTATCTTAAAGGTCCAGTGTGATATTTAATTTATTAGCAGAAAGGGAATATAATAAGCATAACTATACCACTAGAGGTCACTAAATTCTAAACCCTGCACCTTTAAATTTTTAATCATCAATCATCAAAATGAGTTCATGTTTCAGCCGTAAAAGCTGGTGTATGTGACTAGAGAATAATCTGAACAAGGTCTTTTTTTACAACATAATCATAATGACAGATGATTTATAATGATGTCTTTATGTATCTAAACAACAAGAATGTGACAGTATTTTTATGACATAATAATTATTGTTTAGAATCGATAATAACGAACAAATCAACCGAAAAGACCAAACTTGAGCACACTGAGAATCTGAGTAGGTAGTACGTTAATAATAATTTTCAGATCACAGATGAGATGTGGTGTATTTCCTCTGCCTACTCAAACTATTTAAATATATAACAGTGTGGAGGAAGACAAAAAGACCTGTGAATATTTTGATCTTGAGACACAAAACAGAGTTTATTTAATTTCTATATTTATGATTTGTTCAAAATTCATTGTAAGTGACTATGGATTTTTTAATTGTTTATTTGTGACAATGTTTAGCTTTAAAACAATTCAAATATTAAAATAGGATGAGAAGAATAACGTATAGATAGCGTGCAGATATAGATAGATAATGTACTATTTATTTATACACTGAATCAGGCTTACCATGTGTCAACTGAGGTGAATTGGTGCATTGTTAATATGTTGGTGAGGTTCATATACTGTTAGATGCTGGTCTGTATGCAGAGCAGAACGTTTGGTTTGTTGTTGGATAAGGGTCTTTGTGAGTGTGTGACATGGAATCTAAAACAATTTGGATGTGCAAAGTTTTATTGCATATTACTGTGGTTTATACTTCAAACCACTTCCACATGACTGAAGTCGTTCCTCTTTCGGGGACTAACTCCTTCACCGTGGATCAAGCAGCAACGTTACTTTCACTACTGTGTGTTTCTTTTGGCATTCTAATCTAACCTAATACACAGACTATCAAATGCAAATAATTGACACTGTTTTGAAATATTTTCTCTTTATATTGTCGTTATAATCTTTTATATTTTTCATCACTAAAAAATAAGTTGTATGTCGCTATACTCCACTGTGACTCTTTTAGGTTATCATGTTATAGTTCATGCATCAGCTTCCATCTGTTGATGAGGACAATTGAGTTAAATGAGGAGCGCTCTTTAATGCTTTGTTGTACAGTAAATTATTGATCAGGACAAGAATTAAACATAACTGTCATGTGCAACAAAAAGTAAAGTAGGGTTGCAGTGGTGTACTGTGGTAAGAAAAGCTGAGTATGAGTAGTTACATTTGCTTATCTGCAGTATTAAATCCTACTGTATTAGCATTATTATAAAAATATTCAATTACTTAATTGAAAGTAATATTAATGATAATAATAACTGTGCCATACTGTTATCTTACTGTCAAGATCTCATACTGTTGTCCTGAGTCATTGTATTTGTGTTTCAGACTAATATTTCTATATTTTTTATATTTTTTCACTAACAGAAGATAGACAGTACTGAAAAATACACCTGAACTTTAAATGTGACAACTTGCTCCCTAAACAGAATTACTGCACTTTATTTTATGCAGGCAAAGTTTATGTTTAAATATAATATATCAGTGTGTGATAAAGGGCCAGAGAAGAGTAATCTTCTCTGTGATTATCTTAGAAGCAGTTTATCTCTCACCCTCGTCATGAAGAGCTTTGTTTTCTTCCTCTGGCTGTTGGTGAACTGTGATGGTGTCATCTAACCATAACCTTTAAAAATTCATTGTTTGTTGTTTGAGGTGTGAACAGCTAAACCTGTTTATCTCTGTGAGCCGATCATCTTGAGTGGATAGCGAGTAGTAATTTAAATAACTCTAAGCCGCATCAATCCATTTTTTTTAACAACGAATCAAACCCCATGTTAAGTGAAAGAAGTCACTCACAATGATGAATCCCCAAAGGATTATCACTGGACTCTTTAGCTCCAGATTTTTAGACCCTTTTAGCTTGTTGTTTTGGTTATATCATTATAGCTTTTAAACCAAGTTAAATCTAAATCTTCATGTATTGGTTTAAATGTGACTGGCCTCATTCTAACCATGATATGTAGATTATATATCTGGACAGAAGTTAAGGTACACATTGACAGATTTTGTATATAGCAGTGATGATGACAGAAATAAAGTGTTCTAAACAGTAATGAGGGGCGAATAGAAAAGTGTAGATCCCTGTCTTCTAACAGAACAATATAAAAAGATATCGTTCTGTTTTCCATGTGAACTAGTTTATCTATTTAGGAATGTGTGCACATAACTGGACTCGGATCAGTGAGTAAGCTGTCTGAACACTGAATACTCTCTGTGGGTTTGAGCGGCTGGAGTGTTTGTAGTCTTTCTCCAATAAGGACCAATTAGGATTAATGAGTCAGGAGGACAAACAACACAGAAATGTGTTGAGAAAACATGCTTATTGTTTCCCTGAAGACACCAGCAAAGAGCTCTAAAGCAGAGTTAATTTTCACAAACGGGCTGAATCTCCTCTTATTACTGAGCAGATAAGAGTATTAGCTTGACAAACATCTCCTGGAGGCAAAGCTGGCCCACAAGCACGAGTCACTTCACTGCAGAACTTTGAGTTCAAGAAAGAAAGTGTGATCCAAACTCTGGAACAGTGTACTTCAAGAGCCCTGCAATAAATAGTACACTTGTGAAGCATATACTGCTCTGTTTTTGTTAAGATTGTGCTGGCGTCATAAATATATAATGCAATTAGGATGTTGCATAGTCTTATAACTAACTTTGTATGGAACCCCAAAGTGGTCAATATTAAATAAATAATAGTTGTAGTCATTAACAGCAACTAACATTAGCAGTTAACATCGGCTAACACCAGCCAACATTAGCAGTTAACATCGGCTAACGTTAGTCATTAACACCAGCTAACATTTGCAGTTAACATCGGCTAACCTTAGTCATTAACACCAGCTAACACTAGTCATTAGCATAAGCTAACATTAGTTATTTAGTCATTAACAATTTCTACAATGAAAACTGATATGAACATAAAAATTATGAAACATTTACTGAATTATGTCTTTTGCATTTCTTTTATAATGGTCTTTTATTGTGGTCCATAAGCAAATGTCCCATCATATAAAGTGTGAAACATCCCCATGCATGCATGCTAAACTCAGTCATCCCTGCAGAAATGCACATTATCTAATGTGTTCATAGTGCTTCATGGTGTTAGTGCGCCTGCTAACATCCCGGCCAGAAAATGCTGTCAAGGAGGCAAAAAAAAGAACATTGTGGAGAAAAGCCTGCATATTTAAAACTGTCACGAGTTGGCACAAAACATAAGCCAACAGCAGCTTAAATCCTAAAAATATCTTTATGTGGATTTGATCTTAAGTAACCCGTTTGAGCTGAAGTGCAGCGTATATGAGTGCTCCTTTGTCTGCCTGGAGACTCTGGAACAATGTACAGTAACACAGGAAAAAGATTATCAGTTCTATTATTGTGAGGACGGAAGTTTGTATCCCCATCCGCCACACACAGCACAATGCTGGCTCAGTATAGAAACAAAGTCTGTGAGAACAAACACACACTTCTGCCAACATGACCAGAGCTGCTAAAGCAGCTTAGGAGCAGCCACCCATTCAGCACACTGTGGAACACAGTGCACAGAGCGCCGTCAGACATTGCTCTGCTGGCATGTCGGCCAGTTAGTGAATGGTAACAGTAAAAACTACTGTAGGTAACATTTCTGCCTGACCTATATCTTTATAGTTGCTAATATGAGCTCTGTACAGATGGTCTGTCTGACTTTCTACCTTCATAATTCATAATAAAGGCTAAGGAGAAGATGCTTTTACAACTTGTACATACAGTGCTGGGCCAGTTTTTCATAACATCACCACAAATGTATATTTTCATATAATTAGCGCAGTTTTTTTTGTTTTTTGTTTTTTGTGGTTTTTAGGTTCAGGTTAGGTTAAATATATGAATAAGATTTAGGTCACAATAAGTTATTTTGGTGAAGTTACACTTCCTAATTTTGTTAAAGCACACATAAGGTTACTCTATTTTGAAACTCACTGGTGAAGCAAGCTTAAATAAGAGCAGTGACCAGAATTAAACAAAAAAATATCATTTTGCCAATCATAAACAAGGAGCAGTTAATGTGGAGAGGGACTGCTGAGAGAACAAGTTCATCTGAAGATTTTTTTCTCTTAGCTGTGAAGTGGTTTGGGTTCCACTTTCTAACAAGGCACCGATTTTGAAGGTGTCTGTAAGTCAGTAATGACTGGCAGTAACAGAGGTTAGAGGTTTCCCACCTTCTTACAAGCCAACGGCAAAAGCAATCTGGAATTAGAAACATTATTAAAAAGATTTCTTATAAGACATATACAGGAAATGTGCAGATGTAAGTAGTAAATGCACTTGTCACAGTAGCTTGTATACACAAAATGGATCAGAAATGACTCATAAGTAGGTTCAGTTAAATTAAATACTGTAACAGCTGTTGGAATGAAGGACCTGTGCTAGAGCTCCTTCTTACATGGTGGCAGCAGCAGTCTGTTTATGAAGGAGCTGTTTAAGATGACCACAGTCTCATGCGGCTTAAAAAACGGATTGGATGATCCAGATCTGCAACACTTGACCACATACTAAGGGCCAGCGTTTGAAGTGATTTGTACAGCAAAGAGTTTGAAGTGTTTAAAGCGACCACGCTTAAAGATGAGGTACGGAAAAATCCATCATAGAGAGGGAGGAAGATCAGAATTAGAGTCGCTTTATTGGCCAGGTGTGTGTATACACACCAGGAATTTGACTCTGGTTCACTGTGCTCTCAGTTGTACATACAGGTATAGACATACATTTAACAAGGAACATGGCAGCCCAGTTTTGAATTGAATAGTTTAATAAGAACAGGCAGAATCATTCTCATGCTTTTTCAGACTTTTCTCTGATCCTAGTCGTTTTTCTGAACATTTAGACCTCCCGAAATCAATTTAAGGAAATAATTGGAGAGAAAAAAAAAAGCTTTTTGATTCCAACTTGTGCACACGTCTCACGTTAAGTCCGGGCAGATTGAGAAGCACAGATCAGATTGTTGCCTATGTTCGTTTGTGAAACACAAGAGAGGAACACGGTGCTGTGGGTTCACCTCTGCAGATGTGCGGTGACCTGCCTCACTAAGCTTGTTTCTGTTCATGTGTATATGCTCAGTGCTATCTACACTGTGTGTGTTGTGTGTGTGTGTGTGTGTGTGTGTGTGTGTGTGTGTGTGTGTGTGTGTGTGTGTGTAAGAGTGAGTGTGTGTGTGTTTGTAAACAGGAAGTGTGAGGATGCATGCAGTCAGAGGACACAGAGCCATGGGATTTCCCACAGTGACAGAACTGCTCAGCTGAACGAGGCTTCCCGCGAGTGGGTGGTGTGTGTGTGTGTGTTTCCTTTTACATGGGTGGGCCCGTTTGTGGTCTGTGTAAACTCTGGACAGCTGATAAACAGCATGAGACCAGCAGAGAGTTGAGGTTATTACAGTGAAATACTGTACAGTGTGTGTCGCGGCACATTGAATTTAAGCTAAAGGCTTCACGTGACAAATTTTGCACTAAAAATGTCGGCAGTCAGAACCAGCAGTAACCAGTGTCAGTGTCAGTTGGTCCGCATGTGTCGCGTTGGTCTGTGGCAGCCAGCGAAACAAATTAAAGTTCAGCAGTTGTCAGACTGCACAGCATCGTGAATCAGCTGCTGGAAACCACTCACTGCTGTTTAAAGCACTCCAAGAGAAAAATAAAGTTTGCACGTGAACCTCAACAGGGCTTACACAGCCTTCCATACTGACCCTCTAATATCGCTTTTATTTAAACTTTAATATGCTCCTGTGGAAGTGAACCACTCACAGCTGCCGTATGAAGCAGGAGACAGACAGCTGGTTCAAGCCTGAACGAGGCCCTGAGCAAGAATTTAATTTCACCCCATCAAGCTGCTGCCTTGTACGGTCCACACAGCAGCCTCATCTCTGCGCTACACGTAGAGTACTACATACACACACACAGTGGCTTTATTGGTAGTCAGTCAGGACAGATGATGGAAACGTGTGTGCAGAGCAGGATGTGAAAACGGCAGTTGTTGTATTTTCGAATGGGTGAATATATATTATTAATATATTTATTATTAAAACATCAGTGAGATTGTAATTCTGAGGTCAATTATACACTATTTTCTCCAGGGCGGTACGGGAATATTTTAGTCTTCTGATGTGTTAGTTTGTAAAATCTGTGATGCGATCATGTTTTTTATTTAGACTTTTATTGATCTGCACACTTTGTGTTTTTTGTTGTTACCCATAGTTATCACCACAACACAGTGCTTAGTTTCATTCCTTTATGACGTGTTATTCACACCTTGTTTCTTAAGGTGAATTTGGAACATTCACGTTGGGGGTTGTGACTGAGTTCTGTGGAAAATAGATGAGTAAAAATGTGTGCACAAAATGTAAGTAAAGGTAAGCCCCAGGGTTTCTTGTGTTGATTGGAGGGGGTGTCTTCCCTCTTTGAAGAGTGAGTCATTGTACTTCATGATACCAACTACATATCAGATGCAGGATGTCTGCTTAAACAAATGATGGAAATAATATTTCATGTAGTAGTGGATGTATTCTGTTCAAATAAAATGTCCATCAATAGTTTGTGATTTACAACGTAAACTATGTACAAATGAGAGACAGCTATAGCTGTTTTTAGTATGAGAAGCAAAAAAAAGTTAAATATCATTTATCGTGTAAAATTTCCAAGCAGCAACCTCTGTGACTGTCTAAGAAATTAAGTCTAGTGCCAAAAACTGCAGTTCCTCAAATGTCCACTTGAGGAACAAGTCAGTCTCCATAAGTTACCATGTTAAAATGTCCAACTTCACAGCAGAAATAAACATGTTCATGACAACTGTACTGAGGGTGAATCTTTATTCAACTCACCCTCACTCACCTCAAATGATATTAAGGCTTTAGGTTATGTATAATTACCTGCATGGCCGCTTTGATTGACAGGTGGGTTCTCTTACAGATGATCATTCACCTTGCCTCAGGTCCACTGACGAGCTATTTAATTTATAAGCAGGACTGACATGATAGCAGCGACCACAGACACTAGAGTCTGAGATTCACAATGGCTCTTTAGAAAACTTGTGTGTGATGTCACAGATACAATGTCCATGTTATATATATATGTGTGTGTGTGTGTGTGTGTGTGTGTGTGTGTGTGTGTGTGTGTGTTTTATATATATATATATATATATATATATATATATATATATATATAGTCACATCATAAGATCCAGTAGCTGCATACCAAACTAGCTAACACAGTAATCATCGACATCGTAATCATTGACCCTGTGTAACAGTCAGTTTTGGTTCTGGACACTTACTCATCATGTTTGTCTGCTCTGGGCTTCTGTAGAAACATGGTGTTTCAAAATGGCAGCCGCCATGAAAGAGGACCCACTTCCACTGTAGATATAGACGGATAATTTTTAAGTAACAAAAACAAAAATAGTCTTATTTTCAGGTGATTATACATGCATGAAAATATAGCTATGAATATTATATTCCATGTTTGCCTTATTCTGAAAATAAAGGCCCCCAGTCTTGCACACTGCACCTTTAAGTAGCATCCAGCCACATCTTATAAAATGCGCCACAATCATTGTGGGATTGTTGTGAAATTTTTTCTGACTTAATTTTCTGCAGAACTAAACGATAGATAAATGTACACACTGCACCATATACAGGAAGAAACAGGAAGTGACTTCAGATTCGGCCCTCTGTGTGTGTCAACACTTTCTTGTGAATATTTGTTATCGTTTCCAGAAGTTTCCCCTTTTTTAAATCAGCACTAATGCACTATGACTGACGCAGAATAATATCAAGATAACATCAATTTGTCCGACTATCCACCCAAATTAGCATTTGCATCTAATTAACCAAATGACTCACTGATAATAAGTATTGCTTTGCATTGTTTTCTGTGGAGGTCAGCAGTACGAGGTGTGTGTTTCATACACAGTACTGCTGCTACAGGCGAGGCACTCACTATTTGTAGGCCTCACAGCGAACATGTATTATGTGTAATTATGTATTGTTGCAAAGAGTCAGGGACTGTTGTTGACCACATGTAAATATTATAGTGGTAATATTTAGAGAAAGCACTTTTTTCCCCATAAACATGCTGAAACAGAGCACCTCTGTCCTCCCTTTCTTTGGCTTCCTTTCAGTGTAAAGCGTTTCTTTCTCTCTCTCTTTTGTTTATTATGGTCACCTCTTGTGTTAGAGGCCATACTGTAATGTAGTCAGTTTTAAACATTATGCGCTGCTGCTTTATGTATAGGTCTGAGCAGTGTTTGTTGCGTGGGCGTGTTGCTCGCTGCCTTGTCTGTTTCTCTTCCTGTCTCTGTGAGTCGAGCAGTTAACAGAGAGGACTCTCTACGGTTGGAAAACTTGCTTTCACATCTCCGTGGGCGAGAGCGAGCAAGCGGTTTTCTCACAATAAAATGCCTTTAAGATGAAAGATTGACTCTGTATGTGTTAATTAAGTGACAAAATGTTTAGAGCATGTCACAGTACGTGTCTTACAAACTGTTGCTTAACAGACGTGTTGTTTGCATGTTGTGTTTGACTGCTTAGTACGGCCGGCTCAAGGGGAAGCCACTTCATCATGAAGGAAACCAGTACAGCTCTCGGAACAGTTTGTTCTCCATTTTCATTACTGACAAGCACAAATCATCATCAAGGGACATTTCTCTACAAAGACCTTTTATTCAGTCTCTCTCAGCCCACACTGCTCCATCTACTCGCAGGTGGACAGCCTCTGAGTTCTTGCTGGGACTGTCAGGCAGTGAAACAGCTGTGGAGCATTGGTTTTATCCTGGGGACGCAGGGAGTGGTAACCATCACAATTTAACAAACACACAGGGCCAGTGTTGGCCTTTTAATACTGGGGATCATTTTCATTCATCAGTTCATCCACCAATTATTCTGTACATTTAACATTTGCTGTACAAAAATGCCCATTACTTTTCCTTTGGTGACACATTCAGGTTTCGGACTAATATTCTAAAACCAAAGATGTTCAGTTTGTTCTCATAGAAAACAGGAAGACAAACTGGAGGTCAAACTTGTAAATCTGATTAGCAGAATTGTTGCCAATTCAATTTCTGCTTATTGATTCATCATTTAATTGACTAACTAATGGCCTGTCTGTGTCATCCACCTATCAGACAATGGATGAGATGCAGTTTGACTCTCCTCTAGAAATGTACATGCAGGTAGTACTTACCTAGTAGTACTTAGTGTGGGGAAGGACTTACAGAATGAAACTGCTTTCATGATATAAAATCAAAGGCACAGAAAATAGGATTCAGCTGCTAACTCAATGAATAAAACATGAAAAAATAGACTGTTTTTGTGTCCGGGCACCAGCATTAAAGAGCTAAATCCCCACAAAGAAAATGCAACAGCTGCTATCATCTTTACATTTGTTACATTAGCCCCAATGTTAAGGTAACTTGCAATTTAGCATGCAGGTTGCTAGCTTAAAGGGTTGCTGTTTAGGACCACTTCCTGTGAGCATAACGGTTTCGGTGTCTGTATTAGCCCACACTGCTGAAATCTGATTTTCTTATTGCCAAGAAAGTACACTGACCAGTTTAGCATCAAAGCTAGCTCAATTTGCTTTGATGCTTCACGTATGTCACTATATAATGTGCGCCACTACAGTCAGTCTGTCATTTTCTGCTCCATAATTTGCTGCTCCATGGTAAAAGTAAAGTTTTCTATGGGAAACAGGATTTGACCACCAGGCTTCTGACAAACTCAAAATGTGGCAATCAAAACTAGCACAAGAAGATGCTCACAACTTAACCGAACTGGTGATTTTTGTCATATTTGTCATATTATTGAAAATATGTCAGTGCTGCTCCGAGAGCCGGTTTCTGTACAAACGAGGATAAGTCAGATAAGGAACTGATGCTTCTGAGGATATTTCTGTTGACAGCTTGATTTTATGCTCCGACTGCGACAGCTTGAAGCTTGCAGAGTCGCGCTCGGTAGCATTAAGAGCCCGAGCAGAGTGTTCAAGGCCTGAAAGCGTCATCATGAGGACTGAGAGGGAGTGGTGAGTAGCTGCCCTTTGAGGCTTTTGGTGAGGCAGCTCTGCTCTCACCAGACCTAACTGATCACTCACTGCTTTCATCAGCAGACCTCAGGGCCAGGCTGCTGCTGCTGGTGCCACCAGTTCTCTGAACAGACTACATTAGATTTTTTCATGATTCAAACTGAAATTAGTTCTCTCTAAAAAGGCTCCTCGCTGCGTTTACAAGGGATCCTTCCTGAGTCCCCTTCTAAGCCTCTAATTGACATGTTTGACTCAGTGTAGGGCTCGCCTTATGAAACAACAACCCACAGCTATGGAAACCCTGAGAGGCAACAGCAGAAAAAAGGCAATGTGGGTTGACACGGGGAATCCAAATAGATATGTTTTGTCAGGGTTTTTTTCTCTTGTGGTTATTTTCAAGTCGTGATTCACAAACAGGTAGAAAGAGAGAAAAGATTCACATTAAATTTAGGTACAACATGTTTGCAGTTGTAGTCTTATATGTAAAGAATACCCTACAAACACTGAACTGGAACTGAAATTACTTCACAGAGAACCGTAAGTAACCCCAAAAACATGCGGAGCAAAGGTCATTCATTTACGAAAAAACATCCATCGTGAACAAAAGAAGGAAACTACATCATTCTAAGGAGTAAAAAGGATATCTCGTCCTCGTCTGTTGATTTGGACCTTTCTTTTCCTCTCATGAATCCTCTAACTGTATTACCAAAATCCATCACACCAACCACCCACAATTCATAGTTGCTAACAACTGCTCTTCTTTGTAGTCATCAAAGCTTTGAAGCTCATTCAAAGCAAAAAAAGGCACCCAGAGTGAAGAACATGCGATAGACATGCATTGCACCACTGATCCTTAGATGACTTGTTTATTGAGGCTGGTTATGCAACACCACACGTCCCTGTGTCATATTGTCTCATTGGTTACACCACATTTAGCAGCAGTTAGTGCAACACTAACAGTGGTACTTGCTCAGTCTCACACAGGGTTGTTGAGGAATTTTGGCTCAGTCCACCATATAAATCCACTTCAGCTCAGTGACATTTGTTTGCTCCCGAGCAAGAGTTGCTTGTACAAGCTCTGGATTTTTTTGGACTTTGCTGTTCCAAAAACTGTAAATTTCTTCATCTTGAGCCATTCTGGTGGAAGATTTCTGATTGTTTTGGATGAATGTGATGCAGCTTTAGCCTGTGAACTCATGTGATTCTCAGGTAGAATCGTGAGGTGATTGAAAGTTATACAGGTCTTGATGCAGCAAAGCATCTGCAAACCCAAGACACCGTTGCCATTAGATGCGAGGGTCTAACCGTGGAATGCACTGTTTGCTTTTCACCAGACATAACAGGGGCTGTGCCAGCCACAAATACCCAGTTTTGACTCATCTGTTCACTTCATTTCAGAAGTCCTCCAAGTGTTTTTCACATATTTGACACCCAAGAACTCTTGTTGGACGACATGTTCTGAAAATTTGGTTACAGTGACCTTTTAGTGCCATTTTCAGGCTGACAGGTGTCAGCACGTTTTTCTCTCGAGAGCTGCAAGAATTATCTTTCCACATGGTGTGATTTGGCAGCGTGTGTGGGTGGTGGGGGACTGGTCATACCTTGCGTCATTATGAAAATATATTTGAAGAATTTTCTGGAAACAGCACGTAATTATTTGTCCATGCAGTTGCTCATTGCTGTCTCCATCTTTTCATCTTTAAAACTAAGTGCTCATCCAATCGAACCAGACTTCCAACTGTACTTCATCAAATGTTACAGCTGCCTAAAAGCTGAGTCACAGCTGACCCTTCACTAACCCCCGCCACCCTTAGTTACTGTTGTTGCTCCTGTCAAGCTTTCCATTCTATCAAGCACACGTGCACGTTTGGAAGAATAATGGTGGAAGATTTAGCACTTAGAATTTTGACCAATGACCAACAACTGATTTTGATCTGCTGCAAACAGATTTCATCATCTGAAGCTAACTAGCTAAAGTTAGCTGCATGAGTTTGCTGAGTTGAACTTGAATGTTTTCAGCCAACTTGTTTTGAATGAGAACTCTGTAAAACTTCAATGGCTATATACTGATATCATGAATATATGATATCATGTATCAATGTGTCAAAATATATCAGTAAATTTACCCAGTAGGGGATCATGAAAGTCTTCTCTTATGCTAAAGACTGAGGCTAAAGCTAACTGGCCCCAGTAAAAACTCTATTGATCAACTGGTGACAGTTAATTCAGAGTGTAATCTGTAGTAAAAATGGACAGCTGTATTTGTTCTGATTACATTACTTATGATCGAAAACTAGCGAGTTGACAACTTTGCTAACAGCCAAACATCAAGCAAGGTCACCAACAGCAGACACAGCAGCCAGCTAATATTAACAGCAGTCAGCCCGGCTCAGCGTCCTTTTAACAGACCTTTATTTCACCAAGCTCTCACCAACCACTAAAAGTCATCCCCAGATTTACTCTTCTCTGGCAGCTTCCTGCTCAGTCACTCTCTCCCTTTTCTCTTCTTAGCTTCCTCCATCTATAACCTCCTCATACTCTTCTCCTCTGTCATTATGCCCATAGAGGCTGCTGAGCCTGATTACATTGCTTGCTTGCCTAGCTCCAGTTCTGGCACAACACTATGTCCAATCCCCATCAGCATTCCCCAGAAAATGCCTGCTAACCCCCCTCTTCTTCCCTGTTGTCCAAGTCACCTGTGGTACAAACATTAACACTCCCACGGTGCTCTGAGCTCACTGTTATGGCAGCCCGTCCAACAAACTGAGCTAATGTCAGCTAACAGCAGCAGCTTACTTCACTGTCCATCAGGAAACTGTGTAAATCACAGAAAGTTGAGGTGAAGCAGCCACGGGACAACCAGTGAAAACCAGAAAACATTTTCTCCATAAAATATGATCCAGTTTCACCAGAATCAGTCAAATAGTTGGTGGTGTGTGACTGCAAAAAAGTTATATAGCACAGAAACAGACATACAAATGACAGAGACACCATTCACTTGACTAAAAGTGTAACATCAAAATGATTTAAAAAATAGTTATTAGTTATTTTATGGTAGAAAAGTTACACAATGTTGCTTAAAAGTCACTGATTCATCTTTACACTTCCTTTTTCTGATAAATTGTCAGGACAAACTAGGAAGCAGAAAAAATATCATCAGCTTACTGACTGACTAATAACTGATACCCACGTCAAATTCATTGACGTTTGTTTCGTGATACATCCACATAGTTATACATAATATGACAAGTTAATGCAATTCAGGAACGTCCTGTCACCTTTAACCAGTGTACGTGACTATATGTGTCTGTATCTCATGTTTCTTAAAGTAAAATGAAGTTTAGTATTTACAGTAAGTGACACTGACTAACAAGGTGACAAAATGAATGACACGTGTTTCAGGGCGCACTTCTCCTTTCCAATTATTTCTCATGGTTATGAAAGCCGGCTGTGTTTCAGTCATTAATGCTAAATGTTATCCAGGTGTTAGTGTGTGGCAAAGCTTTCCCATCTCTCTGGCTTGATTTACTGTTTGGTGTGTGTGCGTGTGTGTGGGTGTGTGTTGAAGTGGTTCAAGGCTCGCTCTTCCTCCATCCTGATTCTCTCTTACACACACATATGCATTGGTATGTAGGTCTACACCTGTGGGACACAGCAGCTTCATAAAACCCAATCAGCCTGCTCGCACACAGTAAAGCTGTCTCTGATGTCTCTGCTGTGGTCACAACTGCTGCTTACTGAGCTCACTGTGGTGGAGATGCATTCAGTGTGGAGTGTGGGTGTGCTTTTTTTCTCAGTACACATGATTTGTGTGTTTATGTATACAGACCAGTTGTGCTTTGACTTCCCAATACCAGTACTTGCCCTCTGCTGATGTTGTTGTTGTTGATTTTGTTGTTGTTGTTGTTGATTTTGATGCTGTTGATTTTGATGTTGTTGTTGTTGTTGATTTTGATGCTGTTGATTTTGATGTTGTTGTCGTTGTTGATTTTGATGCTGTTAATTTTGTTGTTGTTGTTGTTGTTGTTGTTGTTGGCGGTTGGCGGTTGGCACTAAGGGAAAGAAGAATTCCAAAACAAACCCTGTTATCAGGCAGCAGTAGCATATTCTGTACGGATTTGGCTTGGGGAACTGGAGGGTGGCCAGTTCAGGTCTAGCACATATCACAGTATGGAGCATGGAATGGTAGCTAGAGAGGTGCCAGTCCACCTCTTGGGCGTTGCTGAGGTGCCCTTGAGCAAGGCACAAAACCCTAACGGCTCCCAGGGTGCTGCTATATGCCTATCACTCCACCACATGCAAATGTGGAGAACATGTCTAATAGTCTGTGTGTATGTGTGTGTGTACATTAGCATTAGGATGAAGCAAAAAGTTGCCTCCACATTCAGGAAACAGAGAACCATTAGCATTCATTTCTTTCTGTCCACCTGATGAATTTAACTCCTAATATTCTCTTTTAGCTCCACCCACTCCTAAGACAGAAATCTATCCTGTTAGCTCCTAAATGCTAAGCTAACGTGGTCAGTCTGCTGTTTGCTGCTGGACACAAAACATAAAGTAAGTTTTTATAGAGTGACTTATGAGTTCTTATATTTTTAGTGAGCTAGATAGCTGAAAAAAAAATGAGTGGGACTCAGAGAAAATTTGCTGGGTGATAATTTTCTGTGGCCTCTAAATTTTTCACATTATATTTATGATTTATTATTATTATTTCATAATTCAGATTAAAATGTTAAAATACTAAATAACTGTTTTAATAATGTATTAAATAGCAACACTCATATTGTTATGACAGTATGTATTAATTTTTCTCCCTGATGGTGAAAAAACTGTATGCTTGAGCTGTGAACAGTCACAATATAAGCAGTATTTTCAATCCAAGCATTTTAGGAGCCACATTCAAAGACCTGTAATAATCTAATACACTGTCAGCATGCAGTCTTTAATGCACACACACACACCTCTGTGTAGCGCCTCCACCCATCCCATCCCACAGGAACAACATCTCATGCTGTGCTGAGGAAGCGTCTTGCTCCCCAGAGATGAAAACCACATTAGCATGTACAAGCTCTTATCTTCTGAGTGGCAGCTAATTAGATTGTGTGGCTCTAATATGAATAATCCGATCTGCCGTTCCATCTCCTGCTTATCAGCTGAGCCTTCAGGTGTTTGCTGAGGTAAGGACGGAGACAATGAACGGATTAATTACTATTCTTTCTTTAAAGCCGTTCTTTAATCTCTGTTAATGCCTTGCACAGAAACTCGTTTGTTTGATGTAATCAGGATTTAAACAGCTTCATTCAAAGCTCTTTGAAGGAAACTGTTAGTTCAGCATTCACACTCTTTTATGTGAAAAACACTGTATTTGTCTGTGTGACAGACTGACAGTTATTCAGATAGCAAACACACAGTTAAGAGCAGAAAAGACAAGACAGCCTTTACTGATCCACACCGAGGAAATTGACTTATTACAACGTTAGCTGTTGTAATATTCAGTTTGATTCAATTTAGTTTATATAACGCCATTACAGAAGTTATCACATGACATTTTGGATATAGAGCAGGTCTAGATCATTTAGTACTCTTTGTAATATTATTTACAGAGAGCAACAATTCCCACCATGAGCAGGCACTTGGCGACAGTGTCAAGGAAAAACTTCCTTTTAAGAGGCAGACACCTTGAGCAGAACCCGGCTCATGGTGGGCAGACATCTGTTGCAACCAAAAAGAATGGACAGCGAGAATGGTAGCGACATCTCCGTAGGTGTTGATGCTCAGAAAAAGCAGGTCTAGCTGCTGCCATCTTGGCTATCTATCTTGGCTATGCCTGGTTGCTCAAACAAGCCATCTGTAAAGGTACCTACCTGTCAATCAAAGCGGCCACACTGTTAATTTATATTTATATATATATATATTTATATTATATATAATATATTATATTATATATTATTATATAAAAATTTACCTTATGGGAAATTAGCTATAGAGAACAAAACAGTTTTTTGTACCAGGCTGTATACATGTTTATTTCTGCTGTGAAGTTGGACATTTGAACATGTATACATATATGAGGGTATATGTATAAGACTGTGATATGTAAAAGTGAAACAGTGCTACGTTATGTCATGCTGTCTTTGAAGAGTCTGACACCCAGTTGTGAGGCTCTTTACTGAAGAAATAACACCTCAAATGTGTGAAAGACTCTTTGACAGCTGAGACCTCAGTGATGGTCGGTGATGGGCTTTACAAATGAGAAAATTTGAATGTCTTCCCACACATGAGAAGTATCTTCCATGCTGGCGCTTACAAGGAACTGACGCTCCCCCTGACTCGTGATCCATATTGTTCAGCCCCCACCCGTTGTTAGTCAGCCTCACTTGGTCTCAGTTACAGTGACTCACTGCACTTTGAGATCAAAAGGTGGGAGTGGAAACAATGATAAAAATATTCTGTATTAATGAAAGCGTAGTTACGTCAAAATGGGTTTTTAGTGGAAAACAAAACTAAACTAAAAGTTTTATAACTAGTGGGACAGAAAGATATTATATTTTAAAGTTTTGCCTGAGGAAAGGTTGTAGTAGTTGTTGCATAAATCATAGGTGTATCTGTAAACATGCAATCACTGACAATACCACCAGATACATGTTGAAGCACAAAAGGTTTGGCAGTACAGTCAAAAATTGTCATATGTATTCATAATAAGTATTTATTTATTTATTGATGTGTCTGTATGCTAATTAAAGGGCAGCTCTAAAGCAGCCTGAAGCAGGATTGGTCAGTTGGTGAATCCTGTGCTACAAACAAGACAGAAGCATCTACATTGGAAATAGAAATAAATAAATAAATAAATAAATAAATAAATAAATAAATATATGTAAATATACAGAAATTGCATTTTTCATTACCAAAATGTCTGTATTTTTCATAATTTATTTAATTTATGTATTTAATTATTTATTTCAGGGTGTGTTCATTTATACCCTTGCGTACTTATTTATACATACATTATACATTTTTCTGTCCTCCATATACAATGGCATTATCATATCAAATTCCATGGCACATGCATATTTTTGTACAGTAAAAACTAAAATACAGTCAGCGTGAACACACAACCATGTTAGAATGTAGATTCTAAAATTCACGTCATTATGTGGCACAAAAATACCTTCATGTGTTAATTAATAATTATTAAAATGTAATTTCAGTAACATTATTCAGTAGCTTCACAAAATGTTGGTACATGTAAAGGGGTAATGTTAATTGTTGATTTCCAACAACTATTTTCAGAGAGAAGAAGCTCAGATAAACCGACTGTACGCTACAGCAACAAATAACGCAAGTTAGCGGCTAGCTGGTTAGCATAGCATAGCATTTTCCTCCATGAGTCTGTGAGAACTGAAACAGAGTTAGAAAAAATATTGGACCATAATTAATCAGACAGACATAATAAGATCTATTATCTTTTATGTAATCATTTTGTTCACCATTACACGGTGATGATATTTCAGTCCCCGTGGTTAAAATGAACGAGTGCAGCCGTAAAATGAATTCTTACAAATGGATTTTTCTATCGATCAGTGCCTGAAGTAAAAAAATTCAGTGAAGTTGAATAAATCACATTATTAGAGTGAAATTTTAGAAGTATTACAGTGAGAGGTTTAAGCTTTTTAAAAGCTTTAGCAGTAATTTTAGCTCTGACAGGAAATGTACTTTGTTCCTGCCAAATGCAGTGTCCTCACTGGTGAGAGAGAAAATACATTTCCGTTTAACATCGTAATGTTTCTTTCTGTGTGACTTGACAGATGCTGAATTTCTCTTTAGATATATTCATCCAGTCGAACCAGGAAAACATTGAATAATTCAGCAGGTTTTTTTTGGTGTTTCTTTTTCCAGGTTTTGTTTGTACCCGACTCCAGTGGCAGTTCTGTTCAGTCAACAACTTTTTCCACATTATTTCCTTTTGCCTTTTGAGCCCTTGCTTGCATCTCTAACCGTTTACAGAGTCAGAGTTTCCACCTACAGTAGGTGTTGTGGATGCAGAACAGAAAGTCCTTCTTTTATTTACCATCTGCTGCCAAAAAAAGTGCTGAGGATACAAACTGCTGTAACAAAATCAATGTGCCGCTCGGCTCATTCACACAGAGCTGACAGACTCATTCAGTCTGATTACAGATCAGTAACCTGAAGGTGAACATTGTCAGCATTGCTGAGGACATCATTTTGTGGCTCTCTCTTGCAGACTGAAGGCTCTGGTATCAACAGGAGGTCGGAGTGTGCAAGCAGCATGTGACTGGTAAGTTAAAACAACAATTGTGTATACAGAACCTTTACATGTACACAAGTGAGAGAAGGAAATGTGTCCTATACTGCCCTCTGCTGTACAAAGGAGTTGTTTCAAACACAATAGACACGTCCTGTCTCCAAATAATTAATTGGAATAAATGGATCTAATTTATAACCCCAATCTGAGCATTACTTAAGTCTGTCCTCAGAGCACCTCTGTCTCTCCTCAGGCTGTTTTCCCATGTCGATGATCCGTTCCTGGACGACCCTCTGCCCAGGGAGTTTGTCCTCTACCTGCGACCCAGCGGACCTCTACAGAACCAGCTCTCCCACTTCTGGCAACAGAGTAGGGTCACGTGTGGAAAAAACAAAGCCCACAACATCTTTCCCCACATCACCCTCTGCCAGTTCTTCATGGTGAGCTTTCGAGAGTTGAACCAATGCTGGTTAAATGTTGCACTCAGCTGGTTGCATGATTTTTGATTGTTGTGTTTGAAGCCTGTCAGACCTCCATTTCATTATGTAAATGTGGTGGCATAATCACTTCTAGTCATACCAAATGTTTACTAGTTAGTGGATTTCTTACTTGCCTTTGATGACACATTGCTGCACTCATTTGTACATTACTGCCACCAAATGTCAATCAGAGCAAGTGTGAATTTCAATTAAATGCAGTTTTATTTATATAGCACCAAATTATAACAGAAGGTATCTCAGGACACTTCGAGACATTACTTGCGTGCTTACATGTGCCTCCGTGTGCACTACACAAACCAAACAACAAGCCACTGCTTAAAACACTGCTTCATAGTCAGCAGAGGTGCAACCAAGTAAGTCTCAAGCCTCAAGTATAAAACATGTACGTTAATTGGTGACATCACTCACATTTTATAAAGTGACCTCCCCACATATCCAAAAATGGTCAAAGACATGGAGCAAGGGTAGAGCTGGGGAGGCTGCATGAAACCTGGATAGTCAAGCGAGTTACTTGTGATGTTACCCATCTGTCAATCAAAGTGGCCAGAAACTGTTTTTTGTACCAGGCTTTACACATGTTTATTTCTGCTGTGAACTTGGACATTTTAACATACGAAGACGGACTTGTTCTGGAACCAGCCTCAAGTGGACGTTTGAGGAACTGCAGTTTTTGCCACTTTCATGCTTGCTTCCCTTCACAGACACGAAGGTTGTTACTTGATTAAAATATAAAACATTAAGTTGCGTGTTTACTTAGGAAAGGATATACTTGGGTTTGATGAAAAGTATGAAAGTATTTACCTCACTGGTTGCAAGTAGATTTTATTTAGTCAAGTTAATTCTCAAGTCATCAAATTTGTGACTTAAGTCCAAGTCATGTGAGTCCACACATCTGGATACTGGTGGTCAGAAACTCCACAGGGAACCTTTAATATGTTGTTATTTCATGTGGACACTTTCTATCTCTACCTAATCATTAATGATGATAGAAATTTTACCATACTGACTGTGAGGATAGTGGGCGAGTCACGATGGTCTACGATAGTTTTGAACGGCTTCACACTCACTGCTTTTCTCAGCGGTGTCACTCCTTCCTCTTACTTCCTCCTCTAAACATCACCCAAATCATTTTGGTGTTTTCTATAAATGTCCTGTCACTACCGCTGAATGACAAAGATACGTTACTTGAACAGAAAGACAAACAATTGAACTGCATCTCCCTTCTTGGTTCCAAACAGTGTGCAGACCACAAAGCAGAAGCTCTAGGCGAGGCCCTCATGGCCACTGTCCAGCAGTGGCGGGGTCGATTTCCCAGCCCGCTGCCTCTAGAGCTTTACACATCCTCCAACTTCATCGGCCTTTTCGTGGAGGAGCAAGTGGCTGACATCCTCAAGCAGTTCGCGGCTGACTTCGCGACAGAAGCCGCCAGGAAGGCAGGTAGGAACCATGGCCGATGCTTCATTATAATCGCTGTGTAACGTTTGGTGACCAGCTTTCTGTTCCAGCAGCGGCAGTAAATGATTGGTCAGGACGCAGGTCATGTTGGGTTATTCCAGCACTCACTCAGTTTGTCATGTGTGACTCTTTTTAAGCACAGGCGATAAATGAGGCTGACAGCCAAACCATATTTCAGACAGCTAAGTGCCAAATCAGATTAGAGCAGTGGCGTCAGTGCTAACGCTATGCCACTTTTTTGTTTCACGGTAGAGAGACAGATTAGAGCAAGTGAACATTTCTCCTCTCTGATGCTCTGCTGACACTCTATGTCAAACTGCAGAAGTCCATGTGGAGCCACATAAGAAGCAGCTCCATGTAACTCTGGCTTACAACTTCCCCACCAATCACCTCCCATCACTGGAGAAACTGGCCAAAGGCATCGAAGTCAAGCTCGGCTGTGACTGGCTCGCAGTCCTGTTCTCCCGGGATATTCGATTTGCAAACCACGAGGTATGATTAATGTGGTTTATAGAGGCATATTGACTTGTGATTATTTGTTCTAAACTCTTGTCGTGCGTCATGCAGACCCTGCGGGTGATGTACCCTTACTTGCCTCAGAACGAGGATGAGCTGGAGCTGGTTCCTGGTGATTTTGTCTTCACGTCTCCGGTGGATCAGAGCAGCACTAGTGAGGGCTGGGTGTACGGGACCTCGCTGGCCTCTGGGCTGTCTGGCCTACTGCCTGAGAACTACGTCAGCCTGGCCGATGAGTCGGACACCTGGGTCTTCCACGGGTGAGAGGAGCACTTGCTTTTATTTCTTTTCTTTTATTTTAAACAAACCCTCACACACAAGGAAGAAAAGTTCCTCCAGACGCATTGAACAGAAAACAAATTCCAGATATTCATCGTTATTAGAGCTGAACGGAAATGTTTGAAGCCAAACCTTGTCGACGTCAGATCATTCTGTTTAAAGCCGGCCTCTGTGCACATCTGCTGGCAAAGATGAGGCTACACTAATATTATCATCCTCTTTGTAAAATTGTTGCATAGGATTGTGTTCTACTTGTGTGATCCATTTCCCATGAACCCAAAAAGTCAAACTTTATTAAAAAGGATGTTTCTTGGCATGAATTCACAGCATGTTTTTATCTAATCAGTCGATATTTGTTGGGCTCACACTAACAGAGGCAGCAGTCTATAAATTACGTTTATATAACCACAATAAGAGAAAATCTAACACTTTTTTTAAAGTTAGAAATTGTTAATAAAACCCAACTGATATATCGGCCAATATTGGCTTATAGCAGACAATATCTGGCATACATGTGCCGATATGAGATTTTTCCGATACATAATCCAGCAGAATGAACCATGATTTACTAAACTGAGCCAAGCAGCACAGAGTGAGAGGAGACACAGCTCTCAGCAACAGTGTCTCTTCAAAGAACTCTATAATGAAGTTATTTGGTTAAGAAAGCCTTTTGAGCACTATGCATCAGCTTATAGGTGTGATTAATAATAGAAAAGCTCATATTTTCATTCCACCCCAAAAATTCACTGGCCATTTTTCTGTGCTCTTATTGGATGTGCCTGCTGCTTTCATGTATATTTATGTTGATTTATGTACATTCATTCATTACAAAATATGATAACAGACATTCAAAGCTTCATTCAAAAACCTCAATAGGAGCTTGAAATGTTAAAAAAAACAAAAACATTTCTTAACATTTCCTTGTTATTGTTAATCAAATTAACAGCAGCTCCCCATCACGCCATCACACTGCACAACTGCACCTAAATGTACTTCCGTCTGTTCTCCCTGCATCCACCACAGCTCCCATTCATTCTTCAGCTGTGGGCCCAGTGACAGGACCAGTAAGGAGAGAGGGATGTTTGATGGGCTGCTGGACAGCCGACGCCCTGATAACACGAGCCCTGGAGACCCACCAACCCTCAGTCTCATTTGCCATCCGATGCAGGTACTTCTGTGTTCATGTGCACACAAATGTTCCTCTCTCACGTATACACACATTCTCACGAAGCCTTGAGATTTATTCTATTTCCAGCAGGTCCTGCGGATCAGCGGGAGTCACTCTCGGCAGCCCAAGAGGACACTTTTTGTGTGTCGGCACGGTGAGCGGATGGACGTGGTGTTTGGCAAACACTGGCTTTCCCTCTGCTCCGACAGTAAAGGTGAGAAGCCCAGGTTGAGGCAGAAAACAGGAATGAGTAAAAAAAGACAAAACCACGAATGTGCGTGTTTCTGTTGTCCTGCAGGCAGATATGTCCGTTCCAACCTGAACATGCCTCCCAGTTTGCCGCTGTGGGGAGACAAGAGAGACTACGACATGGACGCTCCCATCACTGTGTTCGGATCTACGCAGGCTCGACTAATCGGTACGTCACCAGTGTGGATCTGAAGCTGTGCTACACCTGGTGATGGTGTTGTTGCATTTTGATTATATGAAATGTGTGTGTGTGTGTGTGTGTGTGTGTGTGTGTGTGTGTGTGTGTGTGTGTGTGTGTGTGTGTGTGTGTGTGTGTGTTTTCCAGGTGAGGCCCTGTTAGAGAGTAACACAGTGATAGACTATGTGTACTGCTCTCCCTCCTTACGATGCGTTCAGACTGCACAGAACATCCTGAGAGGTACAAAGAGTCTCCACGAGAACAGAGTCTGTACTGACGCACACAGGGTCCATGTTTTCAGACGAGTTGTGTTTGTGTCATCAGGTCTGCAGCAGGACGGTAAGCTGAAGGTCAGAGTGGAACCAGGGCTTTTTGAATGGACCAAGTGGGTTTCTGGGAACTCTCTGCCTGCATGGATACCTCCCACTGACCTGGCTGCAGCCCACTTCAGCGTGGACACAACATACAGGTGATGTGTTTTTGTCATCACCTGCTGTTGCAATGTTATTTTTTACCTTTGGCTCAGAATATCTGAAACTGTCTGTATATAAAGTTCATATTTAACGTAGTGTTTGTCTGTGAGTTGCCCGGCTTCACAGAACCTAAACAACTGAACCACTGTTACGTTTTCATGACATTTGTTTGGACCCACAATACAGACACAGTATTAGTATGTCTAGCCACGACACAGCTGAAAGCTGGTGGTTAAAGCGAGGTGAGCAGATCAGAGGATTTACTGACGAACGGTGAAAAACACCGGCTGAAGAAAGCACAACATGCTGGAGTCAAAAATAATAGAAAGATACACACTGCACGATAATCTGTCTCGACCTGGCTTCTGTAGCAGGATGACACACACACACATTCACCTTCACACAAAGACGATACCAAACACAAAACCAAATAGCAAAATAAGCATAACTATGATGAGAGATATTGGTTTATAATTTACTTTGATACTTAACAGTGTGTGCAGTTAATGATGGTTCATTCATTTGTTTATGATTGTGGTTAACTATTTAGTTCTCCGTTGGTTAGAAGTCTTGTTTAAAAGCCAAAGTGCACGCAGTAATATGCATAAAACATTATTTTTTATCTCTGACATAATGCTGATAATTCAGTTCAATCTTATTTGTATAGTGCCAAATCATAACAAGTTATCTCAATCTAACAGTTCCCACCATGAGCAGCCCTTAATGACAGTGGCAAGGAAAAACTTCTTTTAAGAGGCAGAATCCTCGAGCAGAACACGGGTCATTGGTGGCCATCTGCCACTGTTGAGTTACAACTTTGATGGAGATATGACTAAAGGTGATTAATAATGATGATAATCATAATAATAGTATTAGTAGTGGACGTCATCAGGACCACAGCAGCAGACTCGACCAATTGGATCTAGGTGCGGCAAACTCTGGGGAAGAAGCGAAGTTAGTGACATGCATTGTTGAGACATGACTGTGTACAGATAAAAACGTCTCTATTGCTATTCATTTCCTGTGACTTTATTGTGAAAGTCAGGAAAGTGAGGACTTACTGATAAGATTGGTCAGTGATCTGAGGTTAGCTGTGCAGTATACATAGGTTGCCATGGTGATCTAACATCGTTTAAAGTGAGCCAACTTGATGATTTCATAAAAGTTTATCATTGTATGTGTCTCTTCCGTTAAAGCTCTGCTATGCACAGATAGAGCGATTGCAGCCGCTGTTGACTTTTATCTTTTTCACTAAAAATCGACAACATCAGGCCACAGAACATGAACGTGGAACATCTTCTCATATGTGCCGCCGCTCTGTCTCCACGCAGACCTCTGATTCCAGTCAGCAAGCTCACCGTGTCTGAACCCTACGAGACCTACATGAGCCGGAGCTACCAAGTGACCAAAGACATCCTGTCAGACTGCAAAAACACTGGTGAGAGAGAGAGAGACACAGCACGCAGCAGAGCGTCTGCGTAGGTGAACTTTTACTTTATTGTTTGTCCACCAGCGCTGATGTGGTTTCCACTCCCTCCGCAGGAAACAACGTGCTGATTGTAGCCCACGCGTCTTCCTTAGAGGCCTGCACACGCCAGCTGCAGGGCCGCGGCCCACAGAGCGCCAAGGACTTCATCCAAGTAGTCCGAAAGGTCTGTTCACTGCATATCTGTGTTTTTTATCTAGTCCATGTGATGATTCTTTAGTACATCCCATTCTTCTTTACATCTACCTGATTTGTACCTTATGTACGTTTTTGTTTTTATCCGCCTGAGCAGTAAAAGCTGCTTTTAGAGGATCTTTAGCCGCGTTGTCTGCTCCATCAGTCTGAATTAATAAAGTTACATTAGCACAGACACACAGGGTGAGCTGGTAAACGTGGAGGCTACTAGGGACTCATAAGCAGTGACATCATGTTTGTGGTGTTTGTGGAGTCTTTCCAGACTAAACTTCCTCTTTCCAGAACAGCTCTTTGTTGGGTCGCTCATTAGTGGGAAGCCGGGTTTGTTCCTCAGGTCGGCGTTTGTCTGCACACTCTCTCACAAAACAAACCACATTTTTTTTTCAGAACATTTCTAAGGAAGATCTGAAACATCTAAATGAACACAAAAACTCAAAGTGCTTGACTCATTTCACGATTAAACACAAATACTCGACTGAGCAGAGTGCAGATTACTGCCAGCTCTGTCTGTGTCTGAATAAATCATCCACCTGTTTTTACGTTTCACTACACCTCTACTCCAGTCAGGTGATTTCTTCTTCTTAATGACTGGAGTCATTTTTAATGTTTTCTTGTGTGCAGTAAAGTCACTGCATCAAATACTGTTCATATTTAAGCAGCCCAACTACAAGAAGTTACAGACTTGGGTGTGTAGAAGAAGAAATAACATTTAACTCTGATTCCAGTATGTTTGCATGAGACTAGTGGAATGAAGGGACAACAATATGCATGTTACATTATTGAGGCTTCACCAGCGTAGACAGGCTACATGTAGACAAAGCTCAAAAAGTTTCAAAAAGACAAAAAGAGTCGTCCGACACTAAAGTGAACTCCAGCGGAAACAAGATTCTAAACTGAAGCATTTGTTGGTCACTTGTGGCCCTGACCTGAGGAGACTGCAGTCAGTGGAGGTACAAGCAGAGCAGTCAATAAACTTTTCCAAAACCTGTGACTCACCAAAACCATGAGAGGTCCTTCAGGACACAGTCATAAATGTTGACAGAAAATATGAGGCTGGTGGGTCCAGTAGTGTTAGCTGTGCACAGACACACACAAACACACACACGACAAAACGCCTGGCAGAGATAACAGAGTAGAGACAGTGTGTTCACTGAGTCATATTTAAATGGATTATTCAGCGTTTTGTCTTTAATAATAACTGAATAAATTGTTTTTCCAAGAGAATAAAAAACAACACAGAGAACAAAGTGTCTTGAATTACCTGCCGGTCTGTTCATGTTCAAGCCAAAATGCCAAGAAAAGGTTTCCTGTTGTCCTTTCAGACGTTCTGCATCCAACTCTATTTTCACTTCTTTATTTCTAAATGTGGTGAAAACTCTAAAATAATTACATATAAAACAACAAGATAACAACAAGTGTGGTCGAGGTGAACACCAGAAGTTTCCATCTGTGTTTGATATTGATTTTGGTCTTTGGTCTAGTCATCATCCTTTATCCTGGCAGTATACTTGAAAATGTGACTAAAATAATATGTTGCAGAAAAAGTAAACAACTATTAAAAATACATTTGTGTGTCATTTGTTGAATGCAGAAGGAGGCAGCAGACACACTTTAAACAAAAGTTATTAACAGAGCGTCCTGTTTATCCTTCATCTGTATGATTTGACATATTCCTACCTGACTAAGAGAGAAATTATTTTTATTATTCATGTGGTTTAATACAGAAAACAACCAAACTGTCATGAGGAAAATGCGATTACTGCAGGAGGTCAGCCTGCAGTTCCTTATCCAGAAAGCATGTGTCCTTTCTTCAAAAGAACTAACTCTTACCTCCTCTGCTTGGTCCTCAGATCCCCTACCTGGGCTTCTGCTCCTGCGAGGAGCAGGGAGACACGGGGGTGTGGCAGTTAGTGGACCCTCCCATCCTCCCCCTCACACACGGACCAAACCACAGCTTTGACTGGAGAGAGACGCTTCTGCAAGAATGACATCTGTCCAGTCTCAACATCTGCCCAACCTGATCATACTGTACTCCCACAGACCAGTAACAAGTCCCCACACCAGTGCCCCCAACCACCCCCACCCCAAAATACTGGAACTTTGTCCACTTCGGCCTCTTCAGCTGCCTGTTTAACAGTGATGGGTGAAGAGGCTTCCTGCCTGAGGATGAGGAGCAGAGTCCCAGCCGGTGAATGGTTGGTGAACTGACTGCATCCCTCTGACGCCGGTTTCAAAAAATGTCCACGCTCAAATTTCATTGTGTTATTATTTTAATGGGCAGTATGGGTGTTAGCTGCACTGTGTGGGAGAGCTCTCACTGAATTTCTGTCATCCCGGTCTCACAAAATGTTGTGAAATTAGCACGATTTATAACAGTGTGCCCTGTGAATGGGAAATCATTCTCACTAACACGACTACAGCCGTAGTGTGACACTGAAGTAATGCCGTAGAAAATTAAGCTACCTTTATTTTCAGCTCAGATGACTCAGGTTTTATTTTTAACTCTCAGTAAAGTTTGTTTTCACAAAGACAAAACGTTTCCCTAAAGATAAGCTGGATAACCCTAAACTCAGAAAAAACTTGGTTTGAAGGCCTAAACGTAACGTCGGCTAACGTTAAACTAATGTTAAACATGAGCTGTGTCCAGCTTATTCACTATAGTGAGCTTTCTGACACTTCAGCATCATCACTAACAGCTGTACTGACCCACAAATGTAGTTTCCATCATATCCAACATATACCTTTAGGAATTGTTAGCAAAACATTATATATATGTTCGTGTTTTCATTCCTTTGTGAGCGGTTCACATCTTAGAAAGTGTACTAGACAGCAGATAGCCATTTTAGACCATAGACTGTATAAAACATGGACGCAGTCTCTGTGAAGTCACCCACAGGTGCCTGAAGAGTCATTGCATAGCTCAGTGTGTTGACTCTGGCTGCCATCTTGTTAGTCCTGCTTCCATCAGCTCTTGGCTAATCCATAAATGGGCAAAGACAAGCTGAGGTGGGCTGAATGACGCATGGTTGCTCACCTGTAACAGCACCCACCTGTCAGTCAAAGCAGCCATGCTGTTAATTCTGCATAACTTTAGGTCTTAAAATGATTTGAAGAGGTGAGTTGTATATAAATTCACCCTCAGTACAGTTGTCATGAATGGGGAAATTAGCTATAGAGACCAAAACTGTTTTTTGTACCAGGCTGTAAACATGTTTATTTCTGCTGTGAAGCTGGACATTTGAACATGGGGACTTATGGAGACTGACTCACTTCTGGAGCCAGACTCAAGTGGACGTTTGAGAAACTGAAGTTTCTGGTGCTGCACATCACAGTTACGGAGGTCGCCGCTTGTTTCAGACACAGTCTGTGACTGTGAGTGTGTGACTAGATGTGATATAGCGTGTATCATCAAAAAAACTGTTGTGCGTTAACATGCTAACTTTGAGCTGACTCAGCTGAATTCCAACATATCTCACATTCAGCATGTCTAACAAGTGCTAATTTCACACAAAAAAATTGAATGTGACTGTTGGGGATGTTTAATGAGTGTACCGCTCTCCTGCACAGATCCCGGCAGCATTTTGTCATACACGTGAATTAGACACATAGGCTGCGCTCAGCTTGAACCACAGAGCTCCTGAGCACGATCAAAACACATGGGAGTGATTGTTTTTGAAGAAGGCGGCCATCTTTTGTCCTACTTGCCCTCCTCTGTCGAATGAGGGGAAACATATCAGCGCTGGCTTCGAGTCTTCATCGGGGACTTTTCCTGATGCTGCCCACATCATTTCTTCTACTTTGCCGCCACATGTAGCATCCACTAACAGCAGTGTCTTCTTCCATTCATGTAGTGTTTGTCTAAACTATAACAGCACAACCTGCACTACTGACAATCATACAGTAGCTTCTTGATTCTGCTCCAGCACATTTTAATGTGCGTTTGTTAAATGTTGTTCAAGGGTTCAGAGTAGCTGTAAATAATCATATTTTGAGAAAAGTCTTCCAGTTGCATTTTTTTTAATTTATTTATAAACTTTTCTTTCAAATGTTACAGGCAAAAATATTTAAAGAAAAAAAAGGAGCATCACTTTTAACAGCATGCAAGAATTTCTGCTCTGTATCTCAGGTGTCGACTGCATTGAAGACATACAGTATGTATATGCAGCTTTGAAAAGTGTTCATTGAGATTGTTGTTGTTGAGTGCCTCTTGGAATTAAAGTGATGTCTCCTGATAAACTGACTGGCTCACTCGTAACTCCATAAGAAGACTGTGACCTGCATCACCTGTAAACAGGCGGATACGTGACACACCTCACACATAGCTTGTGAAGAGTCATTAAATCTGTATGTTTTCAGCTTATCATAAAACAGTTCTCATCAGAGCCTTATTCATGAGTCCTTATCAATTCTGCATAACTTTTTACAACATTCAAGTTACATCATACCACCAAAAGCTCACCAGCCATCACAAGTGTGTGGCTGCAACAAACATCCATCACCAACAAAGTTAGACCTGGTGTTTGTTTCGAGTCTAATAGAATCCTGGAGCAGATTTTGGACACTTTGCCAGCAGAAGCAACAAGTCAAACATAAAATACAAGCTACGTCCGATTTTACTGGCCACCATTTTGTGACTCCACAGTTCCAGACCAAATATGTCATGAGGTAAGACAGGTTTAATACTCTCATGGTGAATCTAGTCCGATAAACAATCTGTCCACCTGCGTTTTTTGGAGTGAGGAGGAGGCTTTAAAGGTCCAGTGTGAGAGCAGGTCCTTGTCCACAGATTTTTTTTTTAGAGCTCAGAACAGACAAACCAAACACTGATCTAGATATGTACTTTTGGTTGCATTCTGGAACTTCACCACTAGGTGCCACTAAATCCTACACACTGGACCTTTAAAGCTGTATTTAGACATAAACCAACAATGTAGAAGTACACATTACTGAGCTGTGATCAACAATCGATTTAGCATGTTTCAAAGAAAAACCTGAATCTTTTTTTTTCTTCAACAGCTCAGACCATACACCAGACAATATTGATAATCAATCACACAAAATTATTATCATCCAGTCAGAAGAAGTAAGTGGAAACTGGATCCTATCTAGCTAAGGCTCTTTTAGTAACAACACAGATCACCCTATAACTCATGTATTTTCAGACTGAACCTTTTAGTATTAAACTGATAACTATCAAAACAGTCAACTGAATCAATTAAAAATGTGTATTCATGCAGATTAAATGAAAATGTGCCGATATTTAGCAAAAAATATACACACAAGCTAATTTGAAAAACAGAAATTTTCCAAAGCTCCTATTTTTAAATAATTAATTACATTTGACATGTTTTCTTCTTCTTCTTGATTTCCTTTTCCTGTTTTATTTGTGTACTGTCCATAAAAATCTTTGGAATGGTGACCCTTCTTGTGACTTCCATTTTGTTAATTGGTTGCTAACATTCAAACTGAAATGTTTGAATTTAAAATGAAAATGGTTCAGAGACCTGAGGGATGCCTCTCCTGAGAGGCTCGGCTTACAGCAGTTAACAACAGCCTGCAGGAAGCACTTGCCAAGGTGAGTTAGAAATAATCCAAACGTTAGAGGATTTCTTTCCTAATATGAAGCCAGTTGCTGGCTCCAGCAGCAACTGGCTTAACTTAGCTCAGTCTTAGCACAAAGGTGTAAAGAAGCTAGCAGCATGCCACATATGAAGGTTGACACTGACTTCTTCTTCAGGAGATATAGAGCAGCTGCATGTTTGTATTTAGGAAAACATGCACGATTCTGATCATTACTATGGTAACCAAGGTCAGAGGACAGGGCTGGCTCACTAATGAGAGTCAGATAACAATGTTAGTCTTATGAACATCCCTTCAAATAAAGTGTTACCGACATTTTAGACTCCTGTGCACTTTCTCTCCACAGACTGAACTGACCATTGATGAATAAAATTCTCCACATCGATATAAGTGAGATGCATCCTCAGTTTTAGTTTGTTTGTTTTGTTTGTTGTTAGTTTCTTGTCCTCTACTTTTAAACTCTATGAAGAACACTTTAAACATAATAAAGAAATAGTGTATTTTCTAAACACCAAACTCTTTCCCTCCTCGTCATCTGTAGGCTAAGCTGATGAGGAGGGCTGAACATCACATCATGTCACAAACTGCTGACACAGAGCCTCCAAGATGGCCCATAGCTCCAGATGGATATATCCCAAACTCTGTGATCCGAAGCTGGAAGTGGAAGGGAAAGGGATTTGCCAAGATGGACTCTTGTAATGACAACTTCTCAGCTCTTCTTTACGTGGGTGAAGCAAGTGATGAGGATGAGGATGAGGATGAGGATGAGGATGCGGATGAGGATGAGGATGAGGATATGAACTCAAGAATCTTCTGGCTCACAGATGATGATGAAGAGGAAGAAAAGGAAGAGACAGAAAAGGAGGATGAGAAAAAGAATAAGAAACAAAAGGTGGAAAAAACTGAGGTGGGGGTAATGGCAAGGGAGGATGAGAAGAAAGAAAAGAAACAGGACAAGATGGATAGAATTGTCCTTGTTAAGCAGACCTACGACATCCACGATGAGAATACGCTGCAGAACCAGATGAAACCAGACGGAGTCAGTACAACATTCAGTTCAAGGAAGACTGTGAACTTCATGTAAGTGCTAAAACTGAATAATGTTTGCAATTATTCCCCACATTAAACTGCACATTTCTGTAAACTCTAAACATTTTTTCTAGACCGATTGCCATTCAGGAAAATGAACATCAACCGCTAAGAGAGTATGTGAAGCTTCCTGAAACTATTACACCTCCACAAAAGTATGTGTCTGTGACCAATAAACAGACACTATTCACTTCATTAATAAAGGTACAAGCAGATCATGTTGATATGGTATTTGAAATTGTAATTTTAGCCTGCATGAATGAAAACATATATTTTTTTCTTTGTCATTTTGCAAAAAAAAGAAGGATGACAAGATGGATAGAAGTGTCCTTGCAAAGCAGTCCTACAACTCCAGTGGTCCTCCAGTGGAAAGATCTGCGGTATCTGCCGATACTGTCATCCCAAAACAAGGTTACTGTCATCAAGATTAAATACTACATATACAATACATACACATACATACATACATACATACATGCATACATACATACAGTATGCCATATATTTATTCAAAGCATGAAAACATGCCATGCAAGAACCAATCATAATCAAGGTCATGGTAAGTGAGTAAGATAACTATTTCAACAGTTTTGTCTTACAGTATTCATATCACGATTCTTGAGATTTGACATTCTTGGTGTTCATTTTTTTCATACTCACAGAACTCTGGGCATCTTTGTACATACCACCTACAGAGCCCACAAACTTGACTTCTCATCCCCTGATGGCTCCCCCTCCAAGCCAAGAGAAACCTCAACCCCAACCAATCACAGATAAAAGGTTCCTTCTGTCTTCAACCAAATACAGCAACATTAAAAAACATGAACAGCCGCCCCTTGACCGAAAAGTCTTGGATCTCTTTAGGAAGATCAAAATGAGTTCATGCCTTGGAAAACTGTCAACCACTGCTCAGCGCCCTCCCGCTTCTAAGGGCAGACACTCCTCCGTTCAGACTAATACTGGGAGGGTCAGTATGAAAGGGTCTGAATTTAGGTCAACACCATCCACTATTCAAACTCATTCTCTTAGAAATATCAGTCCTGAATGTCCCAATCACCCACTCTGTTCTGATTACCCTGCACAATCTGCTCAAACTGCTACGGCTGCTACAGAGCATCCAGTCACGTCTGGTCAACTTGCAGCAACCATCACCTCACATCTGAGGGTGGTACAAAACATTCAGATAAAAGACACCCTAGAGCCGGACTCTTTCCACCATGTGATCCCATTGCCTTCCAGACACAGCTTCATCACTTCGAATCCCTGTGGAAAAACTCAATATGGAAGGCTGCAGTTTGACTGGATAAGGGAACCTGAGGGCGACAAGTTGTTAGTGTCAGGAGTTAAGATCAAGCATACTGCTCACAAAGTTTCTGTGAAAACAGGACTTTAAGCCATCTTGATAAATCTGTTTAACAACTAAGCAGCTCTGGCACCATTTTGTCATTTTGGTCAAGTAATATAGTAATTTAGGTTTGAACAATAGCAATGTTGGTTGATTGTGTACACATATTCATAGCCTGCAGAGGACGTATCCTTTTTTCTATCCTTAGATAGGCAGGCACTTTCAAATAAATAGGCCAGGTGATTGGATGAGCCATCTGTTTATCACGGTTTATCGTGGGTGAACTTCCACTAATCAGATCAGTGAAAAATATCACGTATTCAAGCTCTTACTGAAGCCTTCAGGGTCAATCTTTCTTTTCCTTGAATTGTATGAATTGACAAGAATATTGACTACATATGACATTGTTTATCTTGTAATATACACACATGAAAACATAGTTATGCTTATTATATACATTTCTGCCTAAAATATCTCCTTAACACACACACTGGACCTTTAAGGGAGCTTTAGATTAATTCAAACTGCAAACATGTTTATTTTCTTAGCCACTACAGGAACACTAAGTAACAGCTAAGGTATGATAAGGTTGTCTGAAATTGGCTGCTGTTAGTTATCGGTTTGATTAATGGTGGTGTATTGATTACTAACATTTTCTAAGAGCAGTATGCAGTAGACGGCTGTTCTGTGTGTGTGTAGAAATGTGTTCATCTTCATGTGATGTCTCCAGTCAAATTACTGCCTGTTGTATAAACAAATACTGTATAGTGGTGTATAAGTGTAATCCAGTAATATACGGTTAATAGCAACACATGACTACAAAGAAGCTGAATAGGTCTAACGCTTTATTGACATTTATTCTTGACATCAGTGGTTTAATGTGACATGTTCACATGAGCGTCAAAGCAAAGACACTCAAGGACACCCTGTCAATATTTTGTCATTAACAGAAGAGTGAAACAGTGAGAAATGTGAAAAGAATCTACATACAAACAGTCTACGTTACATGTACAGAAATTAAAGCTGCAAACAAATATGGCTAATGTTACCTCACATGCTCTCAGGAGGTTTAAATTAAGTATAATATACAATAAAAGAAAATTTTATTATGGCGTCACACTAACTGTACAGTAGATATACTGATACAGAACGAGGATCAACTGTGAATTATCAAAGGAAGAAAAACAGGCACTGATTTATGTGAATATGTAAGGCAGTTACATTTAATGAGATGACTGATAGAAGCTAGAGAAAGACAGACATGTTGATTTCATGAGGCGAGTCATTAAGAACTATTGCTTTTGGACGCCTCCATTTTGATATGTGAAGTACAGCATTTACCATCATTACAGCAAATACAAGTATTTTTTTTAAATATTTACAAATAAGTTGCAAAGTCAAATTTTGAATAGATTGTATGGATGACCTATACAGATGTGCACTGCATTTACCCAAGTATGTAGTCTTGCAATCTCTGTCTCCTGTATCTCTGAATTATGACTTCGCTCATTATAACCTCCATGTCTGTCAAACAAACTAGTGCATAACTAAAAAAGAAAACTAAGAAATCCAGATTTCATAATTATGAATTACAGATGTTGTGATTACAATAAAAATGTAAACATGACAATATACAGAAGTCATAACGGTAATGGTAATCAAATAGACTATCCTTGACGACAAGATGTTTTGTTGTAGAACACTGTTCATAATTATGAGATACAGAAGTCATAATTCAGAGCTACGGTTCATCTGTGTTTAATGTAGTGTGTGTACAGTGTACTGTGGTACTTCAGTAGAACTTCATCACAACACACATCTGCATGCCCATAATGAGCACTGATCAGGTTTGGAGCCAGTGTAATGAGTGTAGCTGTAAAAGTGGTAACGAAGAAATAATAAATGAATGATATTTTCAGTTAAATAAAGTCTATTTGGCTACTTCATATCTCTAACACAACAGTAATTCAGTTCAGTCGGTTTGCTGCTGTGACTTTTACTCTTTAAACAGTGGATTATACCAGTTCATTAACGTGGTGCTGTAGTGAGAGAACATCAGAGAAGCTTAAACAGAATGAACTGATGCTGTAAATTTAAAACAAGAGCAGGAAACTGGAAACAGATTCAGGGATTGTCATGTTGATGGTTCAGTACAAAGCTGTACAAATGTAGCATCACTAGCTCCAGATTATCATCGTGTATATTAAACACACTCTCTGTGAAGGAGGTAGCTAGCTTCACACTCGTAAGTCTGAAGAAGGTGCGCCCAACATGAGCTGAAGGAAGGTACTTTTATTTCTCAGAAGGCCGGCGTGATAAAACATCAAGGATGATCAAGTATTTGGGAACATGAAGGAGAAACAAAGTCGGTTTTGACTCTTCAGTCTCATTTCACTGCAGTGTCCCAAAAACTCTTTGGTACCATCAAAAGTCAGATCTTCCAAACGAAAACGCAGCTACGATCTAAGAGAGGAACATCAGGTTAACTCGATGCACAACGATGAAACATCTTTGGTTATGGGGAAAATATTTGTGAATGCATGAATACGCCTGTGTGGCATTTTATTAAACATACTGAGGCTGATATTGAGGTTGATGTGCTTTAAAAACAACAAAAAAGGGTTAAACCATGGCGATGGTACAATGTGTGGTGACAATGTTGAAAGGTCATTTTGTGTTTCTCACTGATAATCCCAGTCAGGCTCAGGAGATGGATCCACGAGGTATTGTGTGTAAGAACAAGACCAAGAGTGCCACAGGCTGCAGTGACCCTGAATAGTTTAGCAGCGTTGTAACACACAACTTTGGTCTACGTATGTTTGAAATCCTCAACAAGTTATGTGTTTGAGCTGAGCTGAACATGAAACTATGGTACATAAAAAAGGAATTCAAGTTTTTACTCGACACAAGGCTGTGACTGACTGCGACACTCGAGGACCCGGTCACCTCCAGAGCCCATCTACCCCCACCACCGGAGCTGGATTATCTGGCGTCATTGAGCTGCCTGGCCACCGTCAGGATCTCCTTAGCTCCTTTGCTCAACAGTAACTTGGCCAGGTCGACCCCCAGCCGCTCAGCACCGTCCTGGGCTTCACCCGAGATCTTGCTGGCTGTAACACCCACTCGCTGAACCTGCTCGTCCACCTCCTCTAGGATCTGTCACACATTAGCATTGTAAAGTTTGAGTGTGAGAGCTGACGTACAAAACAAAAACTTCACACTTCACATGTTCCTTCAGTTTTTAATGTGATCAATACACCGTTCACGTGGCTGTTACCTTGTCGGCCGCAGCAGTAGCGATGCTCGTCTGCATGGTTTCCTTCAGACTGTCTGATCCATCCAGGCTGTACACCGCCCCCGTCAGGTAGAGCTGGAAAAACAAACATACAAAAGATGCTGCTTTATTTACAGAGTCTCAACGGGCTGGACGACATGAAGCCAAGTATACACACAGCACAAAGTGGACTGGTGGAGCATTGCCTTTTGATTTATGGTGAGACTTCAAACTGCTAAAAAACCTGCCAGTTTACAATGTGACCTGACGAAGCGGCATGTTGTGTCCATAGCGACGACCCTCTGCACGGCCGGCTATTGAAGCTTTTTTTGTAGCTATATATAATTTGTATGACTGATGATAGTGTCAGTGAGTTACTGGCTATAGCCACAGTTCTACTGTCGATGACAAAATAAAAATTAAAAAATGGTGGGTTGGGAATTTAGAGCCGCCTGTGGTCCTCTTTAGACACAAACTGATGAGGTGATTGTCTCTTTCCTCCTTCCAAAGCTCCAAAGCCGTTACCACCAGCTGACAGTTTGTAACAGCTGACTTTGCTATGATGTGGTGGTCTGAAACGGCTCGTTGTGATTCTCTGCTCTTTAGCTTTAGTGTTTTAGTGTGACATCATGTTTGTAGCCTTCAAGTGCACGTTTAACAGCTTACAGTCTCCCTGTGCCAAATGTGGGAACATTCGAAAGTCAGATGGAGATCTTGTAGCGTAAAAAATTTAATTAGCCAGACAGCTATCTGCAGTGACAGTTGTTGTTTCGGGGGACAAAACTGACGTTGTGAAACTGCTGTGTAAGAACAGAAAGCTCGACAGGCATGGCAAGTAACTAAGGGGGGCGGGGCTTGTGTATAGTTCTACCCAGCATGCTTACCTGGGAGTCCTTCACCTCGGTGTGAACAGCTACTGGAACACTGCAGCCCCCCTCCTACAAATAAACAGATTTACATTTTCATATGATGTGAGTGACAAGAGTATGTGTGTGTGTGTGTGTGTGTGTGTGTGTGTGTGTGTACCAGCTGTCTGAGGAAGGCTCTCTCGGCTATGCAGCGCAGCACAGTGTCAGGGTGATGGAGGACAGACACCATCTCCAGGATGTCTGCATCTCGTGCCCGAACCTCCACTGCCAGAGCCCCCTGACAACACGCACACACACATGGAGAACTTTAAAAACACACATACAGATGTAACGTGGTGTGATCAGTTATCACGCAGCCTTCTCTTCTCTGCGTTAGTTAGAGTTTCCATGCCGCCACTCTTACCTGTCCAACAGCATACATGCAGTCTTCAGGCTCCAGGATCTACCAGTGGAAAAGAATGAGACAGTTTAGAGACTGTTAGATGAGAAATGTCACCCGAGAGACTTTACATGGACTGTGAACTGTACCTGGCTGATCCGGTTCTCCCAGCCCATCCTCTTGAGTCCGGCAGCAGCCAGGATGATGGCAGCAAAGTCGTCTTTCTCGTCCAGTTTCTTTAGACGCGTGTTCAGGTTTCCACGCTGAAATCGATAGCTGAGGAAAAACACTCATTGACTTATTGTGACCCTCTCTGCCTCCCTGCAGAGCAAAAGGCTTCTTAAATCTGAAAATGAACAGATTGTTTGTCGTGCAGTCAAATGTGAATCGTCGTCATGTTCATCTCCTAAAAAGGATACAATGTCTTTGAAATCCAGGTGAGGGAATCTCTTCTTCAGCTGAGCAGCCCGGCGCAGTGAACTAGTGCCAATCACACTACACACACACAGACACTATGAGGTTATGCATACTTTTAATACTAGTGGAAAAACTCACAAAGCTGGCTGATCTATTTGACCGTACCTGTTTTCTGGCAGAGTGTCAAGAGTTTGGCCCCTGTGTTTCGGGTGGAGGACCACTGCATCATGGGGGCTCTCTCTCCTGAAAGCAACAGGAGGGAGAGGACAGTGAGCGAGTACAGCTGGTCCAATGTTAACCACGCTTTGACTTTGTAAGAACAAGAGGAGCTGTTTCCAAACAAGAGGTGATCTGCACACAGCCCCACTCTCAGCTCCAGAGATCTGGTGATTCATGATGCGTTCAGTGTCAAACACAAACACACTGTGCTTTCCTACAAAGCAGCGGAATATTTCACTGAATTCCCTGTCTATATTCATGTTGGCTTACTGCTTGGCTTCTTGTTCACCGCTGTTTGTTGATGCATTGCTACGTTTTTGTCCTGCTCCATAGTGCCTCCAGTGAAAGTCAAACACACAACAGTGAACTTTTAAAAAGAACAACTCTGTGGCTGTGTTAAGCCTAACAGCTTATCTGGGCCAGTAGAATTTGAAGTGTGACAGATATATCGGTATCTGCATATATGTTGTCTGATATGTGCCGATATGAAAACTTTTGGGTTTTTTTACAGGACTTAATACAGAAAAAGATACTTGGCATCATTTAGATCTATTAATTATTTCTTTATATATATATATATATATATATATATATATATATATATATATATATATATATATATATATATATATATATATATATATAGTTATTTCTAATTATTAAAAACTTCAAGTGATGTTTCAGGGCACTGATGTCAGTTTGGACAATATTTTATGAATAAACTGTCAAATATCCTGCCTCCACTGCATATCTTTGTGTTTGATGGATCATTGCGAGTGTATGCATAGTATGAAGAATATCGGCAGATGAATCGATATCAGTATGTTTTACTCCCTAATATCCATATCAGCACCTAAATTCCAGTATATTCTAGCGGTAGTTTTCCAAAAAATATTTGTTGCGGAGGTGAAAAACACATTCTAAAGGCTGAACCAGGAGCATGCTGAATAGTTCCTCCCACTACTCTTTTATCATGATGCAAAATGGTGGAATTTCAGCAGCTGCAGCATCAGACTGCTTATCTGTTGCAACATGCTCCATCTGTGCAGAGTTAGTGTTAGTCAGTGAAATGATCTTTATACTGAGGCTGGAAGAGTGACTGAGATCACGGAGTTGGGTACTTTCTGTGCTGTGGACTGTTAAATGTTACCTGCTGCCTCTTTATGTTGTATGCACAGCATTATACATTTAAATACAGACGTGTGTGTGTGTGTGTGTGTGTGTGTGTGTGTTCACTCACTTGAGCACAGCCCCGATGGTGAATCCTGGAGGCAGAGTGGTGGGAAGATCTTTCAGTGAGTGAACTACCAGGTCGACCCTGAGAGACACACAGGAACAGCCATATGTACATACATGATTCATTGTGTCTCATGGTATATAATACAGTCATTCAGTGGTGTGTGTGTGTGTGTGTGTGTGTGTGTGTGTGTGTGTGTGTGTGTGTGTGTGTGTGTGTGTGTGTGTGTGTATTCAGCTACAGAACAAGAGCCACCTGCTACATCTGAGGCTGTGGAAGAAGTCAAAGTGTGCATGGAGTTAACGTGACGCACACAGTGCTGAGTGATAAAGAGGCTCATGAGTGGGCTTAAATCAAAAGTCAGACGATCAAGTTTTTTTACTCGTCAGCACAAAATGTCTGGAACCGACAGCGGCACTGCAAAGTCTTTGAAAGAGTGAAACCCGAGCGGTTGGTGTGTGTTGGTCAAACAATGGTGTGAAGGCAGACTGGTGTCAGCCGCAGATGACACCGTGACACTCACTCGTTCCTCTCCAGAGCATTCTCCAACTCTTTGGTGAACAAACTCTTCTCTCCGATCTGTGCTTGCACAAAGAAAACAAAGAGAGACGAGACTTTGACTTTTTGTCATTTATCAAACATCACAGCAGAAATGGTGCAATAATCCTACAGTCAGTATGAACTGGACTCTAGAGCATGGAGGATCTGATGGATTATTGGAATAATAAAGTTATTTGCAGATGTTAGTAGCGGTGTATGTGTCTAGATATATAAGAGCTGCAATGATTAGACGATTAGTTGTCAACTATTAAATTAATCTACAACTGTTGATGATCAATTAATCCTATTAAGTCTTTTTATGAGAAAAAAAATGTCCAAATTTTCTAATGTCAGCTTCTCAAATATGAATATTTCCTGGTTTCTGTTTCCTCCAGTAAACTCAATATCTTGACATTTGAAGACGAAACTGATACATTTTTCACTAACTTCAGCACCAAAAAAACAAAGCGATTAATCACAAAAATGATTAACAAAAAGTACAAAAATAAAATATTAGTTGCAGCCCTTGTTTTTCTTTCTTTTTTACTGGATGTCTCACCTTCGATAAAGCTGTGTCGAGGATTTTGTCTCCGGTCGTTGTCATGCCAACTGAAAGACAGAAGACATAGATTCAATAAAATCACTAATAACATGTCATTAAAGACACACGTCTCTGGTCTCTGTAACTTAATGACTGCAGACATACACACACGCGTGCGCACGGTTTAAGTTGGGTTGGAGCTATACTGTCATGTGAGGTCACTGCCTGTCACGAGCCAATAAGAATGACTCTAAGAGGATGTGCAACGAAATGAATGGAAGGGGGGGGTCAGTCAAGCACGTCTGTTCACGCCTACTCAGCCCTCTGACAAAGTCTGATGAGGCAGAATGAGTGATGTCACATTTGTGTGTGTGTGTGTGTGTGTGTGTGTGTGTGTGTGTGTGTGTGTGTGTGTGTGTGTGTGTGTGTGTGTGTATGTGGATCAGGACATGACACAGTACTCACCTATTTCAGAGTGGATGTCCGGGTACAGTTCTTTCAACTTGGCCGCGATGCTGTCGGTCTGGATACGAGCCAACTGGAAAAGAAGAAGAACACAGCAGTGCTGGACTTTACCTGACCTGTATCTGTTCATCCACAGAGGATGGACCAGTATGATGCTCAGTTATCTCAGACAGACACTGTTGAGTCTGAAGTATGTTATCTCTGTGAGAAGAGCACCAGACACTGTATCGAAAGAAGCATGGAGTAGCGGACCATAAGATAATTTACCAATTTAACCGACACACAGGAGCTCTGTAAGGTCATACATTTGAAACCTGGAGCTAAAACCTGGAGCAAAGACAAACACTTGAACAGTAACTCAGCATTGAATTATTGGAGTACTGTACCTGGCTCTTGCGGGTTCCAATCCGGATGACCCGGCTAACTTTTCCATTCCCCTCCTGCAAAGACAAAAATCAGAGAAATCAGCCAAAAGAGTTTAAACTCACCAAACCCCTTCAAGACACTCTAACTGGTGCGATGTCCTCCATGACTGTTTTCCCTGCTCGTCTCACCCTGATGTACTTGTAAGGTCCTTCCTCCATAATTCTGTGTGTGTACACTGAGTGTCTGCACTGTAGAGGCTATTGTGTCTTGGTAAGGAGCTGTGCTGAGGTCATATAGCCTCGAGACACTGAACAGTGGTCTTTTTTACCACACCACTGCACTCCCTCCTTCCTCCTCCTACTCCTCCTTCAGGACCTCCACCCCAAGACACCTCTGGTTTCAAAAGATAAGTGTGCCAATTCATTGAGTCCGTTATAAAAGGTAGGGCGGGTCTTGTGTACAAGGTGTGGTCACAGGGTTTCTGATACGTGGATCACTCTGTGGCTCCAAACGTTCCTCCTCTGAAACTCTTGATTTCTGAAGGACAATGATCCACAGACTGAGACAGAACCACACATGTAAAATGAATCTAAAGCACCACTGTTTTTGTGGAAAGAGCAGCAACTTCTATGATAAAATATAAAATAACACCAATGAAAACCCCTTTATAATGAGAACTGAATACATTCGTTACAAAATACACATTATAGTATATTATATTATACTATAAAGTAATAGTACATTCTACGGAAGCCCTAAGTGGTCATGCATTCATACAGTTTATTTCCTCCATTTTCTCGTGATAACAGATTGTAATTAAATAATTACAACTGCAACATTCTCTTGCTCTTCTGACTACACTGAATGAAGTTTCTTGCAATTATTTAATATACTTGCTATACGTTTCTCAAAATCTCAAATGGATTATGCCATTATGTCGGGAAAACAAAGTTTCATTGTGTTGAGATCTTGAGCAAATTATCATTATCATTATTCATTACAATTACCATTTGTTATTTCAACATAACGACATAAATAACTCAAGACGTGAATCCGAAATGAATTTGTCACGAGCAAACGGAGGGGGATTTTTTTTTTAAGGATTTAGGGTTCTTAGGTCTTCTGTACACTTCATAATAATGAGTTTCAATTGTTTTGATATTTATATCACATTTAAGTCGTATAATTCATATTTTCACACGCTCTGTAGGTATTACATATGTGATTACGTATACAATTATATCCAGTGTCTTTATATTTATATATTTTAGCATTGGTCACTGTGACGCTCCATTGAAAAATGGATGAATTTAATGTTGACGTCAGGTTAGTACATGGGATTAAAAGACTCGAAATAATTTGAAAGTTGTCAGGAGTTTGTACTGTTTCATTTGGCTGGTATAAAGCTGAACAAACAACACTAATAAAAAGTCTAAACTTTTGCTCTGTTTGTTTAGCAAACGTGCGTTACAGTTAAATAACAGACTACTGCCGGGAACACACATAATGTTGGTGGGCGGGAGCAGGAAAGGCTCGGTACAGCTAGAGACGGTAAAAACAACGAAAATAAAGAAACTTTCCGCTCGGTTACTCAGCCGAATGTTAATATACGTTCACTTGTGAACATGTCAGGGGCTGTGCTGTTTCCAGCTGTAACTGGCTCAACATGGTGTCTGGTAAAGTTTATCAGGTGAACAAGGACACAGAGTTTTGGCTCCGTCGTGGGGTGACGTCGGGATAACTGCCTCCGCAATGTTTAAAGAAGGTTCGTTGAGTATATTATCATAGTTTGTTAACCCAGCGGGTGCACTATCTGCTCAAACCGGTTCTATTATATTATATATACATATGTATATGAAACATTAAACATGCTTATTCAACTCCTTATCTGTCATCTTTAATTTAGCCGACCTCTTCTTTAACCGTCCAATAGAAAAACAGAGCAGATGAACAGACATCACGTTCAACCAACCACCGCACAGACGGATATGGCGCTTGCCATCCACGAGCACTCGCCGACCACGGGTCCACCGGGTCACTTTGGTGAAAACCTACCGGAGAGCTCGCTTCCCCCGACATGTGGGTGATCCGGTTCACTTTGGCAGTGTTGGACGAATCAGCGGCGGGTTGTGGTTCAACACAGAGGCTGTTAAAAATAGAGGAAATTCCTTAAAGATATTGCGCACACCCCTCTCATGCAGCTCTACTATGAATGATTTCGGAATCTGTGACGTCACTGGATGAGCCAGAGGTCATTTCCTGGTTCCGTCCTAACAAGTTTCCTCTCCGGGTGGTTCGTCAGGAGTCTCCCGGTGACAGAGCGAGCACAGTGCGGCCTGCTGCTCGGTCTTTTCTCCGTCAAATTTCCTCTGAGCGCGAAGTCACTGACCACGTTCATGTCGAAACAGCTGCTACACACAAGGAGGACAAAAAGCTGAATTCATGTTTACAGGAGCGAGCTGATGGTGTGGCCATAGTCATACTACCGGTTGTTCAGCTTAGGGCACTCCTACCTCCATGACAAGATGTCACTGAAGGGAAAGCTTCAGGGAGGACGTGAGAGCAAATATTAATACAGCTGCTCCTTGTACAGTTCTCCTGCATACATTAGGAGACGGGACAGTGAGAGCTCTCATTCACACCGACAGTCTGCTCTCATCTCCTTCATACACGGCCAACAGTGGCGCCTGGTGGCCAAAGACGGTTACTGCAACACTTCTCAGAGATAGATAGAGATGCAGATTATTGATCTTTATAGTTCAGATAGACCAATGAAATACACAGTATGTAGCAGAAACTAAGTGGAACTAAGCATGTTAATCATGAAAACATTAAAATATGTTATATATTATTAGTATTATTTACTATATATAATCGTTTGTGCTGCACTCTACAGAGTTATATGTGTGTATATATATATATATGTATTATTTTACATGAATAGAACTACATCTTCTCTGTTCCCTTGGACTTTTAAATTCTATTTATACTGTCATCACATTAATACTTATCTACCTCATGCCTTTTGTATATATTGTATTCCTGTTTTGTGTTGTAATATGTAACTGCAGCTGTAACAAGAATTTCCCTTTGGGGACACACAACAACACCATTACATATAATAACTCAATATTACTGTGTTTGATTGTGCACACATATTTACTATGACCGTTTATATTTATAATATATGTAATCCAACATTCTCAGTTCACTTTACTCTTGAAATGGTTGACTGAAGTTGAAGATGAGAGTGATGAAATGAAGTAAAAATATAAAATATAAATAAATATTCTATAATATATTGTCATGTACTATTTCATTTGTAAGGTTTGACTATTTTTAAACCTCTGTGCTTAGTCTTTCTTTGTATATACACTGTTTCACTAACAACACTGCAGTTCACACATAAATAACATTATTAACTTTACATTTATGATGTACAAATGAGGATCAGGGAGAAGACATTTTAAATGGTAACATGTAAGAAGAGATGGTCTGCTTTGACTTTTACAATGTAAAATATATGTTCCAGTTCTGGAGCAATTGTTTAGGTCAGGTGACAAAAGATGATTAGATTATTCAGGTAGTAATGAAATGAATCATTCTCAACACTTTATACGGGCTTGTTTAGTAAAAGAAAAGCTTGCTTTGTAAGTTAATTCAATAATTAATTTCTGTTCATTATTGTTGTAAAACATCCAATCAGTGTGACTGAAATTAGAACATGTCTTACATGTTGTCTTATTATGACTTGTGGCGTATTCAAAGTTTAAAGGGGGATATATGGAGCTTGTACGTGGTTGTCAACTCAACTCAGCTCAACTTTAGTTATTTATATAGCACCTTTCATGCAGAGATGCAGCCCAAAGTGCTTCACGGAGCAGAAGAAAGCCAGAAATAGACAACACCAAACAGTTCTTAAGGCAACAGAACAGTTACATAAAAACTCCAAATGAAAACAAAAATAAAAAGCATAAAACTACAACAACAGAACAAATGAAAAGTACCTTTAAACCTACAAGCACAATTTAAAAACAGTTTCAAAACCGAAATAACAAAGATAGAAACTGCAACAATGAAATAAATGAAATGTTAAAAGTAAATAAAACCTATAAATAAATAGGTAATAGACACAAACTAAAACAGAGAATGATCAGGACCTAAAAACTCAGCAGTGAATGGCGAGGGACCTTAAGTAAAGACCTTAAGTTTTTTTCAAACAGAAGATTAATCCAAATCAGAGTAAGGAGCCTGTGGGAGTGCTGATGCAGGTGATGGTGGAAGCAGCGCTCGGGAGCCCACGTCACTGGTTTCCACGGTGGGCTGATCCAGCGCCGCTCTTCCGGTGGAGACGTGGCTCAGCGCTGCTGCCATATTGACGCTAGCTGGCTAACAATCACACAAGTGGAAGTCGGCTGTACGTCCGCACCTTGCCGCTCCAGGAGTTGACTAGAGAAAGCGCCAGAGCACGAAACACGAGAGACGGAAGGATCGTCGTACCATAGAGAGAGACCAAAATGGTGAGTGTCGGTGTGGAATGGAGATATTAGTCCGCGTTTCATCGGGCCTAGCACTTATCATAACATTGGCTAACCTGGCGGCTAGCTCTAAGGCTAGGCGTCCCTTAGCTGTGAAATAAGAGGAAAGCTTAAACGTCACTTTTCACTGCGCTGACTGTGTGTCTAAACGCTCAAACGAAGCGAGTGCACCGTGTTTTTGTCACACTGAGTCAGATATCAGGCGAGTAGGCGGCTCCTGAGTGTGCAGACATTGCTGACGTTAACTAGCCGAGCGGGCTAGCGCTGGGTTAGCTCCTGTCACTAGCCGGATCCGAGCTAACGTTACCTGCTGTCATACCGTCCTCAGTCAGGGACGCCGTCCATTTACAGCTGTGTTGTCATTATATTAAAGAAGCTGCTGCGACGTGGAGTCTGTAGTGACGGTGTTCATGTGAAGTGTTTTCTGTTCTCTGCAAGTTCATTTCAACTTCAGCCATTGTCAACGTGGAATGAATGCAGCTCCTTTATCCGGCGACCACACTGAACTTCCACTGTTTTTATATGAGGCTGGACGTACACTTCATTCACTGTTACTGAAACATACTAGACTCGTACGGTAGCTGCTCTTGTCTTTAGTGTCTCCATTCAAAATTTTGGTGATTCACAGTTGGACTGGCTTCCTTGCACACACGCACACAACATAAATCCAACTTTAATGTCTTTTTTCAGCTGGTTTTCACCATATGTGCTGTCTCCTCTTATTGTAACAACATGCAAGGTTGTAAATCTAGTTTCCAGATACACTGCTACTGTGCTCTTCCTCCTCGAGGCCTCGAGCAATGTTAACCAATAATATAAATTCACCTGCTAACCGAGTGGCCCGTGGGTGCTCGATCCGTCCCAGGTTGTTGTCTTCAGATGATATTTTAAAGGTCCGGTGTGTAGAATTCTAGTGGCGCCTAGCAGCGAATTTGGAGATTGCAATCGAGAGAATACTCTTCCACGCCTCCCCTTCCAAAGCATGTAGGGGAAAATTTTGTTGCGGAATTCACACAAAAAAAGCCAAATCTAGATTGGCGTTAGGTTTGTCTGTTCTGGGCTACTGTAGAATTTCAACATGGTGGGCTCTGTGGAACAGGACCCGCTCTGACTGTAGATATAAAGGCTCATTTGGAAACAACAAGAACATAATGATTTCTTATTTTCAGGTAATTAGACTAATAAAAAAAATACTAATGAATATTGTATAAAATTCCTGCTAATAGATAGTTCTAAATCTTACACACCAGACCTTTAATTTTTTTAATGTCACTGTGAATTCTGGTTACCACATGTTGAACTAAAACTGTCAGCCTGATTTTGATGACTTCCTGTAGCTTTCAGTGCTCAAAAAAACTCTGTGGAGACTGTGTCAGAAGGCTGAAGGGTTTCCGTTCACCTGCAGGTGCTGTTGGCAGCGGCGGTATGCACCAAGGCCGGTAAGGCCATTGTATCGCGGCAGTTTGTGGAAATGACCCGGACGCGTATCGAGGGTCTCCTGGCAGCATTCCCTAAACTGATGAACACGGGCAAGCAGCACACCTTCGTGGAAACAGACAGCGTCCGCTACGTGTACCAGCCGCTGGAGAAACTCTACATGGTCCTCATCACCACCAAGAACAGCAACATCCTCGAGGACCTGGAAACACTCAGACTCTTCTCCCGTGTGGTGAGAGAACATGGAGCTGACTGTCTGTGTCTGTCTTCCTCACAGCAGCTTCTGACCATTTCTAACATGAACTGTAGCATCTCAGGATGTATTATCATTCGATTGTAGATATCCATTGTCCATTTATGACTGCAACTAATGATTACTGATTACTTTGACATTTAAATAATCTGTGGATCATTTCCTCGATCAATCCATTAGTTGTTTGATCCATAAAATGGTGAAAAATGTTGATCAGTGTTTCCAAGGCGATGTCCTCAAATATCCTGTTTTGTCCACAACCCAAAGAGATTCAGTTTCTTATCATAGAGGACTAAAGAAAGCAGAAAATATTCTGATTTGTGAAGCTGAAACTCAAATTAAGTGATCTATCAATCTATTGATCATTTCAGCTCTATATACCTTTGATGGTTAAAATGGAGTGTAAATAACAATTTGCTTCTGTAATAATCAATATGAACTGATTTGAATTTTGGCGCTCCCGCTGCCAGCACAGACAACATGAGGCAAAAGACGATGTGCATGTTTGAGGCAAAACCACATTCGACATTAAGTGACGCGTTGACTTTGGACAGTATTATTTAGGGAGTAATCAAGAAATTGGATGATAAAAGATCAATTAGTGTTTTATCTGTGGGAAGCTTCATAGATAACAGTTTGAGCGTTTAGTGTCTGTTGGTGTAAGAGAAAACCAGCTGCTGTCCGTATTGTTCAAGTCACGTGACACCTCTTTTGTCAAATATTTCATTACCTTTTGGAGTAGAAAACTCAAACTGAATGCAGACTTTGAAACTTTACCACCACATGACACATTAGAAATAGAGTCAAGTTTTATTCCATCTGTATTAACAGGCAGAACTTGAAACCTCGATGCTGCTGTTAATTTTGTGGAAATTAGTGAGGGGTCCATTTGTGATGAGGAACAGAAGCCTCACAGGTGTTCATGGTGTTTTTATTCAGGATCAGAAGCTTAAGTTGAAACTGGTGTGTAGAAGAGTTTGTTGTCTTTTCTTTCATCTTTCAAAGATGAGAGAATAGACAACATCAGCCTCAAATGTTGATTTTGGTTCGATTGTTTGATATTCATTTTTCTTCTCTCATTCCAGATCCCAGAGTACTGTCGTGTGCTGGAGGAGAGTGAAATCTCGGAGCACTGTTTTGACTTGATCTTTGCCTTCGATGAGATTGTGGCACTCGGCTACAGAGAGAACGTCAACCTGGCTCAGATCCGCACCTTCACAGAGATGGACTCCCATGAGGAGAAGGTTTTCCGTGCTGTCAGAGAGGTGAGATCACACCGTTGCGTCTCTCTGGTTTATTTCCACATGTTTTTCCTTCTTTTCACTCAGATGGGGAAGAAAATCATTTCCTAACACTGCATGAGTTTGCAGCAGTTGAAACACTATCACGTCATTTAGAACAACATTGTTTTCGTGAATCCACAGACTCAGGAAAGAGAGGCCAAGGCAGAGATGAGGAGGAAGGCCAAGGAGCTGCAGCAGGCTAGGAGGGACGCTGAGCGCTCTGGAAAGAAGGTGCCAGCCTTCGGCGGCTTCGGCAGCGCCGGCATGACCAGCGTCTCCTCAGGGTCCATCATCACAGACACCATCGTCGAGCCTGAGAAGCCCAAGATCACACCAGCTCCAGTCAGGTATGACTCAAGGAATCACGCTTACCAATCATTGTAGCTCTGACCGTTGAAGACGGCTGCTCAAAGAGTTTGTTTTCTTTCTCTCCAGACCAAGTGGACCCAGTAAGGCTCTGAAACTGGGTGCCAAAGGCAAAGAAGTGGACAACTTTGTGGACAAGCTCAAGTCTGAGGGTGAAACCATCATGCCCACTTCAGGAAAGAGGGGCTCAGATGTATCTAAAGCTTTACCACCACCAGTCAACGTGGAGAGGTACAGACACACGACAGTCTGTGTCATTTAAATCGGGTTTATTCCTCTTAAAGCTTAAAGCCCCTGACCACAGTTGGTCAAATGGGAATATTCAAATCAGGTTTAAAGTCGGAACACATTAAGCATAGAGACTCTGAGACAGGATGACACCATCAATGTTTTCTAACTTATATAAATGACTGAAAAAACTGCAAAACTAACTGTAAATGAAATGGAGCTCATGGTGATGCAGAGCTACACAACACAGCATTAGAGACAGTCTACGGAAGGGGTACGGCCCAGGGGCCAATCACGGCCCATGGTCAGATTTCATGTGGCCTGAAGCTTCATTTTTATAATATTATTTATGGCCTGCTAGGATTGTCAGATACTGTATGGCTGGAAGATTTGGCTTTTTTGGTTGACATAACGAAGCATTTGAACCTCTAAGGACATAACTGCTGGTGTAGATGTGACACAAAAAATTACTTTCGGAATGATTTTGTTAAAGAGTGATATGTTTTAAACTTTAATATTAACAGACCTTGCATTAAAAAAATGACTCATAATAAATAATGTTTAGAATGAATGCAAGCTTCAGATTTGTATCAACTTACACTGAAGTTTAACATATTCCATACAATTTATTTATCTTTACTTGAGATGTGAAAGAAAGGCAGAACTGGTTTTTAGATTTGTTCAAGTCCTATTGGCTTAGATTTGGTCACATTGTCATTAAAAAAAAAGATAATTGTGACAATAAAAACAAAATCTGGCTCTCTTTAAAAAAAGTTTGGACACCCCTAGTCTATGGTGCACTGGAACTTTAAAGAGAAGCTACATCCAGTTTGTGATGAGCAGAGGCATTAAACGTGAGTGCTGAGTGAAGAACACTCTTCTAGGTGTGTTGCAAAGTTCAGTGTTTTTTAAAAAACGACTGCTCGTCCAGGACTAATTGTGATTGGGCACAAATGTGAAGTGGGTGTGACATAATGAACAAATATTTGACAGTAACTGAGCTGAGCTCAAAGTAAACAAAGCAAATGAACACTTCATCAGACGTGTTTTATTTGCTGACATTCAGAGAGTCTGTCATCTTTCATTTGAGATCTAATAAATGGATTTTTGTTTAGCAGCAACTTTAAAAGAATATAGACCAGAGCGTGACAGCAGCTGATTGTGGTCGCACGCAGTTTCTTTGATTAGAATTCAACAGGACTTCTTTGTCCTGTATAAAAATCAGTAATTGACCCTTCACTGTTGTTCAGCTGCTATATTCATGGGCTGCATCATTTCATTTCAGAATTAGAAATACTTTTGTTAAAGAAACACAAATGGCACAAAGTTTTTCTGCATTCTGTCCTGTTTTAAAAAATGAGATTGGTGCACACTTGGACAACATACACCAGCCAACACATCAGACGGCAATGATGACCTTCAGTGTTGATTATTTAAAGTGTGTTGTATGTTTCCTCTCCAGCGTACATCTGCGCGTGGAGGAGAAGATCACACTGACCTGCGGCCGTGACGGCGGCCTACAGAACATGGAGGTGCTGGGTATGGTGACGCTCCGAGTCACAGACGACAAGAACGGACGCATCCGCCTCATTATCAACAACAATGACAACAAAGGACTGCAGCTCCAAGTAGGTCTACCACATATTTAAGAAATTAGCCGGAGACAGCAGTGTGCCACTCAGCAGTGCAGCTCATAATGATCCTTTTCATTGAGTCTTTGAAATCGGGGCAGCGACGCTGAGGAGCACTTTTCCTGTCGACTTCTACTGAAGTCTTTTAAAGAGCAGCTTTATTCAAACTGGCCTTGTGTTTCTGCCTCCTCCTCTCAGACACATCCCAACGTGGACAAGAAGCTGTTCACAGCCGAGTCCGTGATTGGCCTGAAGAACCCAGAGAAGTCCTTCCCTCTCAACAATGATGTTGGCGTGCTCAAGTGGAGATTACAGACCACAGACGAGTCCCTCATACCTCTAACCAGTAAGTACCAACATATGCAACGATGTTCTCTGTTTGTTTTATCAGATGATCAGAGCCCTGTGGGTCTCAGTGATTCACCATGTCGTTCCTTCCACAGTAAACTGCTGGCCTTCAGAGAGCGGTACCGGCTGTGATGTCAACATTGAGTATGAGCTGCAGGAGGAGAACCTCGAGCTGAACGACGTGGTCATCAGCATCCCTGTACCGTAAGTACTAAAAAAAAGTGACAGAGTGTAGACTATACGTACTGTCCACAGACCTGAGATCAGCACAGACGAGTTAGCATTTCGCTCACTGATTAAAACATTGTAGTCTTAACCTGTAATGGCAGCTGTGAAAGTGTAGCTTCATCACATGAACAGGGTGTGGCTCAGATGAGATCCACATGATTACACAACACACTTGCTTGTGAACTTGTATCTGGGACCACGTGTCAGCATCATCAGCTGCATGTTACATGCCTGCGTGCTCCTCTGCAGGTCCGGTGTGGGAGCTCCTGTGATCGGTGACCTGGACGGAGAGTACAAACACGACAGCAGGCGAAACATTCTGGAGTGGTGCCTACCCGTCATCGATGCCAACAACAAGAGCGGCAGCCTGGAGTTCAGCATCGCCGGACAGCCCAATGACTTCTTCCCCATCAGCGTGTCCTTTGTGTCCAAGCGCAACTACTGCGACATCCAGGTGGGTTGAGATCACACGTGCTCAGTGGCCACCATGTTAGGTACACATGCACAGTCTAAAGGACGAATTACACCAGGCATGAATGTAGAACTAACTGGTCTGAAGTCAGACTAGGAAATATCCGGTTGATTTTCCAAATACAACACAATGTGCAAACTGCCAAAGGGGAAACATTTGAACTACGAGCACATTAACCAAGAAAAATGACCAAATCTGAGCAAGTAAACAAAGTCTGGTGGGCAAAACGCATCTGAAAAACACTCCAGGTGGAGTTTGAAGTTGCATGGAGGAACGAACCAAAACAGCGCCACGGCTGTGACATGACGGAGACGTCCCTGGTGGGGTTTCATCATAGTGCTGTCCAATTTTTTGTAGACTCATGTTTTGTCGTATACTGCCCCCTCCTGTATGTTAAAAGGAAAGACAAAAATTAGAAACACTAATATAATGTAATGTAGTTCACCACCTTTAACAGTGACCCCAGTAATAGAATGAATTTCCACATTTGAAACAATATAAAGTTCATAAAGACAGCTTGCAGTTTGTAAGATCACTGTGACTGAGTGTCCGTCTGTCATCAGGCGATCAGCAGAAACTTACTCAACAACTATTTTGATAATTGACTGTTTGTCATTTATCTGACAGAGATTTTCACATTTTAGCTTCTCAGTTTGGAGGAGTTGCGGCTGCTCATCATTTTAATGCTAAGCTAGCTGTTACACAGCACAATGTCGTGCTTTATCAGTCTGTCCACAGGGATCAACATCGCTATGGTTTGTTCATGCTCCCAAACATGCATATCTTTAAATCCAGAATGGTGGAGCTGAAGAAGTGTTATGATAAATGAGTTCCTCTGGTCGTACTCTGTGATGTTCCTCATTATAAGCTGACATGCCACTTTTCTTCTCTGTTTCCCAGGTTACCAAAGTGACTCACGTAGACGGCGACAGCTCTGTTAGATTCTCTTCAGAAACCTCCTTTGTTGTCGACAAATACGAAATCCTGTAAAAAGGAAAAAAAGAAAAAATGAAAGAAAACATCAAAATCCCAAAAAAAGAAAAAAAAAATCACCAACAAAAAAAAAGTCCAAATCTATGCTACAGAGAAAGATTGAAGATTTCTTGCCTGCCCACCCTGTATACTATTTCAGAGACTGTGTACATCGACAGGACTTCGTCAGCCCTCTGGCAAAGCCTCTTCCTGTGGTGGAGCAGAGCAGCGGTGGTGTATTTATATGTTTGTATGAGAGAGGATCATCTATATATAGAGTTAATTGAACAGAAAAAAACAACAAACACACACACACAAAAGAAAACTACACTGATGCTGTCATGTTCGCCAAGCAGAACTGTAAAGAGGACTTCAGACTAAGTAGAGGATGACTGTGGGGGGAGCAGGAGAGGCCGGCAGCCGCCTCCTCCTCCACCATCTATCAGTGAAACCCTGCCTAAAGAGGGAGAACAGGGAACTGAGGCCACTAGAACGAGCGCCGGTAGTTTAGCATCCTCCACAACCTTTCTGCTTCACACTCACATGGGTTCATTCATACAAGCCGCTCTCGATCGGGGTTCTTTGCTTTTGTTTTTTCAGACATTTCTGATCCATAATAACTGCAGAATTGTAGCTGTCAATCATTAGAAGCCTGTCACTCTTTAATTGTTAAACTATTGTGATTTGATCTATTGATATCTCACTTCAGATGATTGTTTTTTGTTTTGTTTTTTCTTCTTGTGAGGACACTTTTATTTTCAGTCTTTGTAGAGAGGTAACAGCTCTGTGCTCACTATATTCTGTCATGTCTGTCTGCAGTTATCATCAGCAAATTGTCGCAGCGTGTCCTTTCATTTTTAACTTTGATATTTTTTACTGTTTGCTGTATTCTTTGTCACGGTTTACCACTAATCCGGTTATTGAAATCTGACAGTGAAGAGCAGGACTTTGTAAGGAATTCTCAGCTGCAGGGCAAAGTTACCCAACAGTAAAAAACAAACAAACATTTGACTGTTGCATCTGTTGGATTCTCTTATGACCTTTTTTTTTTTTTTTTCCTATTGTCACATCATTGCACCCACTCCTCACTGTCAAAAAAGAGACGCCATGTTTCACTCTGGTCCATTTAAGATCCAGTAATCAGCGCTCAGAGTTGACTTTGAACGCAGCCCAGAAACAAGCCCCCCCCCCCAATCTAACATCCCACAAGGCGTTTCAGAGGCCGAGTGGACATGCGATAGTGGAAATCCACACACACAGATCAGGGCTCAGAGACTGGCAGCCTGATATCGGACCCCTCACATCCAAAGGTAAGCAGAGAGACGGCAGGAGCCCCCGCAGTGAACTCTGCTGCCGACAGCCTCGCTCATCGCCCGGTCATCCTTTACTTACATTCTCATATTACATCGACTTTATTCAATATATAACATTTTGTCTTTCATGTTCTTGTTTTTTTTTTTTTCTTTTCATTTGTACTCCCCAAATTTCAATTTAGCAATGGTTGTGTGGATGTGGGGTTGAAAATGACTAGATTGAGCATTTTTAACTAAATTACTGAAGGGGAATCTTAACATTCCAGTGTACAATTAGAAAAAAAAGAATCTTTAATGGAATAAAATGTATTATTGAAAATGTAAGTTTGACTTGGGTCTTTGTGTTGCACTTTAATAACAGCAGCATCAATAATGTAAAATGTAGTTATTGTAGTGAAGTGGTTCTGGCTCCGCCTGTGGCTCCATGAACGTGTTGGAAGTTTTACGAATAACATTTGTTCTCCTGTATTTGAATGACATGGAGCATAAAAGAACATTGAATATGAAAATAAACGGTCACAGTGTGGAGTTGAATGAGCCCCATACTTTTATATTAAGTATTCCCTAAGTGAATCACTTTGAATTTGAGGTATTTGGTTTTGTCTTATCTTTTGTGATGACTAACCAGAGTCCCCTTTAAGCTTCATGACTCATCCTGTCCGGTCGTGTGAGGCCTCATTCATTAGCTTTAACTGTGAGCGTCACAGAACGTAGACCAAACGTGGCGCAGTGAGCACAGCGTGGACGTCCCCACACATGACTCATGTCTCATCCTTATTGGACCAATGGTTGTACCGTTAAAGTACCGGCTGCTTTAGTCACTTACAATGACAACCCTCTTAAATCGTCTTTGTACTATTGTATATGTCAAAAACTTTAGTGGGGGTTCAACCTAAAAGTGCAAAATAAAAAAAACATTGTGATGATGGTGATGCTAACTAGAGTTTATTAGAGGAGTTATCTTCTGGGTACCATGAATATATGTGTTAAATTGAATCCACTCATAATGGACTAAGACTGCCCTGCATATGGTTAAAGGTCCAGAGTGTGTCATATTCAGAATATGGCATGTAATATACTATCCATAATTATGTATTCATTAGTGTACAGTCACCTGAAAATATATTCAGTTTCTTGGAGATCACACTTGGAAGAAGAGGTGAGCCTATTGCAATCTCTGACCACACTTCTAGATTCCACTAAATGTGACACATTGCTCTTTAAAAAAAAGCACATTTCTGAAGGAGAGTTTGTACATTTTTACATAATATTAAATGTGCAACCAGCATCTTTTTCCATGTTGGTGACTCGGTACAGATGACGGTAATGAAGCAGTGCATCAGTGTCCTGGTGGTTTCAGCCATGTAAACACTTTCACACACACAACCAGGGACGGATGTGTGTGAAGCTCATTGTTGCTTTTACCATGTTGGCAGACCTTCCTCTGCTGCCTAATCTTAAAATGATTCGAGGTGGAGAGTGAGCAGAGTCGAGGCGGGCTGAATGAAGCCTAGTTGCTTAGATAAGCTACCTGTATACATCTGTAACGACACCCACCTCAATCAAAGCAGTCACGCTGTTAATTCTGCATAACTTTAAGTCTTAATATGATTTGAACAGATGAGTTGTCTATAAATTCACCCTCAGTACAGTTGTCATGAACAGGGAAATTAGCTATAGAGACCAAAACTGTTTTTTGTAACAGGCTGTAAACATGTTTATTTCTGCTGTGAAGCTGGACATTTGAACATGGGGACTTATGGAGACTGACTCACTTCTGGAGCCAGCCTCAAGTGGACGTCTGAGGAACTGCGTTTTTTTTGGCACATTGTGTTGGCTTCACTTCACAGACACAGGATGGCGTTTGGTGTGTGTTTGCAGTCAGGCAAACAGTCCTCTTATTTCTCATTTTGTGTCATTGCATTAACTTCTTACAAAAAAAACATTTTGACATAACTACAGATTATTATTATTATTATTATGTGACTTTGCTGTAATTAACTCTTACACACATACTGCAGTGTGTTCTTCTCATACAGATAGACAGACTGCGAGCGGGAAGAAGATGAACAGCCGTGAAGTGGAAGAGTCAGATGTTGAGCTGAGACGATGCGGCCAACAGATGGGTGAATGCTGGGAGATGAAGGCTGAAGGAGGAGGGGGAGGAGGGCTTTAAAGGCCACAGGGGACGAGTTCAAGAGAGCTTACCAGCACCCATATTTGGACTGTTGTTGGAGGGGGTGGTGGTGGTGGGGGGGGGGGGGGGGGGTGTTAATAGCAGCCCTCCAGTCATAAAAGGAGGGTGTGTCTGTTTTCCAAATGAATGAGCAGACTGATAAGCTTTGTGAAGGGTCTCAGAGGAGGCGGAGGGAGAGGGGCGAACAGGGCCATGCTGGGAGCAGACACTGTTGTCTTTGGCAGCCAGTCGGCAGGCAGACAGTGACTCAGTTTGGATGTTTTGGCTGGATTTGGAGTCAGAGGGTCGACACATTGGAGCTTTGTTCTTGAATGGAGTGTGGAGTTTGGTGACATCTCATCATTGTTCAACTGTCTGCTCACCTAGATACAAGGATGATGCTCAAGAAAGTGCGATTCAAGGTAGGAAAATCCACTTTAAAAATGTTTTTATGAAAGTTGTTCCAAACACTCAGCAGCTTTTGGACTTTTCTGATTATTTGGAGGAAATTCACAGGCAGTTATGAGCACAATACCCAAACAGACAAGACAGACAGACACTTTGAGTGATCCCTGTGAAGTTTGGAATAGAAAGTTTTATCCACACGCTGTGTGTCCCCTTACTTTTAAGAAAAGCAGTCAGTGTGTGTGTGAGTGGAGCAGTGCTGCGCCTCTTCTTCATTAGCAGCAGTTCAAAGATTAAAACCTGCAGCCTGCTGCTCGGTCAGTGCCGACACCGAGGTGATAATTACAGCACAGGAGCATCTGCAGCTGCAGCTGCAGCAGCAACTACAGATTTAGTGTTGATGAGACGACCCCGTTCATTATTACTATTTGTTCACAGCACATTCACACACCGTGGATGTAACCTGTTAAATCATGTTGCCATCCTGACTTTATAAGAGGTCAGGATTAAAACATAAAAAAAAAAATGTACGGTCAACTGTAATCTTAGATGCCACAGGCAGTAGTAAATGAGACTGACTGGAGTTTGTTGTTTTATGTCATCGACACTCTCACCTGTTAGTACCAGCTGCTCAGGCCGTCCGGCCGAGAGGTGACACTTTTCCCGAGCAGTGTGACAAAGAGACAGAGTGAGAGTGAAAGACAGCAAAGTCAACAAAAACAAATCAAGTGGAGCTTTGTCAGTAGTTCTCTAGTTATATCAGTGATAACAGCATTTATAATGAATCAAACTTGTTGAATATATAACTACACGAGATGGTGCATTTCTGTTCTCAGACGAACTAACATATGAAGCATTCAAATTCAAATCCAGCTTTCATAGCCAGCAGTTTAAAGTTGTGCAGTTGGACATACTTGTAGCATCACATAGAGCTACATTTGAAAATGTTTCCTTGTTCACCATAAAGGTCTATGTAGAACCATAGAGGCATGGTTTATAGGGGGCCAACAAATGTTCAAAGAAGAACCAGTCTGTGCTGATAACTGAACTGTCTGTACTAAGAGCAGAGAAAGAAAGTCACAGAGGATATTGGATGAATTCTGTGTCCGCATGTGGAATTTCCTCTCTGCGCATTCAAACGGCATGCAGGTCAGCTCAGCGTGGAGCTGTGCTCAGCAGCTTTTTGTTTGAATCTGTCCTCACGCTGCCCTGCTACATTCTGCCTGACACAGCAACACACAGCCAGGTTTAGTTCAGCCTGTACGAGGTGATCACGGACATGTTCAACTAAGACATGGATGGATGGATGGATGGATGGATGGATGGATGGATGGATGGATGGATGGATGGATGGATGGATGGATGGATGAAATAGATATTTCATTATGTGATGTTATAGGTTAGGTTTATGCCCTAAAAAAAAAGCGGTCTACTGCAGGAGAGCTGTTTCAATTCTGATGGACGTAGATTGAAGCTCGCTGCACTTCACTGTGTGAGCAGAGTAAAAACAAACTTTAGACCTTAGAGTTGGCCAGGAAACTCCACAGAGACGCGTTAAGGTTACCTTCACTTCAAGTCAACTTCACCTTGTAATACCAGTAAACATTGTATCGTAACACGGTGTATCCTGTAACTTGTCAGGTTATTTTTTAAATGAACTGAAATTTAAAACTAAATTTTCTTTTGTTTCTGAGTCTAGACTGCATAAGCCAGCGTCTCAAAGGTAAAAAAAATTCACCATACTCTTTTAAAGGATCAGAGTGTGGGATTTGGTGCCATCTAGGGGAGAGTCAATAGATTGCAACACCCTCGCCTCATGTTCTACTTCCTACCGTAAGGGAGAAACTATGGTAGCTGCGAAACTCATGAAAAATGTTAAAGTCCCCATCTGGAGCCAGCATTTGGTTTGGTTCTGTAGAAACATGGCAATTCAACATGGTGGACACTGGACCTTTAAAGTGGGATTTTGAGTTTAGAGCAGCCAACACTGGATTTTCAAGGTCATTACAGATATCAGAGCACAAATATGAGGGCATTTTGTTTTGATATTAACATAGATACACATCAACACAGCACAAAACATGATTTTTATTAAGTGTCCCTTACATTTAGTAATTATGAGTATTAACCACAGTGTGGCTTAGTGACATTCTGCACTCATTATATCACAAAGTGTTTCTGTGCTGTGATTGTTTCTTATTGACAGACATATATAAACATACGGATATATCTTAGATTAGCTAATATATGTTGTAGCTGAAATGATTGTACTCTTTTTTTTTTAAACCAGAGATGACGTAAAAGATGATCTGATCTGATGAAACACTGTGAGATCATTTCACGGAATCTTTCTGACATTAAATGAAAGTTTGACTTCAGTATAAGAAGGACGAGGACAGCCTGAACAGAGTGTCCAGCTGAGTCCTCCCCGCATTTAAGCAGTTCACACCAGCAGCACTAGAGGGCACTATTGTCCCACCGTTTCCTGCTCTGTTCCCAAACATGATCAGAAAGAAACGCTGCCTGAAGCTAAACTCTCAGTAATCCTTCAGAACAGCAGCAGCTCCCAGACTTGAAGCTGGTCATTGTCTGAAACAGGAGCAACATTTCAGAGACGGAGCATGACATGAAGACCGACATGGAAGTCATTGTAGGAATACTCAGTCACTTAGTGATAGTGTGGTTAAATATGTGTCTCTGGGTGCCACATTGATCTATGGGTTCCCACCATGTCCCCACCATAGAGATGTGGCTTCCTCTAGTATGGCCCCCCCAGGGGGGGCTTCAGGAGCAACACGTGGGAGTCTGATCCACCCGCCCTATCAACTGCAAACACATCCTGGCAAAAAATGATGACCCATTTCCTTCAAATCTTTACATTCCTCCCCCTCTGCCGGCCTGATAATTGAATTTCCATCCTGTGCTGAGACGTTTTGTTCACTGTTTGATACTCCAATCATCTCAAAGGATCAAGTCAGCGCCCATCTCAGGCCTTTGATGTTCATAATGAGCGCTTCCCTCAGCTCAGCCCTGCAGCGCTGCACTGTATGTTTCTATAAAGGCGTCAGGATTTGAATGGGTGCGTGGGTGCTGGTGTGGTGCAGGGAGAGGCGGGGAGCAGATACGAATATGCTTTTCATTAAAGATGAAAGCAGGGAGAGCTTTTACTGTCTCAGACGTCTGTTTATGCAAAGCGTGAGGGTGTGTATGCGTATGTGTGAGTGTGTAGTCACATAAAAGAAAAATTTACCTCTGACCCGCAGTGATTTGTGGTTACCTGGAGGCTCATCCATGCAGGCGTGACTGCAGCTGCACGTCTGGTGCCTTTTTACTGCATTGGTGCCACGTTACAGTAATTAGCATCCTTCCTTCCATCCAGACAGATGTTAAGAGGGAAAAGACAATTTGACGTCTTACGTGCACTTGTTACTTCTCTCTGTATAGTCACAGCATGTATATTAGAGCTAGCCATCCGTCAGCGGCGCTCAGAAGTGTTGCCAAGAAAGCAGAGTAAATTCTGGCACTACTTGTGTGAACTTCTAAGTTACATAAGGATGGGTAAAACATGTTAAAAACTCCACCAACACTTCAACATCAACCAACAACTTTCTGGTCAGATGAATTGCTTTGGTCTGCAGTACCTGTCAGCTGCTTTTTAGCCTCAGTTTGGTCACGGTTGTTTTTTAAGTGGGTGTTTATTAGCAATGACCACACCATCAATTAGATACCTTTAAATAATTTATTAGCCAAATTAAAGCATTCATTCTGGTACTTCTTCAGTGTGTTGCTGCATTGTGGGGAAGTAAGGAATTCAATGTGTTTCCAATGACCTTCCCACCAACAGTTGGCGGGTGGGAAATTTGGGCGAAGGGTGCGGCGTACACCTAACAGTTTTGCACAATCCAGAGTTGCCCTTATGTGAGGGAGGCCCACAAAAACAATAGGCTGAAAAGATGTGGATGTGGGAAGAGACCCATAAAGAATTGTCTATAGACCAGACACCCGCGTACTCATTCAAGATATAAATATTAATATCCTACATGGCTTTAATGTTGGATATCAAGAACAATAATTAAAAAAAATCTTAATAAGAGGGTGTGAACTTTTCAGCCAACACAAATGTCTAGTAAAGAAAGAATATGTCGAAAAAAACTGACAGAACGACATTGCATCATCATGCATTGTTGTAACACTGCTGAACGGCTCAACATTATGGTGTGTTCATGGTGGGAGGTAGAGCTTGTTTTCAAAATTAAGAACAAGAAAGAAAGCCAGACATCTGTGCAGTGATTAACACTCCCATCAACCCACACTGATCCATCAGAGTGCTTCTATTCTGCCACAGTGCCGGAGTTTCATGAACAGGTTGAATGTGTTGCTTCCCTGTCGGTTTGGTCAGGATGTTTTTCTCCGTAACAGTACAGCTGTGTGATTTAGGCTGACACATGAGTGTGCTTCATATAAATTATGATAATTCCCACCCAGCCTTGCAGGAATGTTGGGAATGTTGTCATATAATTTAAAATGAAGCTTTTCCACATCAGGACATTGCAGGCATGTGATAAACAATACACACACACACACACACACACACACACACACACACACACACACACACACACACACACACACACACACACATTTGCATGCAGTGCTTTCAGCAGAATTTTAGGCTTAGTGATATCAGAATAGCTGCACAGAGCACTGTAGAATAACAGAAATATAAGTGACTTAAACTTTCTGACTATGTGACAGTATTACACGATGTATGTGAATATGTGTACTTGGATGCGGAGTGTTCTGAAGTGCATTGTGTGTATTCATATGTATTTGTATGACCTCAGTCTTGTAGTGACTTTGTCTAGCCAGCCATTTGTTTTCTATTGATGCTGTTTGTCTCTCATACTGTCATGGCAGCCTGGACTTTTGTCTCTTCAGACTGAAATCTCTGCAACAAGACACAGTGAAAGCCTTCATGTTGCTTTGTGTTTGACGTGCTGCCAGTTTTCATGTTGCGATGAATGTGGCTGTGCAGAGATGTGCAGCAAAAATTAAAAGTCAGTCCCAGATTTACTCTTTGCAAGCAGCTTCTTGCTCAACCACTCTGTCCTTTTCTTTTCTTGGCTTCTTCTGCCGCTGTCCTCTTCAGTCTTTTCGCCTCTACCATTATGTCCATAGAGGCTGCTGAGCCGGTTGTCCAGAGCTCTGGTTCTAATAATAATATTATTAATATCAACAACAACAACAACAACAACAATAATTATAATAATAATAGATTTAATTTATAATGCACTCTACATTTGAAGCAAATCTCAAGAGCAAATCTTTTTTTGTTACTTTTTTAAATTATTCTTTTATATCTATAGTGTCCTCTTCCACAGAGGCTGCCATGTTGAAACCCCATGTTAATACAGGAGCCCAGAGCAGACAAACTAAACACTGACTCTAGTCAGGGCCTTTTAAGTGTTGTTTCTACTTTACACTAGGAAGGTAAGGGTGATGGGAGGAGATTGCAATGCAGCAATCACACAACTAGATGCAACTGAATCTTACACACTGGACCTTTAAGTTAGAAATCAAATTTGAACAATGTGTGAATGTTTATTGACCTTTAAAATAATCTAAGCTCACTATCTGCTAACTATCTTCTTCTGAATGAAGAGAAGTTGTTCCTCCTGAGTGGAGCTCAGGTGTTGTTGTACTTAACGTTGTTTTTTTTACCTTTTGTTTGCCTTTCCTGGAAAACTAAACCTGGCGATGTTTCTGGTTCTATATATAACAGGAGCCTTTGCCCTGTATAGTGGTTGTCAAGCTGCACACCTAAGATGTCACGGTGAAGATTCCTGTAAATATTTCATGATTCTATAGTTCACTCCTCCACACTCCAGACAGCATACAGAAGTGACCTCCTGGTAGCACACGGCTTTAAATCTCTCTCTTCATTGCCTGTCAGCTCTGCACTGTCTGTGACCCTGAAATGAAATATTTTTCAAATGTGTTAAAAATTTGAAAATCTCTGAATAAGATTTGAACAAAAGATCAAATCCACATGTGACTAAAGCTGACTAGAAGAATTGTTTGGAACACTTGTTTTATTTTGAATGATTTATTGATATCATTGACACTTGTTTGAATCATTTATATTTGAATTTGAATTGCTTAACTTGCATAATTACATTAAAAAACTGAATTTGAAACACATAATCTGAATTTGTGTTGTTCAGTTTGAATCATTGCATAGAACAACTGAATCTGAATTGTAATTTAAAATTGAATTTATTAGTTTGGAACTGAACATTCAGTTCTCACAATTCAATTTCAATTTTCTGTGACAAACATCCGGGTACTTGAGGCTGAGCAATTGAGCACAGATACACAGAACGCCTCTTCGACCAATCAGCACCTACGCGTGTGTGTGTGTGTGTGTGTGTGTGTGTGTGTGTGTGTGTGTGTGTGTGTGTGTGTGTGTGTGTGTGCCACTTCTGCTGTTATGGGCATTTGTTTTTAGTTTTAGTTTTATAAAACAGTCGTCAGAGTTGTATTAGACTCGCTGGCAGTAGCATTTCTATTACATGATTTCTGGAATAATTTGCTTAACAAGGTTTTCTGTTTTCTTAATTAATCTCTCAACCACTGCAGCTGTGTGGTGTAGCTGCCACTGACATGCCGCGGCAACTACTGCTGCTTTGATCATCTGTTTTTATTTTTTATTTTATGAATAGTAATGAGACTGGGGGTGGGGGTGGGGGGTGCATTGGGGGCATCGTCCCCCCAATTTCTAAAACCTATCTGCGCGCCTGGCCTCATGTACAAAGCATGCGTACGCACAAAAAAGTGGCGTACGTCCTTTTCGCTCGTTTCTACAGCTATTGTTCCTTTGGCGACTCTTAGAGGTGACGCTGGGAAACTGTTAATAATGTGATAACAAGTAGTCATCAGAGTGATGTGAATATCAGAGACACACTTATGCACAATTAACACACCCACACTTATTCTTACTTTATGTCGCTGCAGGATCCCACGGCATTTACAGCCTCACACACACGCTCCCACTCACGTCTTTTTTTGGTCATATTTATCCCTGTTGACAGGGAACCAAACAGGATCTCCACTTCATTCACTAGAATCTTTAGCTCAGACTCTGTGAAATCCATTTTCTTTCCTTTGTTCATCGCGTTATCTGATCGGACAAAGAGGTGAATCTCAGGTCCAGGGCCAATTTAAATAGATTTGCATATGTAAATGGGGCGTGGACAGGGAGGAGTTGCACGTGCGCTCAATTCCACGTTGATTGGGATGTACAAAAGAAACGTGCTGGGATCCATGCGAACGCACACTTTGATGAATATTTTTGTGCGTACGACAGTTTCCGGGTTCTGGCGTACGCCAAGTTTTAGTAGGAAATCCACGCAAGCATTCGTACATGAGGCCCCATCAAATACTGATATTGGTGGTGTTCAGTTGGTTGCAATCCGCAACTTCATCACTAGATGTCACTAAATCCCACACAGCTCCTTTAAAGCCAAATATATTGACATTTACATTTGTTGTTTACTTACCTGCATATTTATGTACATTGAAGGGCTATAGAACTAACAGCCCTTGAGTTGACAGCAGTAGAACGTAATACTAAATTCTTTATAGCTGCAGAACAATCAACTGTAGCATGTTTCTAAGAACACATTGAACATGTGGGAAAATGTGGCTCCAGCAGTTCACAGTAGTTCCAGTGTGAGAGAATAAATCGCTGTTCTCCGGTGAGAGTCGCCCCCTCGCTGTGTTCCACTCTGTTCCACCACCTTGTTTACCTACGAGTCCCATTTCAGGTGAACATGTCTGCAGGTCGTCACGAACAACACAGCGTTTCTTCATGCAGAAGAATGAGCGCCTTGTGTCCATGTGTTGGGGTGAGGCTGACCGGACAGGAACTCAGAGAGAGAGAGAGAGAGAGAGAGAGAGAGAGAGAGAGAGAGATGCCAAAGGAGAGAGAGAGAGAGTGACAGAGTGAGTCAAGAGAGAGTGAGAGGGAGGGGACCAGCAGCAGCAGCCAGACAGTGTGTGTCAGCAGCCACATGGCTTTAGTGTGTGTGTTTCATGACAGCAAGAGACAGTGTGTGTGTGTGTCAAGGAGAAGCAGTGAGTGAAAAACAGTGAAAACAGCAGAGAGAGAGAGAGAGAGAGAGAGAGAGAGAGAGAGAGAGAGAGAGAGAAGACACAAAGGAGCTTCCTATTTGGATCCCCGCTCAGAGTCTTGTCTGTGTCTTTGTTCTTTTTGAATTTTGTGACACCAGCAGCAAGTTTACTCTCCGTCTTCATGAGCAGCAGTGGCAGCAGTGTGTGTGTTTAGACCTGTGGTGTTACTGGAGCCCAATAAACACACACACATACACACACACACACACCGCTCCGTCAGGTAAAGTATAAGCTTTGTGCATTTAAGATTAAAGGATTAAAGGCAGCTGTGTGTGTGTGTGTGTGTGTGTGTGTGTGTGTGTGTGTGTGTGTGTGTGTGTGTGTTGAGGTGTCAGACAGTTGGCAGGTTTGATCATAAAGCTACAGTAAAGTCTTCTTCTCTTTCTTTTTTTGTGGTTTACTCTTGAAGTACTCTAAAAACAGTGACAGACGAGCCTTTTATGTCCCAGTTTGTAAATCATATTTTATCATGCTGTAATTATATTCATCTCCGTCAACTCAGGCTGCTGAGAAAGAACCACAGTCAACCAAATGGTGAACAGCATGTGACAAAGTCTACAGTTTAGTAATAAGTTGGTTAAATGGCAGAAAAATATGTTCCTGTGATGCATTTCTGAATAATATCTTCACATTTTCATACACACTGATTCAAAGTTCCAAAAATCTTTACGCAGTTTGTGTTTTCTGCCCTAGTTAGAGTGATTACATTGTGTGATATCTGCGAACCCATTATCAGTGACTAAATAATCAGTGACGTATGTTTGGGTTTTCATGAGCATGGGAGTTTCAGTTTTGATTGGAGGTCATACAGTGTATGGCATATGTCCATGGTTGTGATATTGTGTTTGTACTATGATAATCCAAAAATGCATTGAGCAAAAAAACCCATGTTTCCTTCTCTGGAAGTTGAGTGTGTCCTTGTCTTATCAGCAGCACAGACACAATAAGTCTGAGTTTGTCGACAGAGTCTGCTTATTGTAAAGCCTGAGACAGCAGGTAGGATCACATACTGTGCTGATCAACATATTTACATTAAAAATGGATCAAAGGATCATGTGTATGTGGAAAGAGACATCCATATACCAAATTTCTCCTGTATGGTACAACCTAGTTTGACTTTTTTTGTTTTCTTTTGACAAAAGTTGTGGATCATACCTGGGAATTTCTTGGTATCAGCTCAGTTGAGGTTCTATGGTGAACTACTATTAATCAGAATAATAATAATAACTATACTTGTGTAGCACCTTGCTTACAAAAAAATGAGCTTAAAGTGCTTTAAATGAGACATTGCGTGAACCTAGTGCCATGGAGCAGCCAGTGGGGTGACTCAACTGAAGAGGTATTATCTAAACAAGCTTTTTAGCTTCTTTCAGCTCATTGTTTTGGTTTTTCAGATTGCAATGTTAATGTTTGGCTCAGCTGTTTCGAGTGATAAAACCACTGTGAACTCCCTGCTAGAAACTAGCTTTGGAACATAGTGTGCTAAAGAACCAGATATTTCCCTCTGCAGATGAAAACAGGATGAATATTACTTACATTTATCAGGTGGACAGAGACACACATGAATGTTAATGTTTCTGTGTCTCTGCAGAAAGTTTTAATAAAAAACTGCTGCAGCCAGGTGAATTTTAGTATGTAATGTAAACTACAGTATTTAATGTCAACAGTAGCCATCATTAGTAAAGCCAGTTTGTGTTGAACAAAAGAATATGGTTTCATCTTTTCGTATTAAGAGAAAGAATATGTTTTTTCCTCTTCAAACATTACAGTCTCTCTTGAAATAACACAAATCATAATCTCACATTCTATCATAAGCACACCACAATTAGCTTTAGCATAATTAACGATAATCAGGTCGTTTCTCTCTAACCTGGACTAACACACAGACAGTGTTTCTGTACGTGGAGGAAACAAGTTGGAGATGGAAGGAGAAACTGTGAGGCAGCGTTCTCTCTCTGCCACACTAGTCCCCTCGGTCTTCCCACCGCCCCTCAAACACTGGCTGCTTTATAGGCCGAGCGAGAGAGAGACCAATACAGGGTTTGTTGTTTGAACCACCCGACCAAAGCAGAGCTGGGCCACATTTTTCGGGCGCCTGGCAGAGAAAACGGCTGTGCAGAGTTCCCAGACTGCAGCAACTCTCCAGCTAGTGATAATAAATCCTTTGTTGCGTGAGCTCATTCTGTTGAGAGCATAATCAGGCCGGCACAGAGGCATTCTATCTGCCCACTACCCCCACTCACCATCACCCTCACCCTCAATCCCACACCCAACATCCATCCAGTCCCGTTCTCTTACTGGCTCTCCTGTGTTGGGTTTTAATGGCTCCTCAGGGCCGCTCCACTTCTGCTCTTTTAGCGATTCTGTTGACCTTGAGTGGATATTTACCTCCAGGGAACTGTAATAGGCTGATAATTTCGGTGCATCGCGACTGCTTAGTGTCAGAGCCATGGGAAATGAGTGGATTTATTGAAAAAAATCAAATATAAATGACCTAATCCTTGCATGCAGTCATTACAGCCTCACAATTACAACGTCAGGGTGTGTTAGTGGTAATTTACCTTCATGTGTGAACCGCTGTGTGTGTGCGTGCGTGTGTGTGTGTGTGTGTGTGTAATTCTAACAAAGCCTGAGGGAGATGCTGTAATTAAAAAAAACAATTTAGAAGTCGTTTTACAGCCTTACAAGTTTCATTTTAAAGCTCCATTGTGTAACTTTTTTACCATAAAATAACAGATTTTTAATCACGTTGATGCTACACTGATGGTGACTCTGTCATTTATACATCTGTTCTCACACTATGTAACTTTGTACTATCACCCATGAGAAGTATATAACGCTCTACAGCACTAAATCACACACCACCATGGAGAAAAAGTTTGCTGGTTTTCCCTCTGATGTCCTCTCTGTGATTTACAGAATTTCTTGATGGACAGTAAAGTAAAGCGCTGTGAACTGTAGCTGCTGTAGCTCAGTTTGTTAGCCGGACTTCCTGAACTGTGAGCTTAGAGCACCGGGAGTGTGTGTTATAGTGTTTGTACCACAGGCGTTTTGGAGGTTTTCAGGCCCAGGGCAGGGAGGATAATGAAGATGTTGAGCGGAGCTGGTGTTGTGCCAGAATCGCAGCTGGGCAAACAGACATATGGACATTATGGCAGAGGCAAAAAAAGTCAAACAGGATGTTGATGGAGCAAGACGAGGTCAGACAAGAATAATTCGGGACTGGTTTTTAGTCGTTTGTGAGAGCTTGGTAAAATAAAAGGAACACAGAACAGGAGCTGGGCAAGTGGGCAATGTAACTGGGCTCAGCAGCCTTTATGGACATTATGACAATGTGAGGAGAAGAGACTGAAGAGGATGTTGATGGAGGAAGCTAAGCAGAAAAAGAGAGAGAGAGTGACTGAGCAAGAAGCCACAGGTTTAATAGTCACTGTTGCTCCACCGCTGGTCAGATTTGATTTGATGTATAGCTCTGCTCACCAGAACCACAGGGGTTACTGTGGGACAGATTAAAGTCCTGACATACTGCTCAATCCACTGCGTTATTCACAGAAACAGCTGGACAATCTACTGTGTGCTGCCTCTGTAACAGCTGCAGCATGTACAGCTAACACACATACACACACAGCCAATAAGAATGCATGTCATCTGCAGACTGGGATGTGACCTTTCCAGATTTCTTTCCCCTTCTTTTCTCCCTCCTCCCCCATCATTTCCTTCCTTCATTGTCTTTGTCTTTTATCTGCAGCGTGCCTTCAGGCCAGCGATTCATCCCAAAACAAAGACACGATCACTCTCAGACTGCTCACTTCACTTTACCTCGTCCTCGCAAAACCTTTCTCCTCTCACGCTCTGACACATAGTCGACTTATAACATGACCATTTACGACAGCTCGCCAACTGTAAAGAATATGCTGCAGCTGCACACACACACACAAACAGTGTTTTCCCTGAGGAGTTACTATAGTAACAAAGGATTTGGCAGAGGCAGCAGACTGGTAAAGGATGATCTCATCGTGTTTTGGTTGCTACTCCTCATCTTCACCTGGCCTATTTGGGCACACACCCGCATACACACACACACACACACACACACACACCGGCTGTCTCTGTCCGGCTGTTTGGAGCACTGAAATTCATGGGTGTGTCCGAAATGTTCCTCGCAGGGATACTGCAAAATCGAGCAAATTACACTCAAGATAAAAATAAATAGACTATAAATAGATGTGTGTTTGGCAAATATAGGGTTCAATAACATATTACTGAGAATATATCTGAAAAATGTATGTATTTTCAGTTTAGAGTTTCAGAGGGTAATCCCACTGTGGCGAATGGGGACAGCTGTACAGAGTATTTGTTCTGATTACATTACTTATGATCAAAAACTAGCAGGTCGACAACTTTGCTAACAGCCAAACATCAAGCAAGGTCACCAACAGCAGACACAGCAGCAGCTAATATTACTGACTAGTCCAACAGCAGTCAGCCCAGCTCGGCCTCTGTCTTTCAGACTTTTATTTCACCAAGCTCTCACCAACCACTAAAAGTCATCCCCAGATTTACTCTTGTCTTTTTCGCTTCTGTCATTATGTCCATAGAGGCTATTGAACATGGTTACATTGATTCCTTACCCAGCTCTGGTTCTGGCATGACACCAGCTTCACTCCCATCAGCATTCTGTAAACCTCTTAACGCGTGTTGTACAAACACTAACACTTCCCCAGTGCTCTGAGCTCAACATCTGAGCTAGCAAACTGAGCTAACATTAACTAACAGCGGCTACAGTTGGCAGCAGTTCACTTCACTGTCCATCAGGAAACTCTGTAAATCGCAGAGAGTTGAGGTAGAGTAGCTGGAGGACATCAGAGGGAAAACCAGAAAACATTTTCTCCATAAAATATGATCCAGTTTCATTTTTGTGTGACTTAGTGCCGTAAAGCTTCATGTACTTGCAGGTGATCGTATCACGAGGTGCAGAGTGGGAATAACAGAGGCAACAAGATTTAAAATTATTATCATATATATATATATATATATATATATATATATATATATATATATATATATAGTTCTTTTATGGTAGAAAAGTTACAGAGTGGAGCAGCACACTCAACAGAAGAGGATAAAGAGAAACATTGCACTAACATGACAGAGTGGTGAACACAGAGAATGTGTGTATTCATTAGCGATATTATGCATGTTTTCCAGAGCCATAAGGAAGCACAGTAAGTGTTTCCAGAGGCTGCTGGATGTCCTCAACGTGTAATGAGGCTGAATGACAGGACAATACAAAGAGACACAGAGGGCTGTTTGGCCGTTCATGAGCATGTCTGCTGTTTGGATCAGTTTCCATGACTCAAAGGGATATCCCACGCTGCCTCCAGCCTCCCCTCCTCTCCTCTCCCCTTTATCCCACTCTCCGTCTCCACCTCCTTCCATGTCACTCCCTTCTTTCATAGTTTACCACCAAAAATGTTCATTCCTACGTATGCGACCAAGCAGGGTGGACTCTAGGAGTATTGAAATGTGGATTTTAAAGTTTGCTTTTGAATGAGTGGAAAGCTGTGGTGGAGAGCATCAAACTGAAGAAAAGAGAGAGAGGGGAGGGTGAGTGACACTGTGGATATGTGTGTGTGTAGATGAGTGTTGAAGTTAGCTTTATTTCATGTGTATCACTGATTCGATTAGTACTGTATCTTTAACCAAACTGATTCTACTGCCCAACACTACAATATTTCGATATAAAATGTATGTTTGATCAGCATTATTAATCTCCTTAAAGCTGTTTTCCCCATCAACATGTACGAACAACGCAGAAGGGTTCATGTGGTCTGAAGGACCTACAGAGAGGTATTACCTCACTCTGAAGTTCCCCTCAGCTATACTTAGAGCATAGCAGTGTCTTTCAGCTTACTGTTTTGGTTTTACAGCCCACACTTCAGCTTCACTGTATTTGTTCACTGCTCTCATCAGCCTCGTTTCCAGCTGCTGCAGGCAGCTGTTTTCACCAAAAAGACCTGCTGTGCACTCCCTGCTCAGTTAAGAGACCAACTGGTAAACATAGTGGAGCATTTGTCAGATATTTCCCTCAGCCATTGGTATCAAGACCAAAAACAGAGCTAGAAGAGAGTGGATATTAGAATTCAGATCCACTCGGATGTGTCAATAGTGTTTGCTAACATGTAATATTCACTTTTTAATGTGACCAAATGGCAAAAAATGTCATACCACTTTAAGTTCAGTACGAACAGTTTTCAAATTATTTAATTTTCTCTCAGACAAGTTGTGGTAACTTCAGACAAAGTAGTTGTGGAAAATCACAGAACAGTTCAAATCCGTCCCTTCTGTTTTCTCCTATTCTGGACTGTCTAAGGCCCAGTAAGGTGCTGTGAGTGATGCTGGCTTGTCAGGTAGTCAACTGGAAATCTGTCGTCATGGTTTGGTAGCAGATAACAAGTCAGTGGATTCCAACACAAACCTTTAGAGGTTGAAAAGATGGAAGTGACTATTCTTTTTTTACCTGTCTAATCACTGGGTGATCTCCACAGATTTATCATGGGACACCATCAGAAGGTCCTAACCTCCAAGTTAGGAACATCCACACCAACATGGTTACAGTGTGGCTTCAACATCAATCTCCACCTGTTAGTGAGATGTCAGTGTGATTCAATTAAATGGTCCAGGAAAAGCTAGAGTGGATAAAGTAGATCTTGAGTTGTGATTGTTTATGGAATTAACTATTTTTTATATTCGAACACTAGAATGTAGTGTGTTATTATACTACAAGAGACTAGACTACTACTAAACTACAAGACCGGCAGGACATGTCAAAGCAGTGTAAAACAAACATTTCATACCACATCTGATCTGATCAAACTCATATCCACTGTTTGGTAAAAACCCATGTATTGGCCCTGTATATCAGTCTAACCCTCATACCTACACACACGGTCCTGTCCCCTTTTGGTGTGGTCATGCAGTGTGTGTGTGTGCGTGTGTGTGAACCTCATTGTAGGTCCTGTAGTCCAGTACGAAGCAGCAGGCCAGCAGTGTTCCCACTCCTCCTCCAGAGGATTACTGCTGTTGAAAGAACCTCTTTGTCCCCGCTAGGCTGGAATGTCAGTCCAGCTCCACATCTTTGGGAAACACTGAGCCAAAAGTCAACTGAGCAAAGGAATCCCATTGGAATACCACGTTCCAGTCACCCACTCCCACTGGTTTGCTCAAGGTGGAATAAACATGTGTGACACTAGTCCCACTAGTGTATTCCAGGTGTTTTTAATTTTATTACTTTGTGAGGTTTGAATGCAAAATCAGCCAAAGCAGGTTCTGGTGGTCGGTCCACTGCTGACTGATCAGATAAATATCATCAGGTTTCTGAAGTATTAACTAGCTAATGTATTATCTACACATCCAGCAGACATAAGCATTCATGTAGGATCCATGTCAGGTACAGTGTCAGAGCTTTTTCACTGAAAGCTGCCCTCTGTTGCTGGATGAGCACTGAGAGCAGCAGCTCTACTCCAAGCTCCATCCAGATGTCCAAGCTCCTCACCCTATCTCTCAGGCTGAGCCTACCACCTTACACGGGAAACTCATTTCAGCCCCTTGTATCGCCAATCTCATTCTTTTGGTCACTACCCAAAGTTCATGACTATCGGTAAGGGTAGATCTACTCGTGACTCAAAGCTTTGTCTTTTGGCCCAGCTCTCTCTCCGCCACAACGGTCTGGTACCCTATCCACATTAATGCTGACGCTGCACCAATCTGCCAAGTCCTTCTCATGCTGCGTTTTACACAATCCTGAGTCACTTGAACTCTTTCACTTGTGACAGCCATTCATTCCCAACCCAGAGCGAGCGATCTACCGTTTTACCGCAGAGAATCATGGCCAAAGGTCTGGAGGCACTGACTCTCATCCTGACTGCTTCGCACTCACCTGCAAACTACCCTGGTGTGTGCTGAAGGTCACAGTCTGATGAAGAACCACGTCATCTGCAAAAAGCAGAGAGGCTATTCTGAAGTGCTCAAACCGGACACTCTCCTCACACCAGCTGTGCCTTGAGATCCCGTGCAATAATATCTCTAGACATGAGAGGAGCCAAGGGGCAACCTTGGACTCCAACACACTCGGAAACCTTTATTCTTATGATTTATATTATATCTTATTAGTCCTTGGTTCTTAGCATTGGCGCCATCATTGTTAGTTTTCTCTGGTAGATTGGTAAGAATACTCACCCTGCTGAGGGTTGAAGAAAGATTTGTAGCTTGGTTATTTACTTTTGTTTTCAGTATGACATCTCTGAAAGCCAACAGGGGCTTACTATAACTCAAAACATGGATTTTCAGTGAACTTTTTACAGCTTACTCGTAGAAACACATCAAGTGGAAATACTGAGCTAATGCAATATAGCTGCAACCTGACTGGGCAAAGGAGCGGGTTCAATAATTCAAAAGTTTATAATTTATCGAAACACACAGAGGTGTGCCTTTCAAATAGTAAAAAAAAAGAGGATATTTTACGAATGTTTCCACTCCTACTCTTGAGTAAAGGGGCGGCCAGAGAAACAATGAGTCATCTCTGCCTGTGGCTCCAGCTCTGTGTCTTAGTCAAAGTTACCATTCTGCAGTGTTGGATAACAGTGGTTTGGACACTGACAACAAGTATTCTTTCATGGAGACTTTGAGGTATAATTTCTACTGTCACCGGAGACAATAATCTGATAATGACAGGCTCCCTGAGCCACAGAACTGCTGCGCTGCAGTTACACACATCTCCGCCGGCAATGATTTCACAGCTTTGATGACAAACACACGCTACAACGTACAGTCACTCAGGTCTTCATGTCGTGTTATTTGCTCTGTTTACCTCAGTGTTTATGTTGTAACCTGTATTCATCTGCGGAAAGTCACCTGAGGTGAAGCAGCTCGCTACAACCACTGATTTTTGCTGTTAGACAGTGAAACTCTCAGTACTAGTTAAAGAGGAAGGTGAGAGGTGTGTTCATTCATTTTCCTCACATATTTCAAGGTCCTGGGATTCAACAGTGTTTTTATAACCTCTCATCTCCTACCAGTCTAGTGTGTACAGTATGTTTGTGTGTGTATAATGCTATTCATGTGTGTGTTCACACCAATTTGTGTCTGTACAAGACGCAGACACGTGGCAGATGGTGTGTTTAGCTGCCGGCTGATAATGGCGCCTCTCCAATGCTCAGTGCTTCATGCCAGAATAATGAATCTGTGTTTACTCATGCTATCAGGGGATTCACTGCCATCTCACTGTGCATAGATTTGCATTTTAATGTGTGGTGGTTATGCTTAGTCTTATCTGTGGAAAAAGGCTATAGTGTGCAGTCATTCAGAATGTAATTCATCATTCAAACCTGATGAATGACCTTTCTTTAGTGAAAAGTTATAAACATGGCTTCATGTCATGTCTGTTTTAAGCATTGATTCTGAAGCCTGGAGCATTTTCCTGTTTTGTTCAGTTTTGATGGCTCCACATAATTCACTGATTGGAATGAGAGCATGCTGGCAGGCTGGTTCGTCAGTGCAAACCAAATCCCATTTAAAAACTGAGCATATTCCAAAATAAATCCTTTCCTGCACCAAATATCTGACCAATGAATTGACAGCCACCAAGCAGCTTTTCAAACTAGATTAAGCTTTGCCTGAGACAACTGAGCCCATTCATAAAAGCAGTGACACACCAGTCGGTGTTGTGGAGAAATCGCTGAAGTCAAAGGTCAATGGTGAGGTCAGGAGGGAAGAAAGTGTTCAGGAGCCTCTGATGTCTTATGCTGTAATATTTATTGACGCTTGGCCAAGGAGAATTAGAGACACTTTCAAAGTACATCAGAACTGCTGGAGTCGGTCTCGCATCCTGACGAACTTGTGATGGTGGATACACTTTAAACCCAAAGATCACACCCCAAATACTATACGCCCCGGAATCAGTCAAAGAGAATGTCTTTACCCATGGAGGTGTTATTGTCAGCATAGTCTGGAGACACAGATGTCTGTTTACGCAGATTGGAACGTCAACAACAAGCTATCTATTATGACTAAGAAGGCAGCAATAGGTCTCTACGACCCTGGCCCCCACAGGTTTGAGATATGGTGGCACCCAGTCAAAGACGAACAATTAATACTCAAGGCCCACATGTGACCATGTGTAGCCTAAGGATAGAAAATTCCATAACAGCCGATACACTGGTCCAAACCCAGCTGACTAACCTGTCAGAGGACAGTGACTCTATCTGTTTGTCACCAGAACACATATTGGAAAAGATGTAAACAAATGTTATTGTGTCATATTGTGGCCTTGTGAAGGTCTAGCTAATCTGTTAGTATGTTTTAGCATACGGTTTCACGTCCTGCTACTTCACTGTGTTCGTTAGCTAGCTTTAACAGTGGTGTACAGCAGTGGGGTTATTGGTGCTTTTAGCTGAAAACAGTTACTGCGGCAGGAGATGTGGTTGAGAAATGCTGAGCTGGGGACTGAAAAAACCTAATGATGATCCAAACTTAGCTTAGCTTAGCATAAAGACTGGAAACAGGGGGAAACCGCTAGCCTGGCTCTCGGACAAATGCCTCCTACTGGCACCTCTGAAGCTAATAAATTACCATGTTGTCTTGTTTATTCAAATCCCCACAAAAGCATTATGTTATTAGTTAGTTATGAAGTGAAGTTATGGTTTCATGGGTGTTATGATGAGTGCAGCTTCTGCATTTAACAGATGTAAGCGGAGTATCAGCCTTTTCATCTAAGTCTAATAAGATATTTAAAAAATGGCCTAAAACTAACTGCATCAATTTAACATCATCATCATACTAGTATCAAACTGATAAATACATGTTCAATGGAATATGTGTAGTATTCCAAATAGTAAAATAACACAAATATAATTTTGATCTCCAGCTTGTCTGATCAGAATTCCAATAATAAAACTCAAGTGTTAGCAGATGTAATAATAACATCATTGGTGCTCATAGTTGAGGTCAGTCCTGTCCCACAGCAGAGGCTAACCCAGACCTTGGCCTGTCACTAACAGGAAATGAGCCCTGGCTGGGTTGGCTGCACAGGAAGTCTACATATAGTGACACTTGGACTGGATGAAGTCTCTCTGGATGTCATCTTCTTCCTCTATCTGTCACACACTTCCTCCTGTTGCTTCGAAACTTCTTTTCTTTGAGTCTGGGAACATGTCTGGGTACAAAAGTATTGTTTAAAGACAAAGGTTTGGAAATACATGTTACCATATCACACCTGTGTTATTGCAAAGCAAGCTTTCTTCTTCCATAGAGCAAGTAATAAATGTGTTACTCTGCTTTTATTCTGACATGACATTAAATAATATCAGGCTGATACAAACAAGGTGGCCACAAGACACACTCTTCACCTCATATACCTCAATACTTCAGCCACATCTTCTTTATTTCTTACATTTCTGACACATGATTTGATGGATATGTAACAATATAAGCTGTCAAAGATCCCAAAAGAAAAAGCTGTTGTTGTTTTTGTAGCAGTTGTTACGTGAAGCTGAGATGCCACAACTGAGGGCGCCACTAACCAGAGCTATTCAGGATGAGACCATAAAGCTTGTAAATGCTATGTTTAGGTTTGGATGTCTGCACTGGAGGGAAGAGCGCGATGCCTATGCAGTCAGCTATATATTATGTGGTAGAGGAAAAAAAATGAAGGGCATGATTTTTTACGCCCAAACGTCCATAGTTGGAGTGCTCTGAAGTTCTTAAAGACTTCCAAGACTTTTAGGACCAGAATTCCTAAACAACAACAAAAAATGTCTTTCTACCTGGTTTTAAATTATAAATTATATTCCTGACATCCCCCGTCTCGATACACCTCTAAAATATTCCATGAAATTGCAGAAATTACAAGACTAATGCTAGGGGAGGTCTTATGTTCATCAGATGAATTGATGGTCAGCCAAAGATAGACTTTGATGTTAGACAGGAAACCTCCTCTGTCATCTCTGTCTACTGGTCTGTTACATAAATCTATATATCAGGGGCAGGTACAGAGATGGAAATGATGTGGTGTGTGTGTGGCTCAGGCTCATTCCTTATATACAAACACACGTGTACATATCTGACACTCATGATAACCGTCCTCCATGTTTTTCTGTTTCATATCCATCCGGTGTTGGCAGAAACGACCACAGCTACTTTCTCTCTTAAATAAACCACTATCACATGTTCGGTGAAGGAGGATTTAAGCTATCTCTCTGTATGACCAAACCATGAGTATCCAAGAGCAGATGAAGGCTGTCTGCTAGGTGTTGTCAGACTGTGGTTTCACACATATGTGTTTGTGTGCGTGTGTGTGTGTGTGTGTGTGTGTGAACTGCTCTACCATAAATTCACTTCCAGCTTTGAGCTGAAAGTCTGCCTGACATGCCTAAAAGCAGACTTGTATCATTTATGTTCTGCTTTCCAGATGTTTAACTATCTTGTCATGGTTGTTATGATGTTGTATCCAAATCAGTTACCTCATCTCATCTCGTTTGTTCACAACACTCAGCTGAGCCGCTTAAAATTTAGTCGAAACGAGCACTTATCTCAGGAAATTAAACAGCTGGAATGGGGTAAAAACATTTTGCTTTGTATATTACAGCATCAACAGCAACCTTTTAGACAGTTCACCTCTTATGATTTCTACATTTACCCACAGCGTGTGGTCAGTATGTTGCCTCGCCTGAAAAAAGGAGCCTATTTAGTGACCCTTCTCCACCCTTCCTTCCTCCTATGGGAGAAATGTTCTGCATTTCAGTGGTTTGTCTCTAAAAACAGAATGTGTCATTTGGCTTTGGCCGCACTGCAGACAGTAAATTGTGTCTTCAAACTGTCACTTTCCTGAGCAGAGGGCGCTGTAATGCAGATGATGGTCAACCTGGTGCTGGACTACTACTATACTGGCTGTGCGAGTTTAGCTTTAGATCCACCATTGTGTGTGAGTGTGTGTGCGTGTGTGCGTGTGTGTGTGTGTGTGTGTGTGTGTGTGTGCGTGCGTGTGTGTGTGTGTGCCGCAGACACATAGAGGCCATTAAAATGATAAGAGAAGAAGACTTATGAAGTGAGAGAAATGTGGAGGGATGTAAAGAGAGATGTCCCTGCAGAGGTTTAGATTATCCAGCAGGCTTCATTATCAGACGAGCTCAGCAGAGTGGAGCGGAGCTGTGTGGTGGCAGCTGGCTGGACAAGATAGACCCAAGACGCAAAGGATCAGCTCTTCTATTCTCTGTCCTCCAATACTCCTCCTCCATCATCCTGCTATCTCCTCTCTGTCCTTCCCTCCTTCATCTGCTCCCAGTTGACCAATGTGGAGTCTCACAGAGTCTTGCTCTGTCCGTTTGTCTGTCTCTGTGTCACTTTAAAGCAGGTGATGTGATCCGTCCTCTGGTAGCCATTGGAGACCATCTTGTGCCAATGATTGTTAACATTTGATCACTGCATTAATCAGCATACGTGTTTCTGTATAGTAGACAGTTCTCTAGTACTTGAGATCGGCCTGGGACACTTTTTGAAGGTCTTGTCTTGGAATCAAACCCAGTTTCACTTAATCTTGTCTCAGATGTATATGCTGTCGTCATTACTGCAATGGATGTAAAACCTCCTGCTTGCTCCAACCATTTCTAACTGGGAATTTTTGTTCTGTGGACGGCTGTCTGTGATCAGATGTCAACCAAATCCCCTGTAATTAAACGTGGCTCCACAAACCACCAAGAGTTCATCTGCAAAAACAGGATGATACAGTTGGGACCACACCTCACCCACAGAGATTTGGAGAATATTAACTACAGATGAGCTCCCCAAGTAGGCTGCATACTTTCTGGTCTTGGTCTTGACTCGGTTTCACCCTGCGTTGGTCTTGTCTCTGGTCATGACGTGGTCTCTGTATTGGTGGTCTTGACAGCAACACTGATGGTAGATATGGCTCACTGATTGCTTCAACACTGCTGCATCAAATTCATGTTGTGTTCAGCATATGTGATGGCATGCTAGAACATGCTTGTTATCATATGAGCTTTTCCTAATACAACAAGACAAAATGTAATTTTCAGTAGTATTAGTTCAAACTATTTTTAAGTCTCTATTCAATATCCAGTGTTTACTATGAATGCTGTGAGTTATTACTGTGACTAACTAGTTTTAGGGTCATTATAACTACTTTTAGTCTGTGATATTAGTGGTCATTTACAGAAAACACTTGCTAATGTCTTGTTTTTGTATTTGTGATGGAGATGGTTTGTGGCCATTAGCCATATAACCACTAATATACCAATAAGACACACCATGCTAACAGGAATGCAATGACAGTGGCATGTTGAATGAGTGTGTAAGTAACACACTATTATGCATGTATGTCACAAGAAAGGTAAAAATAAGTATTTTGTGACTGACATATAAACATATATAAACACGGAACTGTCAGCTGCTAACCTGGAAGCTAATGGAAACATTTGCAGATAATTTACAACCTTTTTTTTGTGATTCATCCTTTAGATCTGATTCCAGCAGCCAAATCTATCCATAGAAGTGTTCTCTATTCATAAACATTGTCTTTGTGAGTCATGTTAGCTTCCACTGCTATCAAGGAAACATGACAGATGTTGATAGATGTTTTAGCTATATGGCCGAGGCCTCACTTGAAGGAAACTAAATATGGGGTCAAAACCTCACAGCAAGGATTCTGGAAACGCTGCTTCAAACATACGAGAGTGATTCTAGAAAAAATTGGGATGCTGGACAAAGCATAAATTTAGATGGGAGCACTTTTAGTCCATGTCAGATGAGCTCAGCACCAGAGAGGTCTATGCTTGCATTTGTAGATGCAGAGACAAACTGCGTTTACCGAAAGTCGGTAGTCCAACACATGTCAAATCATTACATTCTGTTTTTGTTCACATTTTACACACAGTCCCATTTTTTCTGGAATCAGAGTTATGTTTAATTACAGCCTGCAGGGATCAGTGATTTTAGGAGCAGAGCTTCTCAAGGGATTAAGACTACACAGTTATGCGTCTTTACAAGTGCTTTTGTGTACTTTGCTCTTATTTGCACACAGACATTTGTCTGGTGGACCTCCATAAAGCAGCCAGGTGTGTTTACAAGGAAGTTTGTGACGCACCTGCAAAGCTTCCATGCCTCCTTCACGTCCGCTATTTTAATCCTCATCTCTGTACTTTGGCATTTTTCTGCTCTGATCATAAAGCGTCTCATTGACATGGCCTGTAGCTACAGACTGCATCTCTTCTCTGGCCAAACCATTTGAACGCAGGACCAAACCTGCAAACATGTAACAGGCTGATAGGAGTGTTAGTTTTATCACACAGAACACAGATCTGTAGCTTTAGGGGATAACTTTGTTCCATTACTTCAAACGTTGACCTCTGACCTTTCAAAAAGAACGGCTATTGGTGTTTGACCCTCAGTGTGACTAGATGTGTTTATATGCTGTATTTTTGTGTAGTGCTTTTTTAAAATACTATTAGAAGTTATTTGACAGAAGCAAGACAAGGAAAAACAATGCTGCAATATCTCATAAAAAATATGTGAAATAAAATATCATCACATCATTTAAGATCATCGTTTTTTTTTCTTTTACAAAAAGTGACTTAAATTTTTGTTCAAAAAGTGTAAACTGAGACACATTATGGTGTCCAGTCACTGGACAGATGTCATGAGATAAGAATAGAACATTTTAATTCTCCTTTAAAATTAGTCTATTAAATAAAGTACAGACTGCGTTTAATGAGACTATGCTGCGCTTTCATTGAAAGCATTTGGTAACTCAGACTAGCTGGATACATTGTAAATATGTAAGTAAGTGTTTGCTACATTAGTAGCAGGCCCCTGGCTGTCTAAAGTAAGATATCTGTAAATCTAACAGATTGGGTGCTGAGAGCTTTACTGTCAGGGCAAGAATCTTTTCAATCCACACCGTGTCCTATATCTCAAGCACTAGATTAGATTTTCTGTGGATATTTATGCTCATTCCTGCTGTCAAGAACAAAATGTCCATCTTTAGTCTCACTACTGTTATGTATATCCCTGTAGAAAATATATATTAATACTAATAATAATACTCAACAAAAATACTAATAAATCAAAATAAAATATCATAGTTAAAATAATCATCAAAAACTATTCATTTACTGAAATACAGTCAGAATACTATAATTTTGCATATTTTCTCTGTTTTTACGATTTACCTTCAAATTCCAAATTCCGAATGAAATGTTAAAAATTAAAAGTAAATTCTTGATATGGACATGAACATTTATATAATAATCAACATATTTAGTTTTAGACAGTTAATTTCATTTTACAATTATACAATTAAAAAAACAACAGAAAACTACTGTAAATATTAGAGTTATTTTTTAGTTTAGGATTTTTTTGTGGGTATTGTTGTGCATAAAACATATACATGTAATGTTATGTTACAGTATCAACAGTATACTGTGATATACTATACATTTTTTCAGGAAATTAAACTAAAGCTCATATTTACACCAGATACTTGAAGATAAAAAACATCAAATATGCTCTGCTGCCAAGATGAATAAACTTCTGACCAAATTGAGGAACTGTTTTAAATTCTAATGATTGATTCAGTGGAAAACACACTCTGGTCTACAGCTGCATTTCATCTATCACTTCTATCATCATCCATGATAGTCACCTCATCTACATTTTTGATTCACGTCTAGTTGGCAGGCTGTCTAGCTTCTCTCCCTGTTTCTACATTTTTGCATTCCAACTAAATGGTGAGCCTCCCTCCCTTTCATAACCCCTATCAAACAAAACAAAAAAAAGATTCCCTCATGTGTGATGAGAGATCCATGCCTGCCCTGCAGAAAACAATGCCAGCCTTTCTGCCCTGGCATGAGAGGGAGAGAGGGAGGGAAAGAACGAAAGAAAGAAATGGAGAGATTGAGAGTTCTTTGTATGTCCAGTGAGAGTTTCTGCATCTGAAGAAAGAGAGATGTCCTCCCCCAGTCTGAGAGAAACAGGCTTTGATGTGGTGGGAACAACAACAACATCGAGTGGTGCTCAAGTTTTTGCCGTGATATACACCTTCAATCCCCATCTATCCATCCACGTATTATATGTATACTAGCAAATGATAATCCATGATAAATGTAAGTATTACCTAAAGACGCGCCCACTTTAGCCTTTAGCTTCAGTTGTAGTCTTGACTCACTTATCTGAACTGTCAGATGAAAACACATGAGCGCATGCACTTATTAATAGTAACTGAAATAAAACATTAATACATTATTGTACAGACTGGTGACGTAATGTTTTTTCTGTTTGAAATACACAAATCAACATGGAAAACTTCCCTCAGGTGTTTTCCTGTAGAATATTATACAGTAATATATTGTCTTATACTGTAATATACTCTATTGTACAGTATCATACTGTATTATATAATACTTTTAGTGTATAATACTATCTATAGTTTATTTGTGGTACATTGTACACTGTACTATTGTGTAATCTACCTTTATTTTTATCAAATCATTTCAGTCATCACTCTCTCTTCCTCTTTTCTTCATCATCACCGCTTGCACCCCCCCCCCCCCCCCTCCCCCCACACACACACACACCCCCACACACACACACACACACACACACGCGCCTCTCTTTTATCTGGGACTTTTGGTGCTGCCAGTCAGGAATGTAGGTCTTAGTTTAGTGGAGCAAGCAGCAACAGGTCCACCTCCTGAATGGGAATTTGTGGAAGGGATCCTCCACCGGTTAACTTAAGACAAAAGGACTGAGATCAAGACAAACGGACAATCTGTGTTTTATGGAAAGGTGCAGTGTTGAAGAACTTGTGTTGAGTTTACTTACTCTCTTAGAGGTGTCCTGCACAATTAAGTTCACAGTGATAGGATTGAGTCAGTAGCCTGCAGGAGCAGCTCTTTGCTATGGAGGCTTTGCATTTGCTGGACAACTGGAGGAAGGTAATGTAGAGGCAACAAAGGAGAAGATAACAAAAAAATTTCAGATGGGAAACAATGCGTGAAACCTGAGGGGGAAACACTTTAGCTGGCTGTTCTTTCATTCTCAGATTGAATCCTTATTTATTTGTATTTCCTGCCTATTTTGTTGCCTGTGGCTGAATATCATTTCACGGGGTCTGTCAGGAGAGCAAAGTTGAGGATATTGCAGGCAGTGTTTTGTTATCCTGAGGGTAGAGTACATCAGAACCACATTTCCCATCCCCGCTGCACAACAGTTTAGGCATGCAAATGACTCCGGGTAAAATTGGATTCTCTGTGATTGCTGTAATGATGTGTTTTCTCACCGTTCTGTGTGGGTTTTCTGTGCTTCCTCACGACCACAACGTGGTCTCCCGTCTCACATAATGAATGCAGGAGTGTTTTCTCGTGTACACAGTATAATTCACCCAAAATCTGGACTTTTCACACGTGTATCAATATAGACATGGAGTATATTTATAGATGTTCAGTGCTAACTTGTTGGAAATACCCAGAAATGTCTGAGTGAGTAGGGAGGAATTTAGCAACAGTGTGTGTGTGTGTGTGTGTGTGTGTGTGTGTGTGTGTGTGTGTGTGTGTGTGTGTGTGTGTGTGTGTGTGTGTGTGTGTGAGAGAGAGAGAGAGGAGAGAGAGAGAGAGAGAGAGAGAGAGAGAGAGAGAGAGAGAGAGAGAGAGAGAGAGCGAGTGTGTTTTCACAGACACCAAGAAACAAGAGAGCAGCCAATGTGGCTGATTTCCAGTGAATGTGTCAACTACCAAGAGACTTAAATGTGTGTGCGTCAAGTGTGTGTGTGTTACTTCCTCAAAGTGCTTTGCTAAATGCATCAAACCATCTGTTCCAGTGTGTGTGTGTGTGTGTGTGTGTGTGTGTGTGTGCTAACAGCATGAATCACACCTTGACACATTAGTCAGAGTGGGGAGCGGGAATCCCGTTATACATATAGTTCAGTTTTTTTTAAATTATTGTGATTTTTTAAAACACTTTTAAAACACTTTTACAACATTTACACTTGATTCGGATGTATCCACACCACAGGGTGACCATTTGAACACAGACAAACGATACAGTAGCTAACTGTTGCCATCCTCCAGAGATGAAGTCAGGAATGACGACATTCATGAACTCATTTTGTGGCTAATATTGATGCTGTTATTTCCTCTCTCTCAGGATCTTCATGCGTCGCAGGGAGCCGTGGACAGCTCAGTGGACATGGACCGCCTGAACAGGAACATGCCAGAGTTTGGACGACAAACACACCAGGTGTTACAGGTGAGTGTGTGTGTGTGTGTGTGTGTGTGTGTGTGTCGGGGAAGTTTGGGGGGAGATGGAAAAGGAATGAGTCAGAGAGCGAGAGAGGCACAGGCCCCTTTGTACTTGGCAACTACTACAGAAAAACACAGTCATATGTTATCAGTGTGTGTGTGTGTGTGTGTGTGTGTGTGTGTGTGTGTGTGTGTGTGTGTGTGTAACAGTACAAGCTCTCATCTTTTGATAACTGATGTTAAATGTCAGCACACTGGCTCACTCTGGCAGATTTGTTCCAATAAAAGTCTCTCTCTCTCTCTCTCTCTCTCTCTCTCTCTCTCTCTCTCTCTCTCTCTCTCTCTCTCTCTCTCTCTCTCTCTCTCTCTCTCTCTCTCTCTCTCTCTCTCTCTGTCTTTCTCTCTCTTCTCTGTGTGTGGATGATGGAGTCAGGTCAGGCAGTCCAGCTGGGACACGTCCTGACAGCGTATGTCAGTATATTGTAATGCAGGAATCTTCAGCCAAAGTCAGTAATTAGACAGACTCAGAGATTGGACTTCTGACAATCCTATCAGGCATTAAGAGGAGGGCTCAGTGTGTGTGTGTGTGTGTGTGTTTTCTTGTGCATGTATGGGCGTTAGAAGGAGTAAGAAATGGAGGCTAAAACACAAGGAGATTCAATTTTAATGACTCCTGTGGGGAAACTGGGACAGTGCTTCCGATGTTGCGTGGAAAACAGGAATAGAAATAAGAATGTAACAAAGTGGAGATATTTCAATTGAATGTGATCACATTTACCTTAAATGAATGTTTAACCAGCAGATCCGCTGGTTTTATATAAATATGTGTGTCTATTTTTGGAAATTTGGATGATTTTGTTATGACTTATTTTGCTATCATATTCTATTAACTTTACCAGCACAGCAGAGTCGAATTCTACATCACAATTTTGGTTGATTGTACGTTGAATTGAAGACAGGAAGTTAATCTGACATAGGTTTTGTCCGGTAATGAAGTAAAGATGGTTCTTATTGTTTCTTTATTATTTGTTTTATCATATGCCTGATTTGATTTCTCCTCCCCTTTACACTCACAAGTCCACTTTTTAAGTGATAAACAGCATGTCCTGTTATCAAGGAATGGCACTGATTCTATTTTTCACATCTGTCTTGATGAAGAAATGAGCTAAAAAACAAAGAAATGTTGCACAGCCACATGATGAAGCCAGAGCACAGGACAAAAACATACATTCAGAATATCAGCTCAAACTGGGTGTCACATTACACTGCACTGTCTGTATTTGCATGTACAGACAGGCAGAGGCTGTTGCTGCGTGCACCACATGAGAGCAGCAGTACACAGCATATGAGGCACTATGAATCCTGCAGTGCCCCCCCCCCCCCCACCCCAATGGCACCTCTCTTCTCCTCCCATCAAACCCAGTAAGCCTTCCAGTTCCTCCCAGCTAGTCTCTGTCTCAGCAATCCTCTTAGGCCTGACCCCACTCGACCGACAGCACCACCACCACAATCAGATAATCCTATTAGTGCACACATGGACGGCTCACTGGCTCACTGGAGAGTCAATGATCGCGCACAGGTTGTAAAATAAGAAATGTAAGGGCTCAGCAGAGGGACAAAAAGGCACAGCGGGTTTTAGGATGCAGATTCATGCACAGGGAGTGACATCAGAGTTCATTAACCAAAGATTCTCTTGTGACACATTTCGTAAACAAATTCTATCTGATCCACATGCAGAGCTCTACAAAATGAATTAATGCTTTTTAATTCTGTCAAATTTCAGCCCATAAAAACAAGGTCTTTATTGTAAAGTGTACAGTGTAAAGACTCACTTTAAATACTTGGCAGTCAATCAGTTTGGACCATACCATTCATGTAACAGATTTATCAGCTGGAAGCTGCTGGAGGTAAAACCAGAACAGATTTTGCAGCGTCCCAGTCAGAACTCGCCTCTTCACTGGGAGCCATTTAACAACAAGAGAGAGCCACTAAAACGCAGATTTGTCGTCACATTCAGGCATCGCTGTGCTCAAAAGTGCTCATCACAAGTTAGCTTGTCGGCGCCCCCCAGGAGCTTCGCGTTTCTTAATTTCAGAGTGCTTGTTGCTATGGTGACATCCCCCCCCCCCCTTGCTGAGCAAAGGGAGCACGTGGTGATGCTTTAGGGCTGCGAGGGGGGAGAGGAGGGAGGGAGGGGACACACACACACACACACACACACACACACACACACACACACACACTCCCTCAGTGTGTAGAGGAATATGTAAGCAGCCAGCTATGGAAATGACCTCCCAGAGTAAAGAAATTCAGACTCCTCTTCTCATCCCCACAGTGGAGGATGAATCTCTGTCTGCAGCTCGGACGCATTAGTGAAGCAATAAAACAGAAAAAGTCCCCTCTAATACTTCATATCCACATGTTTTTTGCATCATGCACACCTTGTTAGTTGAGCTAATAAACCGGAAATTATTAGTGATTATGAGCCATCCACAGTGTGCTGTTTATAGTCCAGACAGAGTTGTACAGATGGAGACAGAGGAAGTGACCTCTTTACGTGGAGAGGTGTCCATTACATGAAGTATGCTGCAGTGACTGACATGTTCTTCAGTTATATGGAGGACCATAACTGCAAAAAATGTAATTTAATGACTCATTAAATGCACCAAAAATTATACCAAAATTAATGAAGACATTAATTCATTTATAACATTTTACTTTTCCATTTAATTTATTCATTTTTAAATGATTAATTTATTAGTGCATTTATCATTTTGCCCCATTTATTTCCATAAATGTAGTCTTTAATGAATTTGAATGCATGAATGCATTTGTGCTTCATTATGCAAAGGCAGCAGCAGTGGGGGAAGATGTGGATCGACTGTATAGAAATGTTCATTTATGCCACATGTCATGAATAAATAATGTCTACATTTGTTTTTAACATTATTTTTATGCATTTGTTATATGAATATTTTGCATCTTAAGTTATTTATTAATTTTTTTTAAATTAATCATACATTTTTTTCAGTGCATGAGTGAATGAGTTTTGTCAACGCAATCCAAACATGCTTTATGTTTTATAATAAATCTGTCACACATGGATTCCAACACTAATTTACATACCTAAACATGTATTTTCATGTTCCTCACATTTGTTGTGTGGCACTAATACAAAAACTTTTTGTGACCTTAGAGCACTCCTCTGGACCTGATTGAGACCGGAAAGGGGCTGAAGTTCCAGGCAGAGCGCCCCCACCTGGTCAGCCTTGGTAGTGGACGACTGAGTACAGCCATCACCCTGCTGCCCCTGCCTGAAGGTGAGATATCTGCTGCAGCACAAATACACTAGTTACCAGTTATTTTTTAATTTTAAGTTTTATACAAGTTTAATATTACATTTTGAAATGCTTTACTACATTTATAGGACTACATTTACAAATCTGCTGTTATCACCTCTCAGAAACAGGTCAGCAGGTTCACAGTGTGCAGAATGTTTAAATATGCAACATGTTTTGTCCTCCGTCTGTCTGCAGTTGATTCTAACTTGTGTTTCTGTCTGATGACCTCTTAGCCTTTGGACTGTCTGTCTGTCTGTCTGTCTGTCTGTCTGTCTGTCTGTCTGTCTGTCTGTCTGTCTGTCTGTCTGTCTGTCTGTCTGTCTGTCTGTCTGTCTGTCTGTCTGCTCAGGTTCCTGTTTCTGTCAGTGCCTCTGCAGGCTGGTATGCCGGGACATTCCAGCATCAGAGGTTATGTCCAGGCAGGGACAGCGTGTGCTTGTTTACGTACCTGTGACTTTTTACAGCTCTGTTTTCCCTCTCAGTATACATACAGGCAGATCTTCCTTATTGGTCTGAAAGTGAATCAAATGAATTGCTCTGATATCAGATGTCACTCAAACTCTTCTTCCTTCCTCCAGGCCGGACCACGCTGGGTCATGGTCCAATGGACATCAGCATCCAGGGCCCTGGGGTGGCTGCCCAGCACTGCTACATAGAGAACAGGTTGGGGGTCATCACGCTGCACCCCTGCGGGAACCTCTGTTCTGTTGACGGGCTCCAGGTCACACAGCCCGTCCGCCTGTCACAAGGTAGGAATCTGTCCCATAATGCACTCTGCTCAACTGACTGTTGCTGCATTCGGTAACACTTGGACTGAAGCACAGTGTAGAGATTCAGTTCATTTTATAGAAGACTGCTGTATGGATTTCCATTTTCTCTGCTGTGGAACAAACATTACAGGAAACCAATGAGCACACATTAAAGGATCTGTGGTTACTCGGCTGTAATTTCACCTTCGCACTCAAGTGCATGATCTCAGCTACTGTAAGCCATGGATCAGTTCATCAGCTCTCAGCCTGGTGGTCAATGAAAGTGCAGCATAAGAGCCAGCAGGTCTGCTCAATAATATGCACAGTCTGTGCTTTTAAATAGGCATCGATTAAAGAGCTGCCTGGTTTCGGTGTTAATAAGTTAACAGAGCGAGCTGTGCCGCGCTCATGCATGCAGATATCGAAGGAACTAGAGGGAGATGCGAATGGATTGTCAATCTGCCACAGACTTGGTGGATTTCAGAGTGAAGGCTGTGAAGAATTTCACTGAAATCCTGATTGCTTTATTGAAGGCAAAGCCTTAATGGAAGAGTTAGGGACGCTAGGACAGTGCTTAACTGGATGCCTCGACAGACAATACCACAAACCCACAAAGTTGAATGTGTGCTGCACACAAAGCAGCCAACAAATCTGCTCAAATCAGAAGATCAGGGGACTTTGTGATGGTCTGCACTCGTTGCATTAAATGAATTAAATGCATTACATTTTTTGGGACAGTTTTATGACGTACGTCTGAGTTGCAGGACAAAAGTGAGTCTGCAGGTGGTATGTTCACTCTTTCAGACGCTAAGGAAATGGCCGTTGGTTATTTTGGTACCTAACATGGCTGATACGTTGGGAACATGCTAACATGGCACCAGCTAGACAAGTGAATTCATTAGGACATGCAACACAAACGATCACATGAGCACACCGTTCAAACAAATCCCCCAGTTTAACTTTAACAATTTAATTATTTAGAACTCTGAATGGCCACTAAGAACAGGAGGAAAGATTACAGCAAGCAAAACCTGTTTCAATGTTCACATGAACTATTGTTTTAAGATCCACTTGAAAACATGTGAACTCACCCTTTAAAATCTAACAGTCTGGGTAAAACAAAACTTAATCATTGAGTTTCTCATCCCTGTATCTCCACACTTCACACAAGTAAAGCGTTTCCATAACTGACTAATAACCAAAAAAGAAAGAAGGCCTTTACAAGACCATCGAGTCACACCACTTTTCTCCATTATAACACTTTACCCCCCAAACAGCTGGGGCTGAGCAGAGTTTTCCTAATATACCGGACAAACAGCAAAGTGTGATGTAGGTGTAGTTATTTGGGTGGTGTCGCTGCCTGCTATGTTAGCGTTAGCTGTAGGGTGTGTTTTTTGCATCATAATCCGTCTCTGTGCTATCAAACAAATCCCAAACAAATCAGAGAGGAAGTAAAACTGTAAAACGTGTAACTGCCTCATCTTAGTCATGGAAATTCATAGAAGTTTACATCAGAGCCTGAGCTGCAGTGTTACGAGTTAAAGGGACACCACTCATCTTTACTCACAGGATGTGTACTCATTGTGCTGCTGTGCTGTTTTTGTTCCTCGGACATGTGCTGATCTGTACAGACGAATGTCACACTCAGCGCATATCATTCCTGTCTAAATACACACAGTTCGTCCTGCTTTCCACTGTCATGCGTGTATGTGTAGAAGAACATGCATGTTGTCTGTCAGCGTGTCAGACTCTGTCTTTTGGTATTTCAACCTGGACTCTGGCTGGGTAACCTGAGCAGGGACACGGGGCTATTTATACAGCCCCCACTACCCAAGACAGATCCCAGCTTTAGCCCCGGAGGGGGTTTCGGGATGAAGAATGAGCATGAGGGTAAATCGGAGTTCACTGTCAGAGTGCTGGAACACTTTGAATGTAGAGTGGGAAGAGCTGAAGAGAACAAAGCAGGATGATATAGATATACCTTAGGAAGTGGAATCAGACATTATTGCTTATGTAATATTTTACCCACCACTCCCATGAGCTATGAGCACATTATATGAGTAACACACTGGAGTATACTTCAATGTTACCTACATACAGACCAATGCAGTACCGCAGATGATGCATCATAATAAACAATGACACTGCTGTGTGTGTCACGGGTAATATAATACTGTCTGCATTCAGGACTTTACTAATGACTCGTCTTGTGGAGGCTTCGACTCGTTGCCGTTACATTTCATAGAAAGCTGAGCAGCAACATGTCAGTGTTGTTACGAAATGCAAAAGTGCTTAACAAGCGTTCAGCGGTAATCTGCCCGGATTTACAGCATAAATCAAAAGAGCCGGTGGAGGGAAACACCGACAATGAAAGGGCATGTACAAACTAAGCCAGTTTGTTCAAAGCGGGATGAGCTTTTTAAAGGGATAAAGGTCGGTCGGCTTCAGCCAGCCTATCAGAGGGAATACAAAGGGGGGAAGAGGGCTCGGGAGAAAATCTTAATTTTTAAAGGTCCAGTGTGTCAGATTGAGGAAATTCTATTTACAGGATATAGCAGAAATTGAATATAATATCCATAGCTCTGTTTTTATTAGTGTATAATCACCTATAAATTAAAATTGTTATGTTTTTGTTCGATTAACATGAACCTTTTATATCTACACCATAGGTCCTTAATGTTTCTACAGTAGCCCAGAATGGACAAACTGAAGACTGGTTCTAGATAAGGCCTCACATGTTTCACAGTCACTGTAGTTTGGGATGTTGGGATGTTGAGATGAGCGGGTTGCAATCTGCATCTAGATGCTACTAAATCCTACACACTGGACCTTTAACTGAGGGAGACTTTTAAGAGGTTCTGTGTGAACATCTGGCCTGGCTATGAAGATTAGTTTATTTATTCTGAGTAATTCAGAAAGTTTGAAGGTGGACTGGTCACTAGACTTCAGCTGACAAACAGAGGAGGAGCTTTGTCTTGTTTTGGAGCTTGATCCATACGAGTGATGAAAAGTGAGGATACCTCAGCTTGTGTTGCTTTGATTCAACCATCCTTTTTTTTTAATAATCTGTCCCCTATATGTGTCCGTACTTTATCTGGAGTGCTCCTTTAACGGTGCGGATCATAAATTTTGACTCAGCTGGCTGTTATCTTCCTGTAGTTATAATATTAATAAATATATTATAACCAAAGCATAACATTTATTGCAGAGGTGAGTGTATGCAGAGGGAACACTTACCCTGAATGTTCTCCTTTAATGTGTGCTTTTATGGCTTACAGATACGTCTGCTAATACTCGAGGCCTCACCTTTGTTCTTCTGAGAGACAAGCTCTCACATCAAACCAGCTTTATTGACACAGCGGGTTAAACACTGCTGAAACATGCAGGCCTGACATTAACATCATCAACCAATCAATCAATTAATCAATCATTGAAGTTATTGATCTGCTTAAATTATTCCATTGTGGATTAAAATGTCTTACTCCACAATGAAAGAATTTATGTGTTGGCTGAGGCGTCACTCCCTGCTCTCTCTCTCTGACTCAGGATCTCCTCCTCTCCTCCTCCTCCCTCCTGCTCCTCCTCCTCTCTGGTGGTCTCTCTCTCTCTGTGTCTGAGCCAGCTGTTTCTCACCGGAGCTCTGACACTGTGAGACGGCGTCGTTACTACGTGAAGAGCGTAGAGACAATGGCCAGAGATTACAGGCAGTGCTCTGAATGAACATGGGATATACGGACACACCAGTGTTTTTCTTTTTTTTATAACAAGTGGCTAAAGCAGACAGCTTTCTTTTGTGGACCTTCACATATCTGCAGAATATATTAGGAGTGTATGTGTGAGCTTTTTTATAATTATCATAACAAAAGCTGGTCGGGACAAAAGCCCATAAACGCTGCTGTTGTTCCACAATAACTGTGAGAAAGCGGAGAAAAAACACGTGGCTTGGTTTAAAGGAGCAGAGGCGATGAAAACAGCGGAGGAGCCGGAGAGGAGTTTCATTCATTGGACATAAAGTAAGTGTGTTCGTGTTCGCCGTGGACACTTTAAAGTCTCAGCACTCAGCTTGTTCATGTGTGGATAGTGCCAGTGTGTACAGAGGCGGGCTGTGGACACGCACAGTGACTTAAGTGCGCATAAGAGGCTAGTTTTGAGTGCTAACCCGGTAAATACGTATTGCCGCTGTACGTTACATCTAAATCCGCACGCTTGCCAAACTGCGCTTACAAAACTGACAAATGTAGCATTGTAGCTTCATATAGTTGAACTACACGCAAGATAACACGACTCACAGCTTTTTATGAGTTAACAACAGAGTATATTTCATTCGGCATACGCATGACAAACTTATATTCCTCAAGCTTTTACATTTTAAACTTTTCAACTCTTTTTCACAACGTGTTCCTCCTCTGGAGTTCGTCGTTTGCTAGCGGTGTTAGCACATTACAAACATTGTGTTTTCATTAACATTAAAAGCTGCTGTGCGTTATTTATATGCCGAAATTTCCCAAATAGCCTTCTGGCATTGTTGAGCTGTTAAAGTCACACTTTGAGGTAAAAATATTTTATTTAAATGTAGAAAAACCCCAAATGCTCACAGCTTTTAAAGGAGTTTGGTGTGTCAGCCCACACATGCAGCACTAACACCTGCCCTGACGTTGCTGTCTCCAGCCTCTCAGTCACCAGTTCCCCCTTGCCTCCATGTGAGCTCTGTTTATAGACTACAAACATATACAAGTCAGCCAGATCTGCAGATACCCCCCGTCCAGCCTGGCATGAGCAGACCTCACTGTGTCTGTCTACTATTACACTGCTATTCCTGGTTGCCAATGTGACCTAAGCAGGGCCGGTAACTGGAATAGAATAGAGCTTTCCTTTCATGCATTCTGCTTATTCAGAGGCCGCTGGGTCCACGACTTCTCATCACGTAAGACCAGATCCAGGACAGTCTCGCTGAGCTGCTGTGCCTCACACACTCCTCAAGAAAGTGTGTTCACTCCCTCTCCTCCTCAACATCTGTCATCCCTGACACATTGCGTTGACCCCTTTGTAAAAAAAAAAAAAAGAAAAACAGAAAGGATGTGAAGCCACTCTGCAAACAGTCACCAGACTGCTGTGAACGTGATGTGGTGCTCCCAGTGGGCCCAGAGCACCGGGGCCAGACGTGTGAGGGACGATGGGGGCATCTCAGCACAGAGAGGGAAATGAAAAAGAGCTGGTAGCAGCTGGTGTGCATTCACTGGGTCAGTGTGTGTGTGTGTGTGTTCCTGCATGTTGCTGTTGACACAGTCTTTGACCGTACATCCTGTCTGACTCGTCCGAGGTCAAGGCAGTGTGTCCGAATGAATACTACAAATATACCAGAGCCTCGACTAGACCACGGTTCACACTGCAGGCCTTGAATTGAATTCCAAACTGCTTACAATATCTAGTTTTTTCCTAGTTTGTGTGGACTACATAAGACGACACAGCTCCACTTGTATCTACATGTTGATTAAAGTACACGAGTACAGTTCCTTTAGTTTACTGAAATAATATAAATACATGTAGCTGATGAAATCAGGCAGTTCAATGACTTTTTGTCAAGGCAGCACTGACACATTGAGATAAAAGAAGCACCAACCTAACACCAGGCTCAGGTGTCTGATGAGTACAGATCCAGTATGTCTTTTTCCAAATGTGAAATTCGTGTAGCTCACTGCATGCAGCTCATCCGGATCAGATTTATGGAAACCAAGAATTGCTGTGACTGGATTTTATAGTTGTTACTGACAAATAGTGCACTAAGGAAACATATTTAAGGTGGATTGGTCACATTGTGACATGGAATGTGAGGACGACAGGTCCATACAAAGTCCAACAGACAGCTCTCCACAGCCACTCAAAGTCCATGCAAACGTAGTGCCCATGCACCCTACAGCCTCACACTGTCATGCTTCTCATTTTATATTTGGAACATTTATTTATTCTCATGAAATCAGGCTCAGCTGAAGCAAAAAAATAGACGGCACCCACATGTGGGAAGCCAAAACGTAGATCTGATTTGAGAGTATACCTGAGAGAGAAAAGGAGTGCTTTGATTAGATAATGCACACAATAATCATCTGATTAGTGTCACATATAAAGCAGGGCTAGATCGATATAAATTAGAAACAGGCCTGACTCTAAACCACATGTAGATCACACAGTTTGGTTTAATATTGATGGATCGTCAGGGCCTTCAGCCATCTGCTTCTTGGAGCAGGTCTAACAGCAGGAGGCCGGCTTTAGTCTGCTGACAAAAGGAGGAGAGGGAGGTGGAGGAGGGAACATCTGTTCGGACAAGCAGTAACCAGTCTCGGACACGTTACTGAGATGAGCATCCACTGGAGACAGCAGCATCTGGTGTGGGATCTGATTATGATTGTTTTAAAGGGACACGCCTGAAGTTCACCGTGTTCATCAGGAGGCATGAAAACTGCTGTATAATGTCTCCTGTGACTTGTCGCACGTCATACAGATCCTATATACTGGACTTTTTGTGTGCGACCCACATCGGAACCGAATCGGCTGCACAACATAAACTCAGAAGCATGTGTATGAAGCATCTGCCCAGCAGCAACCACTGTCTCCACATATCTTCCATTGTGGCATCTCACTGGCGTCAGACTTCTCCGAACATGTGATCACTTCTTCCAAAACACTTCATCCAACCTTTTATTTGTTCAGACGGTTATGCTCACATGGTGGGAATGCAGACCTCTCCTCCTCCTCTTTTCAGTCCAGTGCCATATCTTCCTCTGGTATGTGCATCTGTGTTTGATGGCTCCTGGCTCGGCTAAAGGCAGTCATTGATTAACTGGTGGGTTTGACTCTCTGGCCTTTGCCGAGGCTGTAAACCATCAGCTTTCCATAGCAACCGTCAGCCATAGTTTTGGGCATCCCTTTGTCTGCAGCTCTTCAGCACTCCAGTGACGTCCTGGTGGTTTAGTGGCGACGTCTTTGTTTGTAGCGCATGGCGATAAAATCACAAAATGACCAAAGTTTTTCCTCGTACTTTACTAATAGTGAATTAAAAGTTGCAACAAATGGAGACTTAGCGAGGAGACTGCATACAGGCCAGCAGGATGAGAGGAGTGAGGCTACATAAATCTTTAACTTCAGAGCATTACAGTGATTTTCTGCTACTTGATTCACAGTCAGGACCTAGGGAGGCCGATTTCCTTAGCTGCTGATGATATGTGCAGTGCTCTCATCATCAAATGGAAAGCTTCATAGCACCAAACTGCACCTCTTAGATTTTCTCTAAGCCTTTCTAGCAGAGCAGAGTACACGGCGTGCTGTAAATGCCTCTTTTTGGGTGCGTTCAGGCTCCACTCAGTGTGGGATTTAAAGCTGAACTGTGTAACTTTTTTCTTTCAAATAAAAAGTTGAATTTTACAAGAAACAAACCCTTCCTCAATTCAACACACTCAAGGTTTTGCTGCTAGAGCCTTATTTGGTCTGGTATGACTGGTAGCTTATTGTGGCTAATGTTAGCTTTAGATACTGCATTTGTTCTGTCAATGAAATCTTCAGGCGAAGCAAAGTACTTTGTACTGGTGGTTGATGGCGACATGATCGACGATCTGCCGTTATTATTTCTACGACACCCGCTTCAGTCTTTTTTATATTTGTTGACATTTTTTGTGTCTGTACAGTATTTCATTCACTGTTTTTTTAGGCACCGGATGGCGCTTTGCTGTCCAGAATCTGGTCCATTTTTCCTGGAAAATAACATTGGGTGGACAGAAATTTTGAAGCAGTTCATGATTGTGGTTAGTTTGAAATAAACAGAAGGACGAGCTGGTTGGCATTACTGGATGTAACCGATCTGCTTGAATGAGTGCCACCAACAGAAAAATTGACTTCACTGTCCTTACATAGTTCCTTTCTGCTCTGGCGTCTGGACGACCAGAGTCTTGTGAACATTGGTGGATTAGATGAAACGTGTCAGACTTACATGGTGAAAAGTGTGAGTCTCAGTGCATTAACTCACTATAGTAGTATGTGGAGTGTTCTTGCTCCGACTGCCTCTGGTTCCTCTGATCTAATCTTCTGGGAAATGTTCTTGAGGCTAAGCCGACACACTGGAAACATTGAATGTGGTCATACCAGAGTGAAGAGCGATGTTATTAGAGAAATGATGGAATATTTGCTCCACAGAAAGGTTGACCAGACCAGAGCTGCTCTTAATGCGACAGTACCCTTGAGGCATGAGTCGGCATTAATGCCAATTGAACTGAGCGGTCCCCGAAGGAAACTCTCAACAGTTTACAGTGATTATTCTGGTCGACTCTGCTGTCGAATAAGTTGTTTTAATAGACTCCTGATTAACTCTAAGCGAGCAACTTTTCATGATGAAAATCTCCTTTATGTAGTTTCTAATAGTGACGAGTCACCAGAACCTGTATGACTGACGGTGGCAGCTTTTTTACTTTAGAACTTAAATTGTGGAGGCATTCAAGTTCAAGTGTTAAGACCAGACTGGATTGTTTGGATGGATTTCAGTAATTCTTTAACGAGCGGAGACAATCAAGAGGTTTCACATTTTTCTACACTGATGCCACAGACAGAGAACTTTTAAAATGACGTTACTGTGGTGAGCAACTGCACATTTATCTTCAAAGGCATTTCTGCTTTGACAAGACCAAACATCAGCTGGAATTTGACGAAATAAAAACAATTTCTTGCTCTAAAATAATGCAGTATAAAAATCACATTCAAGTGATCAAGGAGATTTAAGGAGGTAAAGCAGGCTCCATGATCAGCCATGGAGTTCATCTTTAGGTCTAAAACCATCAGTCAATAAATCAATTAGTCGATTTACAGCTAATTAATCCTGACCAGATTGAGAATCAATTTCTTTTTAATTTATCAAGCAGAAATGCCAAACATTTGCTGGCTCCAGCTTCTCAAAGGTTGGTTTCAGTTTCACATCATTGTTGGGCTGCAGTAACAGTTGTTTTATTATTATTCATTAATAATTGAACTGCTTAATTATTATAGACCACTAAGAGAGAGCAAAGATGCTTAGATGGTTAGAGGAAGCTGGAATCAGAGACGTTTTGGACTTTTGCCTTTGAAAAACGTATTATTAAATTATTTCCTGTTTCTTCTGAATCGACGAATCAGTTAAAGCTTTACATCTTTGCGTATTGAATCTCTTTAGGTTTTGGTCATTTATCACTCTTCTCTGACATTTATTAATTAAGAATAATTGATTATTTGAAGGAATAATTGACAGAGTGACACTGACAATAATCATAAGCTCTGCAGTGTTAGTCTTATGTTGCCTGTATGAATAGGCTGAACTGAATTGAATGTATGTATATATAGATCATCACCTTGGCTCAATCTGTATCAACCCCTGTTTTTGCATTACAGTATGTGTGCCCCATAATCCACTCAGGTGTTCTGCAGTTTTATTGGAGGATGGGTCATAGTGTCCTTGTGGGACGGCAATGATGATCTGTATGTGTCCTCCATCCTGGAGAAGAGCCGTACGCACAGCTCCATGCTGGTAAGAGGGTTGGTAACGCGACATCATGAGTGATGGCGTTAATGCAGCACTCTGAGAGCGTACCACTGGTATGTGTTGGCATGTTTCTCAGTTAAAGTGGAGCCGCCGTGGAGCGCAGACTGAGCTGAAAGATGCTGCTCTTGCAGTAATACCCAGAGTGCACTCTCTGTGATGAAGGCTGTGATTAGACCAATCGCTGTGCAGTGTCGAGGGAGAAATTGTTCTGTCTCACAGCGGTCAGGGAATCAATCTAACTGATTAACTGCAAACACACACACACACACACACACACACACACACACACACACACACACACACACCTCTCACTCATCTTCCTCTCTGTGAACGCCAGCCCCTCTTACCAACATTGCCCGCCCTTTCCTCTATGACTTCATCGTAATTATGAAAATGTGTCATATTTTCCCGTTGGACACCGCTTTAAGCAACGGTCGCTGATTAAACCGATCTCAGGTTCTAGTTTCGCTGAGCTCAGCCTCGGAGAAAAGTAATCCTGAACCGCTGGTTCTTGGAAGAATCCTGACATGCTTCTCCCAGGTCAGAGGGTTCTTCTAAAGGAGGGAGGAAAGAGAAGAGAAAAGATACTGGAGTGTTTGAAAGAACTAAAGCCAGCACATGTCGTGCCAGATGTGTGTTGTACTGCTGCACACACAACCAGCAGCGCTGATCCAGATCACAGCTAATGAACTGTTCATTGGTGACTGATTGATAGAAGGGAATGAGGTGTGTTATTTTAACTTAGATTAGGATCCAATGTAACTGGTTTATAGTCTGTTCCTGCAGTGTTGCAGATGAACAGCCTCCTTTAAAAAGATTCATTTATAAGTGAAGAATGTGTTTGCTGTCTCTGTACACAGTGAGAACCTTCACATGGGAGCAGTACAGCCATTGTTTCCTGATGAAGCACATTAAGTCTAGCAATAAAAGACAGGAATCTACGTTACAAACATTAAGTTGAGCCGTGCTGTTTGTTGCAGTCCTGTTTAAGTTCCCAGTAAAACTTTATTTTTAGAGCTTTCCTCTTTAAGTTTAACTGACATTCCACAAATTCATTAAACTCCTTCTGTATAACAGCCTGTATAATGTGTTCAGTGGCTCTGGTGGAAACCTTACAAAGTCTGATGATTTAGGATATTAAACCTTGGACTTCAGACCTAGCTATCCCAGTATAATTCCTTAAATGCATTAAATATGAAGCTCCGTGACTACCAATGTTATGACAGATGCATGACGGAGTAGTCCAGCAGTGTAGGATGTTCAGCTGTGGATAGTGTACACAGGGGGTTTATTCCTCATAAGAAGTTGTTTTTTTGATTGATTCAACAAATCCAGTTCAAGAGCCAGAGATCATTTGGTGGAAAAAGGTACTCCTTATCTGCTCTTCTCTTTGTGACGATGTATCAGGTTGATTTTTTTCTAAAGTTACATTCCAGTGATCTTATAGTTTATTTACCACCAGTACCAGAGTTTGTGAACCAACAGTTGTAACAGAAACCTTGACCTAGAAACGTTTGACTCATATTAGCAACTGGAAGTCAAGATATTTTGACCTCTACTGCTTCGACATTCATGGTTCTTTCATGAAGTCTCTTTTCTACTCCTCATCCACCACTGGATACAATGAGATGGGAGTTATCATGTAGAAGGACTATTTAAATGTGTAAACCAGATCTGACATGTGGATTAAAATACAGTTTTTTATCGGACAAGCATTACTCAAATATCTGTCATGGATGCAATGGTTTGAAAATGGTTGGAATTTGTATTCATGCCTGCCTGTGCACCAGGCGGTAACCGTGAAACAGAAAACAGATTTTTGCTTTCCAAACTGTCAGTGTCATGGGACAAATTTGGTAGATTCTTTTACATAAATTACCAGAATGGAAATACCAAACTGGATATTTCATTTCATTGGGAGCTTGATGGATGTCTTGAATAATACAGTCAAGATGTGTGCTGTTGTGCAAGAGCTGCAGACGCAACACCAGAAATCATAAATACGGAGCACTGCGATATGATGTGTATGACATGTGTGTGAGTTTATTAGACACCCCGTGAATCTGTTGTCATATTTTTGGAGCATGTGAGATGTTATTATACAGAAATGATGAATGAAATGATTGTAGGAAAGTTTCTTTTTTCTTGTGAGCGGAGACAAAAGTATTTGACCTGTTCTTAAAAATGTGTGTAATGTCAAACCAGTATTTTTTCATTTTAAAGCTGCACTACTCAATGGGTATATAAACAAAAACAAATGACAGACAACTTATGATGTGTAATATGAAAAACATTCTAACAATTATCACCTGACTCTGCAGTTCCATTGAGCGTTTTAGCCTCTCTCAGCTAATTGTTTTGGTTTTGGTTCAGTCTCAAGGCTCTCGTTAAGGCAGTTGTTTGTCAGTAATAAAGTTTTGATAAACCCTCTGCAACAGCAGACAGACAGAGGTAGAGGCTAGCTGGTGAACTCAGTGAAGGAAACTTTATATTTCAATTGACCATCTGTTAAGTGGCTAAAAACACTCATTAATGTGTCTTGTGTCTGCTGAATGTTTAAATGAGCACTTTTTTTTTTTTTTTTTTGCAAACACGTTAGCCACATCAACTTTATACAGTGATGTGACTGTTGTGTGTAGCCTTTTCAGCCCAACAACAACAAACAAATCAATTAATGGTGAATTGGTGAAGTTTCAGATTGCAACTAACTGAAAACCCGTCACCTCTCCCCCTTGGTTCAAGCATGAGGGAGAAACTTCAGTGGCCATGAAAACTGTCCAGAAAACATGAAAGGTCCTATGTAGAACCAGTGTTTGGTTTGTCCTTTCTGGGCTGCTGTAGAAACAACGTGGTTCAAAAAGTCTCATTCTATGCTAACATAAACACAACACATTTTATTTTCAGGCATTTTACACTGATAAAAACACAGTTATTAATACAATGTTCCATTTGTGTCAATAGATACCTTTTAAATGTTACACACTGGACCTTTAATGAAACCCACAGACCATGTTCCAACATTTATCCTTCATTTACTTCAAAGTGGATCATGTACAGTTCCCTCAATGAGACGAAGGCTCGCAGCTTTCTGCAAGTTTTTAAACTTCATTTCTAAATGTCAAAGAGACCACCCTCCTAGCTGTGGAGAAAGCTGATCACCTCCTTCAGCTCAACCTCGGTCACCCCTGGGTTCACCTTTCCTGTCACCTCAGCTGATTAGATCCCATGATGACTGATCACCGTAGAGAACATGACCTTTTGAGGACGAGGCCTCACATGTTGAAACCAGAACTCGCTCAGGTCACCTAGGAAGACGTGTGCTCGATACTGTATCAAGAAACAAAGTATGTTTTGCTTGTGCAGTATCGTACGTCATGGCCATAACTCACTGCTAACTAGGTAATGTCTGGACAGCTATGCTTACCACCAAATATTGAGTTCTGTTATGTGGTTTTCAGGAAGTCATAAATGTGTTGAGAAACATTCAGACGCGCCAGAAAGATAGACTCATCCCAAACGTCTTTCACTCTCAGTATAAATAAAGGACTTAGTGGTTCAGGGTGTGGTTAGGGTTTGGCATCTCTTCGGTCTCATTAACCGCCTCCCACCAAGCGGCCTGTTTAATATGAGAACGGTGGATCTGTTCAGAGCTGGAGATAAGGTGGGGAAAGCCCCCATTGTTTGGGTGGAGACAGGAGACCAGAAACAGACGCTGTCTCCATAAACTGACAGTGGAGATAAGCTATTGTCCAGCTCCTGTCCTGCCTGCTCTGTCTGCTTAAGATCATCTTAAATCTGGAAGTGTGGCAGCAGACACATCTTCATACATCGTCCATGCCCAGTTTATTGACTTCACATCAAGCACGTCTATTAAATTACCCTTCATTGTTGTAATTGCGAAATGAAGTACTGCACTTTCTGTGTGTCAACACCGTGTGGGTGCTCCTTAATGAAAATCTACAGGATTTATGATCCCAGCTCTCTGTACTGAATATGATATATGGCCCATTTAGAGCATCTCCATATCCTGACCTCTTCAAGGGACCTAGATAAATGCTCACCGTCTCACAGGACCATAAATCTACACTTATTTTGTCAAGATCTATTGTCAGACAGTCCCTGACGTGTCTCCTCACTGCGGGAGGATCCATCATGATAAGTAGCTGCATGGTGTTGTAATGTCTGAATTGATGAGTGTTAATTGGCATTGAGAGATAGCTAGTAATGAACTACAACGACAGCTTCACTAGAATCTTAAACCAGATGGATTGATTGGGGAAAATGGCATGAAGCCCTGTGTATCGATGCTAATGACGTCGGTGTTGCTTTGTGATCCCACCATAAATTACTATTTTATTTTAAAAACTCTTTAAAGGTCAGCTTCTTTATATTCACTGCCTGTTGTCTGTGAAAATCTCACATGTGAGTTATTGTAAAGTGTCAGTGTTAACATATATGTTAAGCTCAGAGATCGAGACAAGAAAATATAAGAAATATGAATGGGATCCTGCTATGGTCGTACAAAAATACACAACTTTAGAGTTCAAGATTTCAGCCCTGGTTGACTTGTATTAAGAATACTTACACATAAAAACAGTAATTTTCCCTTGCAGCACACAGGAGTTACTGCTGAACAAATGTGTTAAAACACCACAAAGAAACTGGCCGACAGAGGCAGCGATGAACCAGCAGCTCCTGTGTTCTGTTCTATGAAGTGAAGTTACTGTTTTTGTCAAAGGAGTCTCGGGGATTAGAAGAAAACAGAGATTTTAACATTAGATTATTAGATTTAAACACACTTTCCCACCAGAAATGTCCAATAGGTAAAAATTCAAACATTTTTAGTTTTTCTTACTGCCTGTCGACAGCAGTACACTGCTTAGCTTGCTGCTCCTCTTGTCTGCTTCATGCGGTTTGAGTCTTCAGTCACTGATGAACGGGGAAGTATTCAATATTTCCACACAAGCATCTTGTGATCTAGTGATCTACTGAAGTATAAGCAGAAAATATTGTGATATTTCCCAACCCGACCTTCAAGTCAGTGTCGATGATGAATTCAACCTTAAAGAAGGTTTATTGTAACTGTTTTAACACTTTATCCTTCAGTTTTGGACTGTTCTGAAATGTTGAAAATCACAGATACATAGTTATCTCTGGAAGTCTGTATTACATTATGTATTTTAAAAAAGTACCCAGTTTGAAACATCTAGAAATGTATTTAAATCTATTGGTGTTGTGGGTTTTCGGAATGTCTTCAGCCTCCTCGACATCCCATCATGTTCTGTCAGGGGACAGATACGGTACCACAGTGTGTAATGGTACATACTGTTAATGAATGAGCGGGTGTTTTGTGTGTGTGTTCTGTTCTGTTCTGTTCATCATGTGTTGATCCCTTGTGGCCTTTCTCCTGTCAGTGACCACACACACACTCTGCTGTAGAGTCAGGCTCCCATGGGGTCAGAGTCAGCAGAGGACTTAGTCAGAGTGAGTGTCAGCTGCCAGCAGCAGTTTGGGCTGAGAGAACACAGTGAGGAGGAGGAGGAACGTCTTCTCTCATCCATCAGCCTGCAGCAGCCTCTGCACCACTGGGGCCTGCATGTCCACACAGTAACACCACACTGAACACTGTGATTCACTCCCAGATTGTTCAGTGTATGAACGTTGAATGTGGTTGAATGCACCCTGACCTGAAGAATCAGTCACCACAAATCGGCTCTTAGCCTGTGTGAAACTAAATAAATGTGTTTAGTACTAGAAAGTTGGTTAATTTTCAGCTTTGAATCCAGAATAATGCTAAGGATGTTAATGTTCAGCAGTCACTGTGTAGTTTATTGATAACTTTGATCCAATATTCCAGTTTTATCAGATTCTTTTGGTAGGTCTTTGAAGCTACCCTTAGCACTAAATGCTAATGCACACTAACACGTTCACAATCATTGTTTAAGAACGAGACAGACTAGGAATATAATATTCATATGTTTTCATGCATGTATAATCACCTTAAAATAAGAATCTTTTCATTTTTGTTGCCTTACATCGATCCTTTTATATCTACAGTGGGAGCAGGTCCTCTTCCACGGAGGCGGCCATTTAACATGTTGATGTTTAGCAGTTACTATATTGTTTATTATGTTCTGTAGTTTTAGCATATTTGCTTGCTTACATTGTTGTATGTTTCCAGTTTAACAGGTTTCTTTGTGTCTACGCTTATGTTAGCAGTTGTTTACTTAGTAACAGTAACAGTAACATGTTAATATTAGCTAATTACAACTAAACAAAGTTTCTCTGCAGCTGCTGGGACTTAGAAAATAAATACATAGGAATAAATTTAAAAAAATGTTTTGATCCTAATAAAATTGAATCAGTGTATTGAATGATACACAGTTCTTGCAGGTACAGTTTTTTCACGTTGAGTCAAAATGATGCATCTGTCATCATTGAACCAGTCCAGATCACAGAGTTAGAGATGATTTTGTCGTGACTGTTTCAGATGCACATCGCTTCAGGCTATGATCTTTTAACCCTCATTTTTAGTTGGAAGCGACTGAATTGATCTTCACTGGAGAGATCATGTTGGAGCAAGTCAGGCACAGGAGTGTGTGCTGTGAGTCATGGAGGTGGAGGGAGGGGATTGCTGCTGGTAAAATCCAAAGGAAACAGGAGCTAGGTGAGGGAGTCGGATGACTGCTGAAGTGGAGAGCGCGAAGACACGGTGGCTGAGCTGACGTGGCTCTTCAGACCGCAGTATTAACATCCTGATTACTGCTTTCAAATATCCGATTCAGCATCTTTTTGTTTTTCCCTCGCATGACCAGACCCATGCGGCACTCATTTTCCAAATATCGACAGAAACTATTTCAACTGTGGAAAATACCAACCAAAATTATGTTGAGGATGGTGTCGTTACCACAGAAGGAAACGCTGATGGAAACTTTATAAAACTGTCCTCTTTGCTCTCCGTACACAAAGTTGATGGTGAAGAAGAAATACTAACGCAAATAAGCAAAGTGCTGCGTTTGGGCACCTCAAGTAAGCCTGCGGCATTTATTGTACCAACTAAAAGTATCAATTTAAGTGGAGTTTTACACCACTGCTGGAGTCAGCAGTTCCTCACAAGCTGATGAAGTCCTAACTAACCGTGCGGAACACACAACTGGAAATTTAGTTACATAAAGAAGAGTTTCTTCTAAAGAGAGTCTCTAAAGCATCAGAAAGTAGCACCAAGGCCTGAAAGCAACTGGTCAGATACACAGTACTAACCATCTGGTGTGGTGTCTGATCATTCCGAGACTTCCTCAATAGTAGAACCACACTAGTTTTATTGGGTTACCATGCTGAGACCAGTACACAGAGTACAAAGTTTTTTCCTGCGCCGTGCAGCCCTGTTGGTCCTTTAGTCCTCATTTCTGGTCATTCACTCACGCAGCAGTGACCGCTACATGAGCACCAAGCTCTTCAGTCTGTGTGCAGAAGGAAAAAGGACACATTTAAAAGACAAACAAGCCAACATCTTGAAGTCAGAAAGTAACTTTTAGTCAGCCTAGTGCATATGCAAACGCCTCGTGTCTCCACACAAAGTTCATGCAGTGCTGTGCAAGACATGAAGAAGTGCGGCCTGGACACTGCTGGGTTCTGCCTGTGGACTTTTAAAGCCTGCCAACAAAGACTCCATCAAAAGCAGATGTTGTAGAAATGAAATAAAGTTTCTATAGCTGCATTGAGAAAGTTATTGAGGAAATCATTCTGGTTCACAGCTCAGGAGAAATATGTTTGTTTTTTTCCTTTAAGTTAGAAAATGACAGCCCAGCAGGAGGAGCGTTTGTCCACTCAAGTTCACGTCTAAATGAAGCCAGAATGCAGTGAGCAGAGTGTCCATGTTTCCTCTGCAGTCCTGCAGGACAAACAGCTTTAGAAAAACATTTTGTGTGACTGAAATTGTAGCACATTAGAAGAAATACATATATATATTTTTGGCCTTCATACAAGAACACATTTCACTCAGTTGTGTCCTTATGCCCCATGATGATGATGTGATCAGGTGTTTTCTTTCCAAGCTGTCAGTGCACATCTGTCTAAAATCAAAGGACCTCTGGCTTAGTTGTACACCCCTGCAGCCTCGTGTGAAATGGAGAAAGTTCCATCTTTACCTTAAGCCTTGTGTTCTCCTCTGACGACAGGCAGGGATCTTATCTCTGGCCCTGGCCGGAAGACCTTTTACCTCGTAAACGCACAGAACAATGGTGCTATATTGAGAAAGCAATAAACATGAGATTGCTTATCTGTTATCGAGCTCGGGGCACATGAAGGGAGTGGATTAGTTATGTCCATTATGCGCTTTGACATTTCAAACTAGGATGATAAGTGGATGTGATTGATGGTACCATAGAGACTGAGTGTGTTTGTTGGGTCAGAGTTGTGTGATGTAAGCGAATACAGACGTGATCAGTGTGAGGATCAGCACTATGGACACAATCTGTGCCTGCTGCTCTACACACCACAGCCAAAACAGGTTATATTTAGCATGTTATTTTTATTCTTGACGGTCAGTGTACAGGGGTACATGGACAATGGTGTTTCACTTTAAATAGTAGTAAATGGTGTGAAGATTTGTGAGCGCTTTAACCTATAAAAAGCCAGTAACTGATTTCTTTGGCCATTTTGGTTCCTGAGGATCTGATCTGTCTCGTTAGCTGTGACACCTTTCATATCACACTAGTCATTTGATCCATTGTTGCTATAAAATATTGTTTAGTGCAGCTTTAAAGTGGGGTATAAACTGTATTTAACTAAACTAAAAACTTCTAGCAACATGTGACGATCAATTATCATCATGCACCTAAAACCTAAAATGAGTTCCAGGCTGCATGGACTGGTACAATCGCCATAGATGACAACCATCTAACAAGCAGAATATCCTTTAAGATAAAAAAAAAATAGTCTGTCATCACTTTGTTCACTGAGGGCTTAAAAATCTACTGAACCAGCGTTTTTAGGCCATCTTATCTCCTTAATTGGACGTATTTCCTGCAGAAGCAGGATGTCAGGGCGAGGCGCATCAGATACTCCAACTGTGTAAACCGATGGGATTTCATTTACCGAGGGCAGACAGACTTACTTGATGTCGGGATATGTTACTAATTAACATTTCATTTATGCTCGTAATGCAGCTTCCTATATATATATCTTGAATAAACAATAAAATATAAATACAAATATGTGTTTCTGTGCAAATTCGGAATATCTCATTTTTGTGCTGTGACATTTAAAGATCTCTGTCGTGTATATTGGCTGCAGTTTACAATTTACAAATATTTTCCGTCTTTCTGAGAGCTCAATGACAAGATTGACACTATTATTTGTTTGACCCAAACACTTCAGTGAATTTCACAAATGTTCTTCTGTAGGTTCTCGTGGGTTTCCCTGATTGAAACAAAACTAATAAATTTGATATGTGTCTCATCCATTCCAGGCTGTATGCTGTGTTTTGGCCAGTCGGCCTTCTTCCGCTTCAACCACCCTGAAGAAGCCTTCAGGATGAAGAGCATGGTGCCCCAGGGAGGGAGCGTCTCCACCGGGGACTACAGGCGATGTGCAGGTACTTATGTAGTCGCATACAGTGTTTTACTGTATTTCCAGCTTGTTTTTTACCTGAGCTGTGCTACCTGAAACGCGTCAGGGTTTACTTCTTCCACAAACATGGGCGCAGTGTGAATAAAAACACACTGACCTTTTGTTGCATGAATAATAAAGCCTGAATAGACTTTCTCTACTAACGTTTCAGTTTTAGCCTGGCCTGTGTGGATGAATGGGTCGGGTTGTTGCAGACGGATGGTGATGTGGCACAGTAGGGCGGTGTATTTTACAGGTGGATGTTTGCACAGCAGTAAAGCATGGCATTTTTCCCTTTTTTATAGCCCAGCAAGTGTGGAGGAAGGGACTGGAACAGTATATTAACATGGTGATATACAATACTAGGCCAATTTATGGCTTTAATAACAGAAATTGATTCTTTGTGCTTCCATGAATTCGTTCTTGCTTTAAAGACAATACTTTTGAGTAATGTTAGTGTTGGAGCTTGCAGCCCTGTGAGCTTCAGCTATAAAATGCAGTACCCGTTGAACCCTGCAGCCTGACTGGTACCCAGCTGGGACCTGGTGCTGGAGTTTACACCATGCATGTTTTATGAGCATCTCATTCCTCTGCGTCTCCAGGCAAACTTTTCAGCTGTGTGTGTGTGTGTGTGTGTGTGTGTGTGTGTGTGTGTGTGTGTGTGTGTGTGTGTGTGTGTGTGTGTGTGTGCGCCTTTTCTTGGCTGGATCTCCGAGCAGGGATCTGTCATAGCATCTTGTTATTTCCCCCCTGTTAGTGTTGACGCTGCCTGCCACTGTGGGGATAAGTATAGCGCACGGGCATGCTGGCTGCTGCGGACTTCCTGATCCAGTAATGAAAGCCTTCCGTTGTTTAGAATGTACCATTATACTCAATTATGCATTCCTGAGCTGCATTCACATGAAACCTGCTTATACCACTCCCATGATAATCTGAGCATATCTGTCAAATCTCCTGTGAAACACAAATTACACTTGTTATCTGTGTGTAGATGTCTAGAAGTTCAGAGTTATTATGGAGGCAAACCTTTTTATACATTTTTAAAATGGTGATATCTATTTATGATAGATGTGTGCCTGGGCTGAACTGTGCTGACATACTAAGGTAAAGTGAGTTTTTGCTGTAAGGCAGTAAAAACTTAAAGTCCCCTTAAAATCCCAGGGCCTGGGGTTACAAGTGTCAAGAAAGACTACGCCTGCATCTTTTAGGCTAGAGCTTGTCACTGTGGTAGTACGTACCATGGATGTGTGAAGAGAACTGGGAACCGTCACTCACCATCCAACTCCATTAAAAATCGTCCTGTTTTATGGTAAATGGACTGTACTCTAAACACTCAAGGTGCTTTTTCGCTACGTATCTCAATTACCCATCACACACTGACAGCATTGACTGCCATGCAAGGTGCCAGCTGCTCATCAGAAGGGAGCTAATCATTCACGCACCGATGGCGCAGCCTTCGGGATCGGTTTGGGGTTCAGTATCTGGCCCGAGGACACTTCACCATGCAGATATCTGATGAGTGGATGACCCGCTCTGCCTCCTGATACACAGCTGACACTGTTCATGTGTTCAGAGAGTCACTGCACACCGCTGGGTTACATTTTTTTAATCAGGCAGAAAAATCAATAATATATATAATATAAAATAATGTATTCAAGGTTCTCACTGGGAAAAGGGAAACAGTTTTTTTAGCGTGGTGTTCACATTCTCACATTAGAGGTGGTTGGTTACACACACACACACGCACACGCACACCTGAAATAAAACAAAGCTGATTTACTGATGTGGATCGTTGAAGCTTTCTTTGCTCATTTGTATTCGAGCAATACAGTGGAAAAGCATGACTCAGTACTCCTTCTTCCAGTACAACTGTACCTCCACAGTATTGCCTTCACAACCACCTCAATGTGTTTATGATTCATGGTGTAATTATGAGGGTGTAAGAAACTGTACTTCCTTATATTTTTTGGTGGAGGATGTTTCGATGGAATGGACAGTGGAGTCACTGATGCCTTAACAAAGACCTGATCCCTCACTGGCTTCCCACCCTCTAACGGTGGGTTTTTCCATTCTAGGCCAATAAACTGCCTTCACTGACTTTAGCAACTTTATCTTTTCTTCTTTCAGGCTGAACTGGTCAATGATCATGTGATGAGCTGTAAAGTATTGAATATTTGTTGTTTGTTTGTGTGATCAAAAGTTACACGTCTGCCCTCACAAAGTCCCATGATGTGTCTCTTGTGCACTTTTAAGTATAAAGAGCTCCTGTGTTTCTGTAGCAGTGCTGCTGGCATCTTTGTGATGCCAGTCACCTGCCTGTTGTTAGTTTTGGCGAGCTTTGCCAGCTGTCCTAAGCTACCACCTCTTCACCGATTGGACGTTTCCTGTGTCTTTCTGCCGGGCTCATTTTTGCCTCTGAGCTGGGTACTCAAAGTGTCCGATGGCTGCAGTTACAGTATCTTTTTCACAGACTATTTATAAAGCTCCACTTCCATTGGACTGTCTGCCATCACTGCAGCCTCTCACTCTGGGTTTCCCCCTCCAGTCCCCTCCTGTGCCCAGCCACCGTTCGTCTGTGTGTCAGCTTTGCTTTTCAGTACAGGGCTCTTTATCTTCCTGTGATTTGGCTGCTGTATCTGTCGCTGGCTGCTTGACAGCCTGCAAAAAGCAGCGCTAAAGGCAGGGCTGAATGACGTGGCTGATTGTTAATGTGGCTGCAGTATGGCACCACCACATGCTGAATCTCTTCATGTTTTGTCCAATGAAAACAAGTGTCCATCAATAAAATAGGACCGGACAATTGTGGACAGCAGACTCTTTCTATCATTTACCACCTCTTTCCTGCTCTTTAACTTCCATTTCCAAACCAGTTCAAACCAACATGACGAAAATCCTGTTTTTCCTTAAATAGTTTCTCCATGTTGGATCAGTGAGGTCTCTTTTGTGTGGAAACGTTCAGACAGAGCACAGAACAGAAAACATATTCCAAGTGTAGCTTCTACTTGACTTCTTCCAAGGTCTCTGTTTGGATAGACTAACTAAAATGCTAACAGTCCTATCTTTTTACAGCACTGAGGACTGTTTTCTATCCTCAGTATGAATTACATTATCATATTACATTTAAGCAGACTAAACTCTAAATGAGCTACTGTCAGCAAAGATAAAGTTGATGTACCTATACATCAAATCCTTTTCATGTTATACTTTATACATTATGCCCAAGACTACATTTTTACTTCTACTTTGCAGGTTAATATGTTACATACAGTTTATAAAATCAGATGTATTACTGTTGATTCCACTGTCCTGTATATAACGGTAAATAAAATAGTCAGATGCTTCTTACACACGCATAATAATCCAATAATACATTATGTATAATATATTTTACACAACAGTTAGTTCTGACCAATTAATCTAATCGTTCCATAAAAACTTGGACGTGCTAAATTATATTTCACTTAAACTATGAATGGTCATCAGAAGAGGACAAAGGAAAAGAATGAAGCCTGACTCCTTGAGCTCAAACCTCCAGCTGTGCACATATGACATCAGCCGACCTGGACAAAAGAGAACAAAACCAAGAATGGAGCTTACACTGTAAGGCAATCATAGCATCAGCTCTATAGCATCAGGGCTGAGGGCTGGCTTAAACTGTTATCTCAACGAGAGTCCAGTTAGCCCATCATATTTTCAAAGGCGTTAGGAAAAAGGCCAGAACCGCATTGAGAGACAAAACAACAACACAACTCCCTGATTTCACCTGAAGAGGCATGCATTGCGACCTGAGTCCTCATGCCTGCGACTGAGCCGTGCTGATATTCAGTACAACGGCACTCCCTCACATGGGATATTGCTTAAATAACACTCACGCAGGGCATTTTTTTTGCTTCATGAATACTTTACTTTTGAAACTTTAAGTACATTTTGCTAACTACACTTTTTGCTTGAGAAACATCTTTCTTGCAGAACTTTGACTTATTATGGAGTGTTTTTGGATTACAGCGTTACTACTAATGATCTGAATAACTCCAACACCGGTTTTATATGATGGGGTTGCATCATATACAGGCAAGTTCAAAGATGTTTATGGTCAAGTAAAACAAGTTTGTGTCTTCAGCCGGCATTGCTTAATGCATGCCGACGTCTTGAAAATCACAGTTTATTTAAAGGAATTAACTCCCATCAAAAAGCGCTTTGCTGCTGACTGAACACTGCCTCAAAGAAACATTTTCTGTCCTTGGAAGTTGTTCCATTTAAGCTAATCTGTTCCTATAAAAAGCTGCATTGTGGCCTGTAATTGCCGCTGGATGAAAACAGTGTTTGTCCTGCCAGTAAAATATCAGCACAGTGCCACGATGTGCAGTCCAGACCGATGTTCAGTTGATTCTTTCTTCGTCTCATCTAAAACAGACATGTGAACTCTGCATAATAGAGACAGTAACAGTGACAGGCCATAAAGCCTTCTGTTGTGACTCTTTAAAACAGTCTGTAAATCTAGCACTGGTCCACATCACCAGGGACAGGAAGAACTATGTCAAGATAACCATGACATTGGAACTAAGACTGTTTTACCTTCAAAATAAAACGCATTTCTCGTTTGAGAACACCAGGGACAGTGTTGGCGTATGACATACTCAATTATGACTGACGTGCCTGACATACGTCTGTCACGTTGAACTTAATGTTAGAAAATACCAGGTATTGACAGCACATTTTAAAGTTTTTTCAACGTTATGGTTTTATTTTGAATGTCACTACCGGAAATCGGCGTTACGTTGTCAGTAACTTGACACCAGAGGTACCGTGGGCAGCGGCAGCAGCAGCGGTGCCTAGCACCCAAACCCCCGACTGAAATATCACCTCGGCGGTGAATCTCCATATCTCCCTCGGTGTGTGCGGAGCATGGCACGGCAGGGCTCCGTCACACCTGGTCTGTAACCGGTGTCCGGAGGATGTGGGCCTCAGTGTGTGTCATATAGCAGGTGAAGCGCACTGAAACAGAAACGGGTCGCAGTTTTATCCCTTCATGTGAGTAACCCTGCTGCTTTAAAGCCTGAGCTTTGGGGCTAAGGGAAGTGATAGGAGCCGGTCACACGCCAAACTCCATTAAAAATCTCTCGGTTTTTATGTGTGTTTGCTTTTTTTGGAGCGACGCACGCAGCGAAGGACGTGTTTGAATATTAAATCGATTCAGTGAGGTTGTGTTGCTTATTCAGCATACAGGTGGTCAATGAATACGTCATTTATTCAGGGGAAAAAGTCAAAAATGTTCGCTTGGGTCACAATATCACTATATGTTCTTATGGGGGGAAATTAGGGAATGGCAGATGGACCAAACGTATGTTTAAGCAGCTATGCTATACCTTATTGACAATGGACTTGATGCCGAATTGTATAGGTCCTAACATGTAATATTATATCAGTCACTGTGTTTTCCCGGCAGGTGTGCTCACGTTAAATTGTCAGATTAGTAAATGAAGTTTGGCACGGTTAGTGTAACCCATGACATCATTGCAGGGGCTTTCTCTCAGCAAACGGCTGCTTTTATTTTGTCACCCCACCCCCCCTTCCACCCCGCGTCCTTTTTCGGCTGTGCATATAAGAAAAAAGCCGGTGTGACATTGACATTCATGCAGTGCATCCTCTTAACAGCCTGCAGACTTGAAGGCTGTGTGATTTTTGCATGAAGATGGTTGCAGATTTAATTGTGCTCAGGCTGTCATGAAGGCAGAGCTTCATTGTGTGGCCGAGGAGAAGACAGGAAGCTGCTCCCTTCTCTGCTGAACAAGCTGATGCATTATTTGTGAAGCTTGTATATTTTAAAGCAGGTTTCCTATTGGGAGATCTCCCTCTGACATCATGTTCGTGAGGAGACAAGATGGACTTTTCTGTTTGATTCTGTGTTGTGTTGTCATTGGCTCTACCCTGCAGTCATATTTCTAATGTTATTACATCCCTTTCCTTCTGTTGTCTTCTCTCACCTCTCAGTGTGTGTGCGCACTCTGATGACGCCACAATTGTCTTCATGTTTCCATTTAAACAGATTTCATTTAGCGTTAATATAACCTGATCTGCGCTCTGATCCTCGCCTCAAGGCCATGCTGGTGAATCTCCCATGTGGCCGTGAGTTTTCTGTTGTAGTAATCTACTGTTCTGACATTACAGAGAGGCGGTTAAGATTAGATTACCAGGCCTGTGTCCTACGCTGCTTTTCGGGCCACACAGTAATTGGGTTATGTAGGCACATTTTCTCCTGATCCCTATCCAATGAATGCACAGGCCTGTCTGTCTGTTCATCTCCTCGTCTGTGTCCTTCCTTCTTTCCTCTTTCCTCGCTAATCCCTCCTCGTGGTTACCTGTCTTTCACAGTTTCTAAGCTGGGATGGGAAAACATGGAGTTGAACGATGAGGATTTTGAACATATCTGAAGTAGTAAGGGCAAGGTTATGACTGGGCATATAATGGAGGTTAAAAAAATTCAGTGAAGAGGTCAAGGACTTTTGCAGTCAACTGTATTTTCTTGCAAATGCATGCAATGTTCAGCTTGACTGCCTGGATGGAACATTTTGCAGTCATGAAAGCACTCAAATTATTTATAGAAAAAGTAATCAAGGCTAAAGTGGGCACCCTGCAAGGAAAATACAAGCCAATGTAAAGGTTGTGAAAAAGTGTGGAATTCCTCTGCACATTTTGCCACCTTCTTTCCTACCTTTAGAGAAAGTCATCTAAGGTAGGTCATTCAGCCGATTAGCATTAGACCTTTCTAGATGATAGGTAGTCAATAGATAATGCAGTAATACTTTATCTCAGATTCATTGAGGCACTTGCGTTAAGAGCTTAGGGCAGGGGTAAGCAGCAAATTTTGCTGATGAAGGACAAAGACAATGACATTGTAAAGCACCATGTTAAAAAGGGCTGTGTTGGTCGGGTTGTGTAAAGGCTCATCAGACACCACAGCAATGTGTTTATAATGCTGCGCGACAGGATTTTAATACTCTGGAATGTTATCATGGCTATAATCAGTTCATCCCTTATCTTTAAAACTTCCAGGTAAACAGTACAAGCCAGGAATGCAAGCAAGGACATATTTGATTGACCAATGCTGTGTCTTGCCAGACATTGTTGCACTTGCATTGCTAGACCTCGCTGCTGATGCGTTGCTATCTTGAAACAAATGAGGCTGCTACATTTTGGCGCAGCCCTAATCTAAGTATGAATGCAGCCTAATGACCTTTGTTATATTTGGTGCATTTGCTTTGAATGAAGGAAAGGGCATTTGAACATATCGCTATGTTTGGTATGAGTTTGTTCAGTTCAAGGATAATTTTGATTCCCATTTAGATGCAGTTCCTTAAGGTAGGCCAGAAGGTTCAGGAAAGCCCAGAGCTGCAGAGGACAGGGTCTTCCAACCTCAAACCAAGCCATAGAGTGCAAGACCAAGATGGGTCTGAGATGTTTTGTGTTTTCTAAGACTGACGACAGTTGTTTTCTGTCTTCTTCCCTCAGACACGGAGAGCTTGGTCAATGGGAATCACCGGGCCAGTCCAGCCCAGTCTCCCCCAGCTCCTGGAGAGAGAGTCCAGTCTGAGCACAGTGCAATTGTCAGCTCTATTGAGAAGGACCTCCAAGACATCATGGACTCCCTAGTCATGGATGACCCCCAGCCTTCTTCCTCAGAGGCAAAAAAGCCTCCTGGAGGTCAACCCATTCCCCACTCCCCTCTATCACCCATGGTCAATGGAGGGGGCCGGTATCTGCTGTCCCCTCCTACCAGCCCAGGGGCCATGTCTGTGGGGTCCAGCTATGAGAATACATCCCCTCCCTTCTCTCCCCTGTCCTCTCCCTCAGCGGCCAGCAGTGGGAGCTTTACCAGCCCGTCTCCTAGTGGAGGACCTCAGGACCAGAGTTCGTCTCTGCCACCAGTGCCTGTACGCTCCTCTAGCTACAACTTTACCACCCAGCCTCCACCTGTACCCCAGCCACGGACCATGCTGCCTAATTTTAGCAGCAGTGGGGTGGGCCAGAAGGTTCAGGAAAGCCCCAGGCTGCAGAGGAAGGTCTTAATCGAGGCTCCTGCAAGCCCCAAGCCAAACCGCAGAGGACTAGGCCAAGATGGGTCTGAAAGCCCCCGGCAGACGCCTCTTCTGTCCTCTACTGAATCTCTCAGTAGTAGAAACATTGTGCCAAGTAGCCCCAGGCTCACTCCCAAATTCCCTACCTGTCCGTCTCCGTCACCCTCTAGTCCTAGGACCAAGACAACCACGGTGCTCCAGGAAAGGCCTGCCAGCCCTTTCAAAGAGCAGACCAGTCTATCTGATTGCTCCCTAACCTCCAGCTCCTCCAGGCAGCTTTCCCAACCCTCCAGAGGCTTCCAGCCTCCCCTGGACCCTATTGTCCACATAATCCAAGGATCACCACTCCAGCAGCATCCACGTTCGCTGCAGCCCCCTGAAAGCCCTCGTATGGCCAGGAGGAACATGGAGCTGAACGGTGGTAGTGGAGGGGTCAGCAGTATGAGAGAGCTGCCACCTCTTAGTCCCTCAATGGCTCGTAGAGGGGTCCCGGTACTCCCGGGTGCACTTCCAGGGACAGTGCCCACATTCAGGACTCCAGATAGCCCCTCAGGTCTCGTCAAGTTTGTCCCAGAGAGTCCAAGGCTCCGACGCAAGTCTGGATCTACATCTGAAGAGCCAGCATGCAGCAGAGGGATCCGAGCCCGCAGTCCATCACCTACCTCTATGATGATGGAGGGCGGTGGTGGTGCGGGAGGACGGAAGGCGAGCTTTGGGAATTCTCTGTCACCTGCCTACAGTCTGGGCTCTCTACCTGGCTCGTCCCCCGTAGCCAGCCCAAGGGCCCATCGGAAGATGTCTGCAGGGAGACCACACCCAGGAATGAGGGAGAGGAAGAACAGCATCACAGAAATCAGCGACAACGAGGACGAGCTGCTGGAGTACCATCGACGACAGAGAGAGGAGAGGCTTCGAGAGCAGGAAATGGAGAGGCTGGTGAGTCAGTTTCCATTTAACAAGAACACACTTCATTCATGCATGTGTTAAACCAATTGTGACTTGTTGCGTCACAGGGTTTGTACCATTATCTGGAGCTTTTAGTTTTGCAACTTTCAAACAGAAGTTGCAGAACTGATATCATCAACACTGTGATGGTTGATGATGGTTGATCCCTGACTATAGTTCCAAAATATTCATTCATCATTCTTTCTTCATGAAATTTCTTCGGTATCTTTTGATTATTTGTTTAGTCTGTAAAATGTCAAATTTTAAGTTTCTTGAGGCCAAGGCAGCGCTCTTTAAATCCTTGTTTTTGTCCGACCAACTGTCCAAAAACCCAAAGACATTCAGGCATCGCAGAGACAACATGGGGTTAGGTTTAGGACACCACAATTTCTGACATCAATACTGTGTACAATACTTTGTATTTTGCGTAATAGTACCCCCACTCAAACTTTAGGGCAAAAAATTTTGTGTTTTTTTTTTTTTTAACCAGAAATGTAACAAGTCTGCCTGGAAATAGTAGATTTAGGCAGTTTTCAGTGAATGAAAACATAAATGTTTGATAAACTTTTCTTTTTTCTTGATGAATAACTTAATAACGTAATTGGTTACTCGGATATCAGGTTGCTGTCTTATTTATTTTGTGTCTATTCTATCTATGTAATAATTGTCAATAGAAATTGACTAAATAATCACTCAATTGGCTAATGGTTTCCGTAGTACTTGAAAGTTAAACCAAAATAACTTGCTCTGTATCCTGAAAGGCCAGGCAAACAAGCAAAGTTAAGTCAATTATATCCATGCAATCACAATCACGAATTAAGGAGTAATAAAGATTTTGAAAATGTGATTTATTCAGTGCTGTTTTGTTGTTTTGAGGCATCCTGATGATTCTTGGATTGTGCTACATGAGAAGTTTGATACTTTTCTTGTTCTGGGAAAAAGTTTAATCCAGATTTGTGTAGATGACTTTTTATCTTGTTCTTCCAGGGTGCTATGAGAGGATCAGGTCAGGTCTTGTGTGTGGGAATGAAATGTTCTTGGTCTGACTTAAGACTGAATGACCTTCTTAAACAGGAGGGTGTGCTGGTTGCAGTATCTCCATGTTTGTTTGGGAAAGGAGGAGAAACCAGGCCTGTAAACCGTCTCAGAACTGTCTGTAACTCTGCTGTCTAAACTGCTGCTGACATGCTGCCTTTGGATGCCCAAATGAGCCCTTAGCAACCGCATTGTTTGTTGTTTCCTAAACTAAACAGGGGGTGGGGACGTCGTCGTCAGACATCTTGAACTTGTCTGCCAGACTGAATGAAGCTACTGAGACACAAAGTCCATATAAAAGTCTTTATATGTGTCCGTGCCTGCACGAGAAGGCGTTTGTCCACCCTGCTTGTAATTACAAAACGGGTGTTTTTCAAAGTGTGAGGCAGCTCAGCTGGAGGACTGACACGACATGCCCTCTGTCTCTGTACCAGGTCCAGTTTTGGTACCTCCTACAGAGGCACTGCAGTAAAACAGTGTCGTCATGTCCAGATCTGTAGACAGTTAATGGTCAGCACAGGCATCGCAGAGATAAGACATGGGTTTAGGGTACCACGTACATGACTGTAATCCGGCCTCATAGTGTCCCTACTCAAACTTTAGGGTGAAAAAAATCTAAAACATTTTTTTACCAGAAACATAAAAATGTTGCATGGAAATGTTACTGAAATATTGGATTTTACCCCGGGAAAACAAACACATATCATTCTGGGTAGATAGCAGACGTCTGTGGGATCACTGCATAACAGATAAAGAACTAACATTTAGACTTTTCCAGAGTTATGGCTAGATTCAAGTTAAGCTAAGAGGAAACACAAGTCAACAGCAAAGACAACACAAATACTTTATAACATCTGAATTTCTGATTCAGTTCAGTCAGAGGGTTTCAGGTTTCTGAAGCGCAGCAGAAAATATGTGCTGCTGGCCGCCGCAATGTTGGATGTACTGCTTCTTCTGCCTCCCGCCTAATCCTAATATCGGAAAAGACGTACATCATTGTGACAATGACACCTGGGTGCTCTAATAAGCCATCTGTAACAGCACATACCTGTCAATCAAAAAGTCAATTATGCCCAACTTTCTTAGCCTTAATATCATCTTTTCATCATTTTTGTACAACTCACTCCCTACAGCTCTTCAGAAACTTATAAGTAATGTAACTGATACTACGTCCATTCTTTCTACTGTCTTTGGTAGAAACGCTCTCCTATCATTTATCTTAAACAGTAAACATAAAACAGTAAACCTAAACATGTTCATCAAATACATCGGTCACAGAAGATAACACTACAGCAACATGTTGTATCGGGACTTCACCTCTCTATCTAATATTTTTTTTTCTTGTACAGTCATACAAGAGTTGGATGGTAGTTAAGCATTTGTTTAAAGGCAGCAACTCATCCCGGAGTTCCCTAACAACTGCATCTAACCTACAGGAATGTCATTAGGACGCGTTCAGAGTTTTCACCTATATAAGGGTCATCCTTCCAACAATAACCTGTTGTTATTTCTTGCCATGACATATAACACAGGCTGTTTGCACCTCTCCTGCATGTTAGTCGTCACGTACCCCGATCAGTCAAACCCTGAACCTTCTGTTGTTGTTTCTGAAAGGTTACTAGCCGCAGAGACCTTTGGACGAGTCCAACTTGCAGACAAATATTAACCTTGGATATGTGCCCATAGCTGCTGGTGCACGAGGTTAGGAACATATTTATGTCAGGTAAATAAGGCACAGAGTGAGGCAGGATTCCTCAGTCTTGTTATGTTATTGTATTTTTGCGATGGCAGAAAGTCGCAGCTCTTTCAGGAGGCAGAGCGTGGAGCTCCAGGGCCTGTAATTAGTCACAGTTGACTCACTGTCATGACAGATTTTTTTCCTTTGCCCCACGGCATTAAAATCATTTCACACGCAGCCTGCTACTCATTCACACAACTGCTTACCAAAAAACAAAGACTCTGCGAAGTTTGTTTCAGTCTTCAGTGAAATCCACCGGTACACAGCTCAGAGGCACACACTGATCCACTGATTTGTATGAGGCTGATATTGAACTTTGAATGAGTTTATAGCCTGATGGTGTTGTTGACATGCTGTTTAATTACAGTGTATACCCCGCTGGTTGTGTAGTGCTTAAACTAAAGTGTTCATTGTGCGGTATTCAGGGTTTTTCAACATAATTAGTGATAAGCTTCGAGAAATACTTTGGGATTTTTTTTTAAAATACAGTTTTAAGAAATGAAATATTAGTAAAGAAATTGATATTGACAGTCTCAGTCCTGTTTATGTAGAACCTCATGTGGAAACCTGAAGTAAAACCCTGTTCATGTACATTAGTTATGTGACAAAAACACATCAAATCTCACATATAAAACTTAAATGGTTTACCCGGTTTAAAGTTTTTTCATCTCAACTATAGTACGACCTATACTGGATCTTTAAAACCCAAGTAAAGTAAGATTAAATATGTATTTTGAGTTTGTCAGACCAAAGAAGAAAGTGTTATTAACCACACAACCAAATTTGCACAATTGGTAATAGAGAGGCCCCTACTAATCTGCTAGGCGTAGGCTCAGGGTGGCCTTAGCGTGTCATCGAGCCACCGTTTAGGGCCCGCCCACAAAACCCTGGACTGAAAACTGGTGAAAAACGGTTTGAACCTCTAACTCCACATTTCAGTAATATATTGTTCAAAGTCTTTTCACATGTTTTCAGCAACATAATTAATGTGTTTTGAAAGAATTACCTTTACACAGACTTTAAGGCTGAGTGATGCTGATATCGATATTCAGAAAAAAATCAATAACATATTACAACACATCAGTCGATAGTAATTGTTCAAAACATAAACAATCTTAATACAGATCCATTTGATTTTTTTTCCGCGCTGCACTCGACGACAATGATGTGGAGGAAACAAAGGTGTGATGTTGCCAGCGTCCCATTATGTCTGAAGGTGGGGTTAATGATGATGATGATGTGTGTACTAAACAGTTCATAATGATGCACTGATAAGAAGTGTGTGTGTGCAAGCAGTGTACAGATATCTATGTCAGGCTGATATGACAGTGAATAGGGTTGTTATTTTTAGTAGACTTTACCTGAGAAAACCTGTTTGAGGACAAACAGGAAGGTCTAATGAACAACGTTAATTTTGTCACCCATTTTTCAATTCGGTCTTGTGTCAAAGTTCATTCTTAGTCTTAGTCACTTTTAGTCTTTGACAAATCATTTTTGTTAGTCATATTTTAGTCGACTAAAAGTCTAAAAATTTTAGTCCAGTTTTAGTCAAAACATTTTAGTCTTTTTCTATTTATTTCAGGAATATTTTTTTTGTTTATTAATTCCAGTTCACTTCTGTTTCACAGCTAACACATTGATTAAATGTCTTAAATGAATTGAATGAATTAATCTTCAATGCATCTTTGCTAAGTGTCTTGTCTGTTGTTTCAATACACACTTAATATGCACTTGATTTTATTTTTCAAATCATTTTGATTTGCCTTTTTCCCACACATATTCCCATCCGTCAAAACGAGGCATTGTGACTTTTTCTCTGCTTCTAAATAATGGAAATTGGACCACACGTCCAGTCTGGTGAATGCGCTGTCCGTACACCGTGTTAATCCTGCATCCTGTTTGTTTTCAAGTCACAGGTGCGAAAGCAGAAAGACGATCTCAAACGTGTGGCCGTGACGTTGCCTACAGTAAAAGAACTGCTGGCACAAACAGCAGCAGGACTGAATGTTGCTTTTTTTATTATATAGTAGATGAAAACAAGGTCGATGTTTTTGTTTACTTTTTATTTCTTGCATGACATTTTCGTCTCGTTTTTATTCGTCAACAAGAACGCACTGTGGCACATTTTTCATCAGTGTTTTTAGAACATTGTGTCGTCTCGTCATCGTCTCATCTTAGTCCAGGTAAAAAGGCTCGTTGACGAACATGTTTTGTCTTGTCTTGTCTGACAAAATTAACACTGAACATCACTGTGGTCTCTGTCAGGTTCTGTACATGAATATGTAGAATCTTTTCCCATGCTTATTTTGGCCTGCATTGATTAGCAGTCATGGCAACCAACCGACGATGTAATTAATGAACTTCCATAACGAGCGCATGATGTGACCGTAGCCACAGATGAAAACTTTCTTTACTGTTAGAGTCAGTCCATAAACTTTTTTTATTCTGTTCAGCAGAAGTCAGGCGAGTCAGTGAGCACTTGGTTTCCATGGCAACCAACACGCCGGAGTGCCCACCCACTGATCCTCCTCCTGTGAGTGACACGGTGGGGAAGTTTTTCCAAATATTAGAGCGTGTTTGTGCAGCTATAGTTAGTGGTTTGTTATAAATGAATAAAAGAGAAGACATTCTTGTTTCAGCTGATAGCAGAATCATTTAATAAAAAAGGATCACAGCATCCATGCTGGTGAACTGACAGCAGAGTCAAGCGGCAGCGTTTAATTCGGCTCCGCTCTGCTGTCCTTCCGGCCGGAGGTAAACCCTCTCTAATCACCGGTCTGCAGGGAGGTCCGTCTGATCCAAGCTGTCCAGCCTGGCGCTGCTCCCTCCACATGGCCGTCTGACTGACACGCTGTCTTGGCAAACACACTTGGCTTATGAAGTGAGTCGCAGCATGCTTCGTCTGTGGTGCACACACACACACGTCGTCCTTCTGTCCACCAAAGATGACCTCATCTTTCCTGTCACGTCAGTTAAGAATACACCACGGTCAGCTGTTTGTAGTTTATTGTCCGTGTGAGACATTACTGCTTTGTGAATAGCTCCTGGTTGATTCCAGCCACCAGCCAGCCTGACCTGATTATGTGCTGATGGCTGGGAGGGCGGTGGAGAGTCCTGTGGAGAAGAGATCTGTTGCTGCAATCCTTCCTAGTTGCTGCTGGAGGTCAGTGAAGGTCACAGATTGCTCGATGCGTCTTTGATGAAGGCCTACATGAGGATATTTACTCAGGCACTCTTTGGGCCTTGCCCTTGAAATATCAGAGATGGAGCTTTAGCTTTGAATATTCTGCCCGAGGCAGAGATCATCATCATCATCATAGGGCAGACTGCCACCGACAGCCTGAACCAGTCTGCCCTCTCTCCTCCCTCGTCTTTCTGTGATTTTCCAGCCCAGCAGGAGGCCACAAATGTCGGGGCCGTGCAGAGAAAAGTCTTTCCTGCATGGCTGGAATCTTTGTTACCGTCCACGAGGATCAGCAGACCAAATATACCCTTGCACGAGTCTGAACAAAACACCACATGTGTATACCACCATCTTACAGCGCACGGCCAAATATGTCCAACTACTGCGGGACACTGAACCTGCCCACCTAGGCTGCCAAATATATCCTGCACCTACACTGAGACGGCGCGCAGTACAAACACACTGACCAGGAGCGGGCGCGAAGGCGAGTTTCTGCAGAATGGCACATAGTTTTCTGGAAACAACATGTTTGGACTGCAGGGTTTCCATGTTTGTGTTTCTGCGAGTTCTAATGTTGTTGGCTGAAACTGAACAGGCTCGGGCAGATGAGACGGCAGACTGGATCTGTTTGTCTGCTCGTCCAAAGGACAGCTAGAGTCATCCAGTCTTGAGGCAGAACAAACAAATGTTCTTCATGGTTTGGATTCTCTAAAGCCAGATCGCCTCTGTGAATCATCAGATAATAAAGAGCAGAGGAGGCAATTATCTAAAGCTTTATCTGGATCATATTTTTAATATAGGATATGAAGAAGCAGTGCATGCTGCTCTTCTGTGACCTCTCCACTAGAGGGGGTCGTCTAACTGTTCCCTGCTACAGTAGAAACTCACACCCCCCTACCACTGAGAGCCACACATCCAATCAGATAAGAGACTTCATTAAAGAGAAACAAAGACATTAGAAAGAGTCTGCCACCACCTTCATATTTATAATTAATCATCACCTATTAGCTTAATCAGCAGTTTGTTAATCGAGTTGACATTGCTTGGAACAACTGAAGTGCTCCATGTACAGACAGAAATACAGACGATATAGATCATCTCAACAAATATATAAAACCCTGAAATGAATCGAAGCTGAATAAACCGAGAGTCACGTTACATAATACAAATCAAAAACTTCAAAAGCTGCAGGAATGAAAAAGATTTATCAATAATGACATTTGTTATGTGTTATTTCTTAATTTCAGGGTAAACACATGAAAGGTGCGACGTCATGATTCCAAAAGGTCCAAAAGGCACATTAAAACAAGTAATGTAATGCCAGAACATATATATTATTCATCCTCTCGGTTTATCATTTAGTCTGTAAAAAATCAGATGATACAGTCCTGAGACAAAGAAAAGCAGCAGCTCGTCTCACTGCAGCAGCTCCGTTCATTTTTAAAGAACATTACACACATGAACAAACATTGTTGGTACATAACACCGCACAGAGAAGAACATCGTTTACACCAATACTTTCAAACAATTATTGATAAAAAACATTATACAGTGCTCTTCATTTCTAAACCCGATCCATAAACACAGTCATTTTTCCATCATGAATATTTTCTGTACTTTTTCTAACCGCTGTCTCTCTGAGCGTCTTATAATGACCTTCCTGTAAGCTGTGAGTAAATCTCTTCCTTCAGTACCACATTTGTTATTACACAGGCAGAAAATCAAACACCAGTTGGGGATTGAACATCCTAGCACTGTGTACAATACTTCATTCAGTCTGTTCTATAGTGGCTCTAATCGGACGCTGGTTAGCTCACCTGGTGGTGTGTGGGCCCCATGTACAAAGGCTCACTCATGGCTGCGGTGACCTAGGGTTAACTTCCATCCTGTGGCCCTTTTGCATGTCATTCCCCTCTCTCTCTCCCCACCTTCCATTCACTCTTCAACTGTCCCTATTGAATAAAGCTCAGAAAGTATCTTAAATAAATAAATAAACAAAATGAAATAGCTCTTTAGAACATATGTGTATAATTTGCATCGCTTCCTTTTGAGTAGTTTTAGCCTGACATCAAACGATGATAAAGTTTGTAGATGACCTTCGATGCCTTTTGGAAAAAATAGTCTGTTAATTGGTTATTAAAACAACTAATCTAACTAATGATGCCACAATGTTTGTCACAGCAGTGTAAGCTCAGTTCATGAATCACTGAGTTTGAATCAGTGTTCACAACAATAGTAGCATGTACAGAAACATCATTATCTAAATGTTCTATGGACATGAAGCCTTGTGAGATAAACCTGTCTCTTTATTATTGCTGTAAACTCCAAACTGAAATATTATCGGAGGAACCAGACAACTTTTTGCACCTCCCTCCTCTTCCCCAAGTCATCATTTAACAGATGTGTCTGTGTTTATGTGTGATGATCACAAAGCTCTTCAAAGGGTCGTCAAAGAGAGAAATAATTACACTTCATGTGAATATGCAGCAAACTTCAACTTCAAAGCGCGATCCGGAGCCTTCACCTTCACTTCTCTGTATTTAGCAGCTGAAGCCAAAGTCAGGATTAAAAGTATCAGCCAGTCGGAGCCAGTGTGTGCCAGACAGTGTAAAGTTCTGCATGGAGGGTAAAGTTAGCCCCCTCAGCTTTTCTTAGAAGCAGCCAGCAAACCCTCCTCCCTGTCGAGGAAGTCCCTATACACATTATGCTATGTAACTCCGCCCCCTGTTCACACGGAGTCCTCACCTCCTCTCACAAGACCTGAGGTGGGTGGAGGAGAAGGAGGAGGGGTTGGGGGGGGGCATGGCCTGCTCTCCATCCGCCCCAAAGTAGCTACACAGCTACAGTTGTGAAATCACTTTACAGGACAGGAGGAGCTGTGTGGAGGTGCAGGGAGCAGGAACATCTTCAGTCCTGTTACAGTGTGTGTGTGTTTGTCATGGACCGGTATCACGTGCTGAGTGGCAGCAGGACTGTACCGGCGCTGAGACCAGGTCTGAGCAGGGAACAGGCCGTGGTGTATCTGCTGGCTCTGGCTAAACAGAAGCCGGTGTTTCTCAACAGCGTGGCAGCTCTCATGAAGGTAACCGATGCTGATGCTAATAATAACAAAGCCTTCAGAGCGGGTTTAAATAGACTGCTGTGCTCCTTCCTGTGCTGGTTTTGGATCTTCAGAATATGCGCACTGTTCTAAAAAGGCCTGCTGCCTTCATGTGTCATTAACAAGAGGAGCTTGTTATCACATGGCAGGGAGGTTTAATGAGGCAGAACTGAGAAACATGTTGCATGTTTACAGGCAGGTAGAAACCTGACGTGTGTTCAGACGAGTGAGTCCTGGAATATGTAATAATAAACCATAAAACACTAAATAACCTTTTAAAAGCTAAGTACAGTTAATGTGAGGAAAGTTTCCACTGCAGTAGAAATAACACGGAGGACAAAGAACTTCTGTGGGACTCCAATATATAGCAGTATGTATCAGTTTCTAAGTGAAGTTTGACAGTTGTGATTTTAAAGCTGAAAGTTTGATCATTTGAATCGAACCTTCGTGTGAATAGTCAGAATCTTCGGTCAGCGGACATTCTCAACAGATATTGGCATCAGTGTATATAATATCCGATATGCAAAGTGATTTTCCCATTAGATAATGCAGAAAAATGCCCCTAGAGTAAGAGTGGCATTCCTCATCAGAGTCGTGGGGGGCTGGAGCCAATCCTAGCTGGCATGTGGCTGAGAGGTTGAATACACCCCGGGCAGGTCGAGTAATAAAGTTTAAAGTTTAGCAACAGACTGCTGCTGCCAGCATGACTTTTTTTTATGTTTCTTATTTACGAGTCATTTCTGATCAGCCTTGTGTACGCAAGCTGCTGTGACAAGTGAAAATCTATCTTATCTTATCTTATCTGTTACATGTTTATGCTCATTGAGAGCATAATCATATCATAGCTCAAACTACATAGAAAATCTCCTCCTAATCGGTGAATTTTCCCTCTAAAATCAACGTCAGTTTCAAAACTCAGAGTCCATCTATGAAAGTGAACCGGTGAAGTATCTGACATTTCTACAACAGAGTGATTCATCACAGAGCTCACATCATTGTGCAGAGTGTGTGTGTGTGTGTGTGTGTGTGTGTGTGTGTGTGTGTGTGTGTGTGTGTGTGTGTGTGTGTGTGTGTGTGTGTGTGTGTGTGTGTGTGTGTGTGTGTGTGTGTGTGTGTGTGTGTGTGTGTGTGTGTGTGTGTGTGTGTGTGTGTGTGAAAGGCCGCAAACAAATGGGCTTTTAGAATTTCAAAATAAAATCGAAAAAGTGAGAGTATGAAAGTTCTGTATATAATAAAATAATCATGAATAGTTTTCTGTAATAAACACACGTGATAAGCAGCATGAAACTCTCTGCATAGTAACCTGCTGCATCCTCGTGTCTGACAGCTGGGCCTCTGTTTGCTTTGGCTCGTACACTCTACATCTCCTCTGGCTACGCTCTCACATGGATATATAGTACTTCACTACTGTAGCAGCCGGCTGCTGTCGACTTATTGATATTTAATCTCCCGATTTCTCCTGCGCAGCAAAGTGTTTGACTTAACACACGTGATGCAACACGCTGCACATGTTGCAGACTCGCTTTTGTTTTTATCCTGTAACAATAATCAAGCTTATTATTAGCAGCAGTGAAGAAGAAAATACGGCTTTAATCACTGTGTCTGCTCTTTGATGTTCTCATCTCTATGCTGGGAGTGTTTGACGTGATAACTGGAGCCCGGGCCTCCTCCGGGGGGGGCTGGATCCCAGTTTAAGAGGAAGCCTTGACGCTTTAAATGCCAGCCGCCCCCACCGGGAGCAACAAGCTCCATAATTTCATCTTGAGATCAGCGCCAGTGACATCCACATGGAGGACCACCAGCTTATTATTCAGAGAGGTTGGCTGCTGAGCCGCTGAGCCTCCTCAAGGCGGAGAAAAATAGCAGCAGCATAAAATAGAAACATCTCTTGTGAGGATCATCTGTTTGTTCCTCCTCTGGGACCTGTACACGATGAACCCTCTGAGGATCAGAGTCTGATCATGAATGGGGTTTGTTTTTTTACGAACTCTTATGCTCGCAGATATATGTAGAGAATAAGGCTTTGTTGAACTTTTCCCGGTTCAGTCCTGAAATATTATGCGTGTGAGAGATTTGTGTTTACGCCTGTGACGTAGGTGGAACACGGCAAAGTAACTGCTCTGATCAAAGTGAAGAGACGAGAGGGGGATGGCCCTGGGGTGCTTGGGAGGAGGAGGAGGAGGAGGAGGAGGGAGAAAAATTAAAGGGTATAAGAGGAAACGGGAGGCGCTGACTCTCAGGGGAGAGAGGAGAGTAGACACAAGGACGAGATGCTCACTGCTAGGAGGATGAAAGTAAAAGTGAAGTGACTAAATGAGGAAAAAAACTGACAGAGTGAGATGTAGCATGTCTGATTAGAAAAGTATTTATAGCACAGAGAATAAACAACCATTAAAATACTAAGAAAAAGAATGAGTTTAAAGCTGCACTATGTCACTTTTCAAAGATAAAATAACACAAATGAAATGTTGAGTTCCAAACGATTCAAACGCACCCTTTCTCTGTCAAATACACTCATGGGTTCACGTACTACAGCCTTAGTCGGTCTGGGGTGACCAGTAGCTTACAATGGCTGACATTAGCAAACATTAGATTCTTGTGATGTAACCTAATTACCTTTCTCTACTCGTTCTACTCTGATGCTGCATTGGACTGTCAGAGGAACATTACAGTGAGTTTTACGCAACGTTTAAACAACAAGTAAAGCCATTGTTTCTCAGCAGGATACGCGTTTGTTGTTTCTGTTTGAGGTAGAAGTCAGTTCAGTTATCTAATGGTGTGGTTACAGCCACGAGAAAAGAAAAAAAGTCCCCGTTACATGTGTAACTGTGGCTGAAATAGAATATAATATGTCTTAATTATATTCAAGTACAAATTATTTGTTACCTTAAAATGATCTTATCTCCCATTATGCTGTAATTACAGGTAAGGGGCACTTTTTTTAAACAACCTTACAAACAAGGATGTATTTTATATACGTGTGTACAATGTTTTGTTGGGTTGTGTGCCTACCCTACCCCAAATGTTTTCAACACCGTTTTAACAGATTAATCCACAATTTCATTTACATTTTCATTTTTAACCTCGCTGACCTCAGCTTCATCAACAACGGCGGGTGAGTGAAGATAACAACTCCCATGATCCCGCGCTACTTCACATTATCGGCAAATTAGTCTCTGTTTATTCACTGTCGACAATTATGAACAGTTTAAGTTTGGCATGGAGTAACCACATGTTAAAAGACATGGTCATCATCAGCAGCAGCTTCAGCCTCAAAATATCAGTTGTCATGCGAGCCACCCACTAGGTGAGACACAAGAGGAATGTGTGAACTGCTGTCTGGGGGTGGATGCAGGCTGGAGCTTGGAGAACTCTGGGAACCAGACATTCCTCTACAGACTCTCAGTTGTCTGGAAGTATCAACCCCTTCCCTCTCACAGACATCAAGTCTGGAAGACTTTGACTCTGCACTCAGCCCCTCTGTCAAATGTACAAACTCTAATGTAACCTGCCTACTGTGAGCTTTTATTGCTGTAAATAGACGTTTGTACTATTACCAGGCACTATAGGTAATATATAGGTAATATTAGCTGATTTCTTGGTCCTACTGTGTAGAGAAAAGCACAGCTTCAGTACAGCTTTGGTATCGTGTTTATCAAACGTGGCTAAGCTTAGCTTTATGTGTATCACGTTGTTGGTTTCAGACTTGTGACCCAGCTTTTCTCCACATGCCCTGGTGACACAGCGGGGCTCACACAGAGGCTGTTTTAACTGCTAACAGATACAGATCAGCTTTTACAGAAGGTGGAATAGGACACTCCTGAAACAACAAAACAACACAAACTTCAGTTGACCCCCTTCCAAAAAAGGAGCCATTAAGCCCACGTGGATCCAGAGTTCAACAACAAGAGCGAGCATAGAAACTTGTCCCAGCTCTTTTCTTGCACCTGATCTGATAAAGGTGTGCAGGATAGGAACTAAAAACTGGTCACCATCATTTCTGTACTAGCCATCCTTTGATAGAACGTATGTTTGGATCAGTTTAGCTTGTTCACTAATTCTCTGGTCGACCTGTCTTCATATGGACATACATGAAATAGATATTGTCTCTGTTGATGTTAAATACTGTAATGATGGATATAACGTGATGACATGATATCCCAGATAGGAGACCAACAATAAATCAATGTTGATCAACATTGAAATATAACATTGATTTTTCATCAGGTTTGCACCCTGGAATAGTTATTTCAGTGATAAAAAATAGATCAAGACAGACATAAAATCAATCTCTGTTTTATCATTAAACCAACCATCAATCAGTGTTGCCTTTGTGTCTCTTAATGGAAACTTCCTGTCTTTCCACATATTAACAATTAAAAAATGCATCATGCAGTTTAAGTTAGCCTCGTCACCTACAGATACAGCTATGAAGATGACAAATAACTAACTTGATGCATGCTAGATTCTTTTGGCTGCTGCGTTGTACATGTGAAATCTGTCGGTTTACTGTAGGTGAAGCCACCTGCCATATCGTAACCATGGAAACAGCTCAGATATGAATCATTATAAAGTCTTTGTCCTGGACGTGAGAAGCTTCAGATGATTGTGTCTTGCCACGGAACTCCGTCACCATCACCCTCTTACGATCCCGGAGGAATGGGCGGTTTGGGGGGTGGGGGGGTGAGGGGGATGGGGTTGTTGTTATGGTGGTGTCAGGGGAAGGGGGCGGGGTTTTTTATTGGCTGTTAAGAGCCAGTATTTGTTCATCTGTCTTTTAAGCCAAGCTATCTTGGCTTTAGTGTGCATGTGCCTCATTTCAAAGTTTGAGCTGTTGCTTCTCACAGTGTCTACCATGAGAGTGAGTAAACCCACATTTTCATTCTTTATTATGAGGTAAAAGTCATTTGTTTTTGACACGGTCAGATTTCAGGTTAATCTCTCAGTAAACCTCTTCATATGGGCTTATTATGTAAAGAAAAGATAGATAGATAGATAGATAGATAGATATCACCAGGGTAAACCAGAAAGGCCTATATTTGCATAGCCTCATTGAACTATTGTGGAATTACGCTCTTCAAGCCAAGACCTCAGTATTTACAACTGGGACATGGGAGCTTGGTGTCTAGTAAAAAGCTTTGGATTAACACACTGATGTGTAGCACCTTGTTCCTTCACAGCCAAGCTCTCAGAAACCCTGAGGGACCTGCTAATGATATCTACAGAGACCTACAGACTTATAAACAATGATCTTTAGTGCCTGTGGCAGCCACTATCTCAAAATATAAAAAACAACAACTCCTCTGGCGTTTTCAAAGTCCCACACGAAAAAACAGAATGTGGGATTCACACAAATCTGTCAACACGCAGCTGATTTGGAGAATAATTTGTGCGCAGTTTGCATGTCAGGCGTCAGATTTGATGCTGCGTCAAGTTGATTTATGTTTGCGGGCTTAACTCATTTAATGGTTTTGTGATCCTGCTCCTCATCCATCACAGCAGGTTCGCCAGCTGAGGGGTCTAATCTGTGTGCACATTCAAGCAGATGTTCAGTGGGAGGACTCGGGAGTAGTAGCTGTAGATCCGCCAGGACTCTTTTTCACGTGAATATACAGCAGTGTTCAGCAGCCCAAAGGGGTGTTTTAAACCCACCCACTCAGTTAAAAGCTAACCGGTCCCAGATTACAGGTTAAAGCTAATGCTGGGGCTGTAGCTCCTAATCATGCAGATGCTCGCTGCAGTGTAAGGGAGAAAATACACCCAGGGCACTTATTTGTGGGTGAGAGCAATTTTACTGCCAAGTGTTCCTACACAACAAGAAACAGGATCTGAACTGGATCACAGGACCATAAAGTAACATGAGTAACCGTTAACAAGCAAAATCTATATTTTTGTTAGTTAAAATAATGTAAGTGTTTATGATGGCTTATACCTGACTTTAACTTGTAAATATTGAGTTAATCTTGGTATGATGGGAAACCATCTGAAACTGGGTTCATGTTCTACTTGAAAGGCAGGAGTACTTATAGTTGTGATTCACTAAGTACCACATTCTTCATTAAAGGTCCCATATATATTAACTTTTTTTTTGATATTTCAAAAAACATTTGAATGTAGTTGTTTTACATTTTTACATTTCTTCTCTCATGCTTCTCTTTGGAACTCTGAGACCAGATACGCACAGAACAAGAACAGATTGTAGCTCAGACAAACCCTCCTTCCTCCCGATCAGGGGGCGTGGCTGCATAGATGTGACATCACAGCCATCTTTATGGCTCATTTAAAGGCAGAAATATACTTCTCTGAATATGCGAGTATTGATAAGAATTTCACAATATTTATAATATAAAACAAGAATTTCTACCATATGGGACCTTTTTAAAACATCAAATTAAGACAATTTGACTGTTTGTATGAGCAACAACACACTTATTCTCTTAAATACTGACAAGCAATAAAACACAAGCTTTAGATAAATATTGCTCTGAGATCTGACAATGTGTGATTTCACTGATGGAACATTTGGCTCCATGAGATTTTATGTTACCGATGACTAGCAAAATGTTAGCATCAAACCTATTACAGAAAATATACTAAATATATTTTATACTTTATGGTATCTTATCTAGTACCTTTTTTTTTTTTTTTTTTAAAGAAGAACCACTTTTAAGTGGTTTTGGACTACATTGCAAATAGTGGACTTAAACAAGTAAAATCTAAACATAACGTCCATTTTAGTCCTAGTTTTCCTCCAGAGCAGTCAACCACATCTCACCATCTTCCTCAGAGTGTGAGGGAATGACCCTGTGATGTCACTGAAACTGTTGCTACAAAGGTTATTTTAATCCTTTTTAAATATTTCAGTCGTCCTATGACATCAGCCTTCTACGCCTTTTAATCTCACGCTGCTGTGCGCCTCTGCAGACCTCCGAGACGCTGTGTCTCCAGCAGAGGGGTGCAGCAGCAAACAGTCGACAGCTGACGTTTACAGTTCAGAGGTCACTCTGTTGGTCTGGTCTGCCAGGAGAACCCCCATAGGTGGGCTGACCCCTCATAGTGACAGCTGGACAACCAGTCACAGAGTCTAACTCCCATGCAGGCAGCTCCCGAGGGGGAGAGGGCAGCGTGGGCTGCTGTGTTTGTGTCAGAGGTGAGGCAAGTCGTAACAAACCTCATGTGCTGGGGGGCAAATTAATGTTAATGTAGTTATCAAGGAGTTGAATTTACCTTTATATTCCATAATGCATTTGTAATCGAATAAATCAGGTGGGTGCTTTTTAACCACAGCTTTAGCGTTCACCTGCTATGAGCTTCAGAGCAAAAATATTTGTCTCATCTCTAATCAGTCTGGCTGATTTAGTGGAATTCAGCCCAGTCAAATGAAATATTTGAGTGACACTGTGAGGAAAATGCTTTTATATATTTCATATTTCAGTCAGCCGGCATCAGGTCTGCTCTCCGCAGATTCTACTGCTATTTTCAGATTGTCTGCCTCAGACCAACACACAGACAGGAAATGAGATAACAGGCTACATGTTCCCTACCTCTGATGGATGAAATCTGATGTAGGCTTGCATTAATACATCGACGTGTTGAAATATAAAGACCTTTTATTAAAAATTAGATACAACTAGACAGTGAAACTTTTATTATCTCACAAACCTTAATCTGATACTCATCTTTGTGTCCACAGGAGAGACAGCGACTAGAGACCATCCTGAACCTCTGTGCTGAATACAACAAAGGAGAGAGCACCGGCCTGGACCCTCTGAGCTCAGGGAGGACAGGTTTCCCTGGTGGACCGACAGACGGCCTGGGACGGCGACCGTCCATGGAGAACATCCTTGGGGGGATGCCATCCTCGGCTACCCTCCGCCTGCTGCAGAGGCAGAGAGAGAGCGACGAGGAGAACCTGAAGGAGGAGTGTAGTAGCACTGAGAGCACTCATCAGGAGGTGAGGACATCTCCTGGTCCCAGCACAGCATCAGCGCTGCACAATGGAGACAGACAGGTCAGAAGGGGAGTGCTTCTTTTCCGGACAAAGACGCTCTCTGCATGCCGCTGTGGGACCAGCATGTGTAAATGATGTGCTCGGCTTTGCTTCAGTAGTTCTTAAAGTAGGTTTGAGGGGATTCTGAAGACAGGTTTTGTTTACTAGTCATTACTGGTGTTAGCCAAAACTACATGATCGATGACCAGCTAAACTTGTTGATCTACGTTGCCTGGTTGTGACACTTTGCACTCAGCTCAAATCAGCTCTTACAACAGCTGCCTATCACCTGATGCAGGCTATGGTCATCTCACGACTCAGTTACTGTACCGTGCTCCTCATGGGCCTCCCAGCCTGCACAGTGAAACCCTTTCAGATTATCTTTGCTGTGGCAGTATGCAGGGTCTTCAATCAACCCAAAAGGTCACATGTTACCCTGTTGCTCATCGAGCTCCACTGGCCCCTTGTAGCAGCCCGCATTGAATTCAGATCTCTAATTCTGACTACAAAGTAGTCTCCGGTTCTGCACCCACCTCCCTGAATAACCTTATACTGACATATGTCTGGCTCTGCCACCTGTTTGCTCAGGGCAATCCAACTGTGTTCCTTGTTGGTGGAACATGTTACTAGTTCCTACCAGATCAGCTGAAGACTAAATACATCGTTTGACTTGGCTGGTTTAAACATCGTTCACACATTGACCACTTTCATAAAATCCTATTAAACTAGGTGACGTTTGGAGCTGTTGTTGTTCAGAGTGCTGTTTGACATGGATGCATGTGATGTAATGTTGAGCTCGTACATCCTACTCGGACTCTGCATGATCCGAAAAAACAAGCATGAAGCATAAGGGTGTCTGTGCGTAGTGTGAAACCATTGAGGTGCATGACGCAACAAAGACTCCGCAGTCCATTTACATTTGTGGTGAAAGTCTTCAGGAGAACTACAGCCAGCTAATCTCTGCTCCTGTCTCTTCTTTAAGTTCTCTTTTATCGGCTTCTTCTTAGTTGAAGGTCGTTTTTAAGTGATGGGAACTCCTGCATGATTTTCATTTATCAGTCACCTCTTTCCTGTGTGTGTTCCTTTGTGTCTGTTTCTTCTGTTTGTTGTGACAAGTTACTGTTTCTTCTGGATTTGAGCTGTCAATAGAATGTGCTTTATTGTGTCAAAGTGATCATATTTGTGCTGGAAACTGGATTTAGACCTGAGACACTAGTTCTTCCTCTGAACCACATCCTCTGTGTGTAGACAGATCAGAATGTCACAGTACAGTGGGTTTAAGTTATGGCCTTCCCAGACTTTATTTATCTGCAACAACTATCTGACATGTAATTAAGGCCTCCTCCCCTGGCTTCGCTTCCTGTTTGAAAGCCTGACCTCCTGTGCTCTCCCTCCCAGCAGCATGAAGACTCATCCAGCTCTGGCAGCGCGGGTCGTCTGGAGCTGGGCTACCTGGAAGACGAGCGTGTCCGCGTCCTCGCTCGGATCGACGAGCTCAAAACGCGGCTAATGGAGCTGGAGCAACAGCTGCAGGAGTCCAAACAAGAGGTAGAGTACTGAAAGTGGACGCTAGCTTTAAAATGCTTGGCAGAGAAGAGACAGGTTGAATACAGTTCACGCTCACAGAATTATTACCATGTGGTCCCGTTGCTCCGAGGAAGCTGGAGGCTCAGGCTCATGTTGGTTCTGACGCTGTCTTCCAGGCAGAGATGGAGCGTGCCTTGCTGCAGGGCGAAAGGCAGGCGGAGCTTGACCAGATAGAGGCCGAAACGGACATCATCACTCAGCTGCAGCACAAGCTGGATGAGCTGGAGAGCGCCATCCAGAGGGAGAAGGACAAGGTAACAGTGAGCGAGCAGTAGATGGAGCTCCCATTTTTAAAATCCAGCAGTTACATTGAAGTGTTGGAGATTTAAATATCTGCTGAGGTTAGTACATTCTGAGTCTGAGGAAAGGGAGAAGACACACACACACACACTGCCTGTGCCTTCACGGTCTCCTAAACTGTCTTCTCTGGTCTCTCACATTCCCGACTGGTCCGTCACTGTTGGTGTCCTTACATGAGTCAGCATTCCTGTCTGTACCAAGCATCCTTAATTTAGAGAAGTGAATGTATTGCACAGACGATTACAGAATGTGAAGCCATATAAAGGGCTAAATAAAGGACAGGATTTAGTTCCTTGGGTATTCTCTCGCGCGGCCTCAGTGGTTTCCTCTCTGGTCGACTATCATCTGTTTTTTCCTCAGCTGGACTCTGCTAACTAACAGACATCCATTAACCCCTAATCCTTTTTTTTGCTCCCTCAGCACTCACACTTAACTCGATCTCTGATCCACTGTGCTCACCTCTTTCCTCACTCTCTGCATGACAGACCCTCTGGGCCAGGAAACCTGCCCTCCAGTGGCTGTTTGGCTCTGTGGTATTTGGTTAAGTAGTGCACGGGTTTCACAAGAGAGTTTGAATATGGTGTTCTGGAAGTGGACAGGGAAAACTACAAGCATGTTCTCTACATTGTTTTTTATGGGGGGCCTTTTTCTTTTTACCCACATGCACCACATTTTAACTGTAGAGAGGGCACATTCACAGGCTTAGTTCATTGACTTTTGCTTGTTAAGTTGTTGTTAAAATAAGCTTTTGTAAAAGTGTTGTCTGTATCTGAATGTGTCATTCATGATCGTTTGAGTCAGTGAGCCGAATCGAAACCTTTGCTCTCATATCTCAGTGTCAAAACGTGTCTTGGAATTTTCCTTTCCTAAGCCCCACCTCTTTTGCTCTGTGCTCCAATAACAGTTCATCCAGCCTTGGTCAACTTCCTTCTTTCCTGTACCCAGATATACCATAGACATATATACATAGACGCCGCATTGAGCGCTAAATCGTACGTCAACATCGCTGCATATTGGATGTGGCAGATCTGCTCGTAAACTAATACAAGGAAACGGACTGAACTTCATAAAGTGCCTTTCTACAAAGTTCTTTAAGTTAATGCCTCTTTATGCCTCTCTCTCATTAACTTAAAGAACTTTGTAGAAAGGCGCTTTATGAAGTTCAGTCCATTTCCTTGTATTCGTTGACAGATCTGCCTTATCCAATATGGCGGACACGTTGACGTATCGTGACCAACGCCCAACCCGCTCAATGCGGCGTCTATGGATATATGCCTATGAGATATACTATGTGCTAGCTTGTTTATGTTGAAAAGACAATCAAATATAATATATGTATTATATAATATGAAGAGGGTCAAACTCTAACTCTCAAGTTAATGTTGGTAAAACGCTAGCTAACTAATTAATTATTAGCTAGCTAATATACATTAAACATTAGCTGGCTAGCTAGCTAGTGTTTGCTAACATTAGCTAACCTAAGATGTGAAAATATATATACAGTGTATATATATTTGGTTATGTTTCAACATAAACAAGTGAGTACATAGCGTTCATGTGTACAGGAAAGGAAGAAGTTCAGTACCTATGCTCTGACCAAGGTTTGCTCAACTGTGATTGGAGCACAGGGCAAGGTTATCTTATGTTGAAATGCTTTATATGAAATTGTATCAAAATTTTGCTATGGAAACCACGGTGTTGGTCGAAAAGTCTTTTTGAACTGTGGTATAAAACTGAATCAGCTGTGTCTCTTAGAACTGCTTAAAGTTGCCCTCGACTTTTACATCAATTACAGCTGAATTTAAAAGTCAATGCTGAGTCAATACATTTCATGTAAATTATGGGGCAGTTTTCTCACAGCTTATTGAAGTTTTATTTGTGGGAAGATATATTGGTTCTTTCAGGATGTTAAAAGGTAAATGAATGTAGTTGTAATAGAAAAGTGTATGCGTTAGAATGATCTTTTCTGGCTATTTTAGGACCTTGTGCCATCTGTGAATCCCCACAATTCAGGACCTACTTTCTGTCCCGTGCCAAGCCCTAAAAATCTGTCATGACGTCTCTGTTGCTAACACCTCACAGCTTTTTTTATTTGCATGGCGTGGATTTTGAGCAGTCTTTCTCTCTCTCTCTCTCTCTCTCTCTCTCTCTCTCTCTCTCTCTCTCTCTCTCTCTCTCTCTCTCTCTCTCTCTCTCTCTCTCTCTATCTCTATCTCTCTATCTCTCTATCTCCCTCTTTCTCTCTCCTCGCCTATCCATTCTATGTGTGGGTTGTGTCTTTCTAGGAGAGGGCTAATGTTGAGGCCGAGCGCCGGTCCCTGCAGAGCCTCCAGGAGGGCTACGCTGAGCTGAAGAACCAGCTTCATAACTGTCCCGAGTCCTTGCGGGAACAGTTGCAGGAACAGCTCAAAAGGGTGGGTCGTCAGTGAAACAGAAGCACCAAAGACCACCCCAACTCCAACCACCCCCTATAGTAGCATGCCCCTTTTAAACTACAAAACCTGACCCACACTCCCCTCCCCTGAAATCACAATCACCATCCAATCACAACCATGTAGTGAGTAGAACGAGCCCAGTCCCTTCCAGCCTCCCCGGACCAAGTCAAGCCCATAGTGTTTGCATTATTATATAGACCACTGAATGTGTCATTTCTATGGAAGCAGCCTTTTCAATTTGAAGTGTCTCTAAAAGCAACCCAAACTGCAGTAACTACATTGCCCTTTGGCGCTGCTGCTGAGATAGCTACAGCTAGCTTTAGCTAAGGTTAAACCAACATTTACTTATTAATTTCCCCATAACTGTTATTTGTAATTGAACATCAATAACTTTTGGTAACTTGTTTAAACTAAATGAAACTAAATGAAACAGCTAAATTAAACAGCTGCTAAATTCAAATGGACACTAGAGAATATAATTCCTGCTAGATGTAGCTTGTTTAGCATATTTATAAAGCTATATAATAAATCCCCAGCTAAAGGTAACTAGCGTAGCATATCTACAATGCTAGAAAACACACCCCTCTAAAGGTATAATGCTATATATCAAATCTCAGTAGCTGCTGTCTCAGTTTATGGTTAATCTACCATTTTAAGTTACATATTTAAATGTATTTCATAGTGAATTAATTAGTTCAGTTGATTTCCATAGAAATCTGAATAGTAACAAGTTAAAATGGACAAAGGGATATATATATATACACATACATACATACATACATACATACATACATACATACATGCATGCATACATACAGTTTTTCCAAAAGCAGACTGTACTATCTGTATTTTTAGGTGAGCCATAGAAGTAAGACATTGTAACCTTGGCAGCAGTTTGCCAGCCCCCCAGTCAGAACACATTAAACCCTTTTCTGTCACTCTTACTGCTGTAGTTACGGCTCGCTGCATTACTATGTGCCAGTTCTCAGCACATGCCATCACACATAGTGCTACTGGCACCTTTTAACCCTTTAGCAGGGGCCCACCACATATGTTTTACACACACACACACACACACACTCACTCACACGGTATATTTATGAGAGGTCCTCTCAGTTGCCCTCGCAGACGTGCTGTTGCCACAAGCTGCAGGACTCTTCCCTCCTCCACAGCACACCTACATGCTACTGAAACCCTCAGGGCAACACATGACTCCTGGTCACTTCAGCGGCTGGTGATGCATTTTTGATAAACTGCGCGTTATGTGACAGGGTCGTGCTGCACTGCATGTGTGAATCGGAATCTGCATCTCTTCTGTGATTTATCATGGCTCGCATAAGTTGTATAACTGCTCACTAATCAATTAACATAGGCCCTGACTAGATCCATTCTCTGCCTTTGCTCGCTCACATGCTTCTCTTATGGAAACAAATGTTGTTGTCTTAGACATTTGTTCACGGTGATGCTCTGTGTGTGGAATCACCATGGAGACACCATGGTTCAGTATAGCTCTATGTAGGGTCTTTATTTTCATTATTTTACTAGTTTGGCTCCTACAAAATAAGAGCAACATTTAAATGCACATGATGAACAGGTAGGGAATTCAGTGCACTTCAGCTTTAGGTGCTCAGTAGAATAACGTCTAAACATAGAGCAAAAGTTGCTCTCATGGTGGGCGTCTTTGAACGCCGAACTGTCTGACACTTCTTTCAGTTCTTTGTTCCTGACCACTTGTAATAATAATAAAAAAAATGTCGATGCAGGCTGCATTCACAAGAGTCTCAGGAGCTTTCAGGCTAAAACACTCATCTCCCTTCTGCTGTCAGAAGTGCTGTAAAACATAAAAAAACCTGTCAGCAAATACAAAGTAAGAACAGGAAGGATTGTCCTCGTCTGAGATAACCCTGGAATTTACAGCTTGGACTCTCTGTATCACTATTAAATATTTGATATACTGATACATACTGTATGTTGTGTGATTTAAGTAAAAGAGCGGAGGGGAAGTGATGGAGGAAGAATCAAATGACCTCAGGTCTGACTACAGAACTTCCACTGCAAAATAGTTTGCCTCCTGTGTATTACAGTACACACACACACACACACACACACACACACACACACACACACACACACACACACACACACACCGATATCTGTGCTACAGTAGAAGCATGTCCTTCAGGGCTGTCTGCTTGACGTAGCACAGTGTTTGCTTCTACATAGAAAGAGCTTCAGCCATGCTGGAAAAATGTTTGTAACTATTTCAGTTGTAGAAGTTGAAGTGTTTTTGCTTTGCTGTCAGCAACCACGCTAGTCTGAGAATAGCTGGATGGCTTTAAAAAATGATGCAATGTATATAGTGTATATAGTTCATGATGCAACCACTGATGTTGTATGTGGGGGCCTCCATCAGGATGGAGAGGCGCTGGAAGCAGGAACCAAAAAGTTCGAGGACCTGGAGTTCCAGCAGCTTGAGAGAGAAAGCAGCCTGGAGGAGGAGAGAGAAACCATCAGCCAGCAGCTGCTCCAGGAGAGAGCAGAGTACCACAGCAGCGTGGCCAAGAGGAAGGTGAGGAAACACCTGACTGACAGACAGGCAGGCAGACAAACAGGCAGGCTGTGGACCGTCTGCCATACAACAATACAGTTTTAACAATATGGGTGTTTGTGTAAGAGCTGAAGCAGCCAGTGGCAAATATTTCACCACTCACACACACCAGGCAGAGAGGTAGCAGACAAACAGGCCTCAGCCATCTGGAGACGCTGTGCTTATTTTTGTGCAGGAATTCGAGGTTTCTTTTATTTACACCAACAAAATGCCGCCATAGACATTTGGTGTTACCACATGGTGCATTCCTTTTTATGCTTCCACACATTCTTCCTCTCCTCTACCCTCCGCTGTTGTTACAGCTGGTTTTTAAAGATTGAATTCTTTCTGCTTCGTCTCATTTAGGAGAAAGTGTCCGCTCTGGAGAACCAGGCCAACCAGCTCGGCCTGCAGGCATCTCAGGAGTGTGAACGGCTGGCCAAAGACAGAACCCTCACGCTCCAAATGCTCCAAAAGGTAAGCGGTAACAAGGTCACACTCGCTGGATAATGTTTCACCTAAAGTGGGACAGATAATTGCAGAGAACTAAACTAAGATGCGTCTTTATGTTCCAGGAGAAGGAGAGGCTGTCAGCTCTGGAGAAGAGATACCACAGCCTGACAGGGGGAAAGAGCTTCCCCAAGTCCTCCACTGCGATGAGAGAGGTGAGAGAACTAATGAACTGTCTGTGTGTGTGCAGTGAACACTCAGTTCTCCTCGACTGACTACAAAAAGATGCTCTGGTGACTCACAGCAGACTCCTCACCACGTTTAACTGGCACTGATTTGTAGATCTAACTGGTATAATCGGACTAATCTGAAGGTGTATGGTGGTTTTGTGTTTATAATGTCGAGTTCATGAGTGTTTAACATCATCACAACGTCAGTGGACGGCCGTAGCTGAAGCTCTAACAGAGGGAGAGTGTGTTAACACACTGAGCTTGTATCTGGTGTCTTTCTGTAGACATTTAAAGTACTTGTTGTTAATACAGGAAGCGCTCCATATCAGCGAGGCTGACCTGCTGTTGGAGGACATCCACTCCTCCCAGCATTCCCTCTGTCGAGCTGCTCCTTCCTACTTACATGCCTCCCCTCCCTGTCAGTTGTATCCCAGCAGCCCTACGGAGGTAACCGGACTAATGATGCCTGCATGAAGCCCGCTGCGCCCCCCCCCCCCCCTCTGCTGTGTGTGTGCAACTCACCCCTGCGGTCACTCATTGTACTGTTAGTGTCCTGGTCACACTTCCACTCTAATTGTGTTCTGTGACTCACTGTGCCCGGCCTGGTTGCTCTTTTTGCCCACAGAACATAGGCTGTTTTCACACCTGGTATTAATGCGGGACTTAGTGATCCCATCAGTGGACAGCTCTAAGGACATCAGTTCACACCTGGCATTAGAATACATCTCCAGTGACCACGTCCTGCTCTGTATGCAAATAAACACGTACATCAGTTCAGTTTGCAAAGATCAAACACACTGAGACAAAGGACACAATGTTTTTTACTCAAAGAAAGAAATAACTTCATGTGTAATATTTGCTGAATTTACAGGAAAGTCCAAAAAAAGTCGTACACGGCATTTCACAAAGTTTATAAAGGTTCTCCTCACTCAACTTTTGGGACTTTTCAGTGCCAAACTGTGAAGAAACAATGTTTTTTAGAGGGAAAGAAACATCGTAAAGTGTTGCATTTAATACCGAAGAGACAAAAAGGTACATAGGATTAAGAATTTGCTGTGGTCACATGTTTATCCCAGGTGTGAACAGGTCCATAGTTTACAACAACTATGTCAAAAGAGGGACCAGCACAGCAGCTTGAAGTTTGAGTCAAGTTTTGCCTGTTCTGAGCCAAGGGATGTAGTGGAAGACATTTAACGTGCACACGAGTAACCTGTGCCAATCAGGAGAGTGTATAATGATAAGAGGTTATTTAGACCTTATGGTAAGGTCACAATTTCAGCATCTTCTCACTGACCACTGGTTGTTGTAACAGCTAACTGAAGTACCTGCGTGTGCGTGGCAGCTAATTGTGATGCTTAAGATGCACCCTATGTCGCTCGGCGTGTTCTTGTTTGTCTGTCGTCACCGTGTCACCATGAACAGCACTTGAAAAGCCACGTTAAATGTTGGTCATGTGTGTGTGTGCGTGTACGGTATAAAAAGTGTTGTCCTCATGGCCTCTCATCCTGTCTGACTGTTGCTGATCGTTGGCCGTTGGGTGCTCAGGAGTACCTGAAGCTGTCGGACGTCTATAAGATGTACGGTAGCTGCAGCGGCCGCCATGAAAGCAGCAAGCCCGCCGCTCACGGCCGCTCGTTTGCCATAGATGCTGCGTTAGCTGGCGCCTGTGAGGTACCATTCACTTCCTGTCTGTCTCTTTCCTGATTCTTCACTGTCTCTCTCTCTCTCTCTCTCTCTCTCTCTCTCTCTCTCTCTCTCTCTCTCTCTCTCTCTCTCTCTCTCTCTCTCTCTCTCTCCATCCTTTCATTTTCATGTCATGTTGCTCCCTCTGCTGGTTTGCTGTTAATCAGACTGTCTTGCTCTGTGCTACATGAGCCTGTGGTGTGAGCAGCTGCTCTTAGGATGCATCATGACAGCAGGACTCAGGCTTTCATTAGGGTTGGACTGATAAAAGTTGGCATTTTGTGTTAATAACTGCAGGTATTAAACTGAACATTTGTTGAACAACATTTAGGGCTGGCTATCATTTTTTTTAGTTTACACACGTTCTTGTCTTTGGTTTATTGTGGGGACAGTGTCAAATCTTTGATTTTTATGGGGACGCTGACTTCTCCTTCAGGTACAGAGCAGCCATGTATACTTCTGATTATTAAATGATCATCAAGCTGCTTTTATACTACACATCACATTCACCCATTTATACACACATTAATGGTGTTGGCTCACACAGCCTTTGGGAGCAATTTAGGGTTCAGTATCTTATCCAAGGACACTTTGACATGCAGTTCAAACCACCAATCTTCTGATTTATGTAGTTATGTAGTGGAGTACCCGCTCTACCTCATTAGCCACAGCCCCCCCCCCCCCTTCTTTACAGAAGATCCTCTGACCTTGGTCTCACTCCCTCAACACAACAGAGAGGTACATAATGTAGAAAGCTTTTCAGAGTCAGATAACAAAGTTGGACCACTTAGGGTAAAAATATTTCCTTATCTGTAGACTAATGACCATTTCTGGATATAGAGTAGTTATAATATATAGAACAATAAAGACATCTTGGACTCTTGCACTTTCTCTCCACTAACTAAAGATGCCATGCAACCAAAAAAACACAACACTCAAAAACTCAAAGTTGTGATGCATTTTGCAATTTGACAAAACCATTTTTTTCTAATTCTCTTTACCATTGTTAGCACATCTCAATAAATTCATCAGTATTTAATGTTTCTAAACACAGAACAACCACAACAGTACCTAAATATAATACTCATAATATACAATATATAATTAGGTTTTGATGGTCCTTAGTGACACCCAGCTCAATAACATGGGACATGATAATAAATGAAGTGTGTTAATGGCAGCCTGTTAGTGTTTGCTCCATCTATCAGTCAAACTCTAATGTGTGTGTTTGTTTGTGAATCGTGTCCCGCGCTGTGTGTTATGATGCGCTCAGTGTTTCCTTTTAGAGCCTCCTCCCCTCACACCTGTGTGTGTCCTCACTGCTGTGTGTCTTTCTCTTCTCTGTGTGTGTGTGTGTGTGTGTGTGTGTGTGTGTGTGTGTGTGTGTGTGTGTGTGTGTGTGTGTGTGTGTGTGTGTGTGTGTGTGTGTGTGTGTGTGTGTGTGTGTGTGTGTGTGTTGTCGTCGTCGATGTAAAGGAGTATGTGACAGTGGGCCAGTTAAATCAGATGTATGGGATGCCAAAGGTGGAGTCATCCCCTACTTCCCCGCTTCGCCAGCCCCTGCAGTCTGGACCCGTAGACCCCGCCTTCTCCTGCCTCGCCTCTCCTCATGGCTCCTCCCTCTCTCTTTCCGCAGAGGTGTGTGCTGTCTTCCTTCCTTCCTTGCTTCCTTCCCTTCCCCCTTTTTACCGCAGCACCAGTTCAGCTAAAAAGTTGTTTTAATAATGTACATTAACAGTTTACACATTTTGTCACGTTTCCCATGTAAACACACACGCTAATGTCTAATGACTAATGTCACCATACTTTGTCCTGGAATTTAAGCTCCCCCTTTGGGCCAATCCAAAGGCCCCAACAGATTGTAAACACACAGAATAGACATATGTGTTACAAGTGTAGCATAATACTAGACTTTTTTTCCTGCCACTGTAGAAGCCCACAGAGACTTTGTATTTGTTAGAGTCTGGAGCTCCCGCTGCGTGTTGTGCTGCAGGTTTACCTCCAGTCACAGACTTCAGATGTTTCAACAGATTCACCCAAAGTGTCTCACAGTCATCATGCAGATTTCACTGATATAATTCAACACACTTGATAACATGTGAGCTGAAGTCGTCCCAGTCAGTGCCTTTGTACCTCAAAAGTTAGTCACAGCCATGTTAGGTAAGCGGCGTGTCTCAATCAGCTGTTTTAGATTAAAATTAAAATAAAAAACACATTTATTGAAGCAAGAACACCAAATAAATGTGTTTCTTGTTTCACATAGTGTAAATTCTACACTGCAGAAATGCATATGTTAATGGCCCTTTGGGACACAAGTGCGGCACAATCCGTTGCGTGTTCAGCCAAGTTGAACCATCTCTGCCAGACAGTTTAACCAGGTTGAACTTTGGCTGTAGCGTGCTCTGCTCTCAGCGGTGAGCGCGCCACAAAGCACATTGTGTCTGAAAGAGAAGTAAAACATAAACTTCAATGTTCCTGAGAGAAACTAGGGTCATTGCAGCAACATAGAATGAGAATAGAGACGTGACATAAAAAAAATCAGCTGGAGGCTGTGAAGAATAACGCAGCTGACAGCAATAAGAATCGTATAAATCCAGCATGATTCCAGCTTTTTAGGGTGTATAGAACAAACGTTCCTACTGTCTGTGAATGCTTTCTAATCTCCTCTTGTCTTTTCTTCCTTGTTCTTCTTTCCTCTCTTTGCTGCCACTCCTCTGCTGCTCTCCAGTACCCATCAGAGGGCAGTAGGCCTCACCTATCCAAGCTAAATTTAGAGCAGTGGTACCAGGAGCTGATGGCTGGCTCCAGCCAGCTCTGCCCCCCACCTCTGCCAGCCAAGTCGCTGTCAGGCCGCAGGCATGTGCTGCAGGTAGAGGGCCTTACTTCTTCCTCCTCGTTTTTTTCCCCCACCTGTTCTTCTGCTTTTTGTTGTGTGTGCTGTTATTCCTCTGCCAAGCTTCAGATTACATCCGAGGAGATGGGTGGGTGTGTGTAGCTAGGTGTGTTTGTGTGTGTCTGTGTGTGTGTGTCAAAGAAATGGATAGAAAGCTGCTGGTGTTAAATAACGCTGATCTCACATCATGAAAAGCTGTCTCCTTCCTTACAACTAATAGTTCACCTCTGACTAGAAGAACCTGTCGTTAGTTAAAGAGCATTTATTTCAGCGTGACAGGGTAAAACAAACCCCAGGACGCAGCTGCATGCTGGGAATTTTGTCACCACGAGAACCTCACTGTTTGCTTGGCTGTGAAACATGAGTGAAGTTTGTAATGAAGCTGAAAGAGTGTGTGAACATGCATTCTCCCACAGTACATGAATGCAGCATTTAACCTAAGTGGGTCTGATCAGAGAGCTGTTCAATGAACTAATGATGCTTTTAACCAGCAGGTTCTTGTAACTCGTCCATGGGCGTCACACATTTGTTGTGTTACCTTATCCTTATCCCCTTCATGCTCTTCCTCACTCAGGTGTTCCGCTCTAAGCTGGACAGCGATCCAGGTCTGTCTCCCCATCAGAACAAATCAGGCTCCGCGTCCCCTCTGCAGCATGGAGCCGCAACACTGGGACGCAACGCAAGCTCAAAGGTACGTAAGTTGTTCCTGCTCAACAGGTCCAAAGAGTCTAGATTTTGTCAACCTTAGATAAACCCGTTTGTGACATTATGTCTATGCTCCATCTGGCCTCCCGCAGAGCCCCCTGCTGACGGCCAACAGCACCGGCAGCCTGCCCAGGAACCTGGCTGCAACTCTGCAGGACATCGAGACCAAGAGACAGCTCGCTCTGCAGCAGAAAGGTAAGAGAGCAGCTCGAGCTGCATGTGACACAAACAGACACTCCTCAACATGCAGTGTTCATGAATCACCATTTAATGATTCATTTAGATTCATCATTCATTTCATTTGAAAAGATGTTGATGAGATGGAAAACTGTTTCAATATACATATTTCACTAATTATAATATTCACTAAATGGAATGCATCCATACAATCATATAATACACATAAAGTGCTATATTTGATCAGTGCCACAATAAGTGGATGGTGATTTCTGTCAGTCTGCACATGAATCTGTAGATTTTGTGTTAATGCAGAGCACGTTGGCGCACTGACATTAACGCTGCACCATCACATTAATCCTCTGCATGTTATCTTTACTGTAGGAGCGCCACAGGTGGGCAGTACATAACGGTCCAAAAAAGAGTCACACTCACTATCTTCCAACACATGCATATGAGCTTGTGTGTACATCTGACAGATCATCTACTATATAATGGCCAAAATATTCAACCTCTTTGCATAAGAATTTAGAAAATACATTTTTTACTGTTCCATGATGCTGAATTTGCTCGTTAAGAGATTAAAAGCATGGATCATTCATTTATGCATTATGCTTTTCTCGTTCCTGAGCTGGGGCTCAAACAGGAAACTCAATTCTCTTACTGTTCTCTGATGACTTGGTCACAGACGTGTGCAGCTGTGGATGACACGAATGAAGTAGATACACTGACTCAGGTTCAACACAATAATGACAATGTATTGATTTACATAACTCAATTTATTTATCGTAGCTTCAAGTGCATGATGTAAGAAGTCAGAGCTCATAAACATCATAAACACAGTGCTGACATGTTGAAGTCATGAGTCAACACTGTGGTGGGCAGGCTGATCATCCTCATGGAGGTGTGTGTGTGTGTGTGTGTGTGTGTGTGTGTGTGTGTGTGTGTGTGTGTGTGTGTGTGTGTGTGTGTGTGTGTGTGTGTGTGTGTGTGTGTGTGTGTGTGTGTGTGTGTGTGTGTGTGTGTGTGTGTGTGTGTGTGTGTGTTTCAGAGACACGTCCTCGTGTCTCAGTGATGTTTGATTAAATGGATCAGAGGGAAGCAGTCTGCTGTCTGAGCTCAGCTGGCTGCCACCCACCAGTTCTGGGTTGGAGACCTGAGTCAAGTCATTTGTCAGTGTCTGCACTTCAGGTTTTCTTCATGTCTGTTTGTCTCCCTGTCTCCCTGTCTGTGGACTTTGTCTCTTCCTGCGTTGCTGCTGCACCACAGAGTCCCTGCCCTCCAGTCAGAACACCATAGATGGGAGCTCAGCAGGTAGACGGATTGCTGCGTCCAGGAGGCCATGATTTCTTCTTCTTCTTCTTCTTCTTCTTCTTCTTCTTCTTCTTCTTCTTCTTCTTCTTCTTCTTCTTCTTCTTCTTCTTCTTCTTCATTCTCAGCGGGTTTCGTCCTGTTTTCTCCTTCTACTGCGTCACACGCAGCGTCTGAAATGAACGGCCTTTATTTATCCTCACTCGGATAAATCAGAGCCAACTTGTGCCTGATTAACCGTCCGCGCACGAGAGAAGCAGAGTTAGAACTAACTAGCCGAGTAGGCAGCCAATCAGGAGCCAGTTTGAAGCTTCAACAGACTGTAGGAAGCTAAAAAATTCAAGTCTAATCCAAAAGTCAGAGCAGTCTGACAGGTTGCTTTTATTGATTTATCCATCAAAGGGAACATTTACTAGAACGTGACACTTGGCGGCTGTTAATTTCAGACCCTGTCTTCACCTCTCTACCCCCTTCGCTCTTACTCTTCCATCTTTGGTGTGTCATTAACTCCTCTCTCTCTCTCCCACAAAGATTTCTTTTCATCTTTGTCTTTTCTTGTCTGCACCATCGAACACTCTTCTCCTCCCATCAATCTTCTATGAACGTTCCTGCCATTGGAGAATAAATCTTGCATGCTCAGCGTTCAGTGAGCTCCTCCTCTCGGAGTTATCGACCCAATCGCTTCTTTCCAGATGCGTTCGCCCATTATCAGGCGCTCAGCAGCATGGATCTGAAATGTAAGAAGTTGGATAGACACTCAAACTTTGCGGTGGCGAGACTTTGTGCGGGTTGTCCTCCTGAGAGAGCACATATTTGTATGTGCGGTGCATGGTTCATGGTCTCGTAGATGGTGATGGTGCTGGTTCAGGATGCTTGGGGTAGAGCTAGCATGCAGGAAACAGCTGGACCTGCTGCAGGTTAAAAGCCAGTCCTTCCTTCCCCTGTTGAAAACCCCAAAATATCCGCTGACCAGCGTCCTCTTCCTCCTCTTCCTCCTCCCTCCAGGTCAGCAGGTGATCGAGGAGCAGCGCCGCCGTCTGGCCGAGCTCAAGCAGCGAGCGGCGGCCGAGGCTCAGTGTCAGTGGGAGGCGCTTCACGGCTCTCAGACCCACCTCATGACCTCGTCCGCCTCCTCGCCATCCTACTCCCCGATCATGTCCTACAGCCCGGCGCTCAGCCACATCTCTGTAGGACCCCCGCCTCTGGTTCACCACTCCATCCTGCACCACCAGCCCCCGTCAGCTGGAGAGCAGCCCTACGACACCCTGAGCCTGGAGAGCTCTGACAGTATGGACACCAGCGTGTCCACGGGGAATAACTCGGCGTGCTCGCCAGATAACATGTCCAGGTACAACACACACACACACACACACACACACACAGTCCTGACCATGGGCTGCATGGGCCTGGAAAGCCCTTGAAACGTTCTTGAATTTGACGTTTGGGAAGGAAAATCATGGGACCCTGATTAAAAGCAGACCATAACAGACATGCACAATCCAAAGAGACACACACAAATGCACACATGCACACACCCGGTGGAGTCATTCGCAGACCATCTGTCAAAGTGGCCACACTGCGAGCTGTATTAAAACCACAGCATGTTCTCAGCAGAACCTTTTGTTCAAATAACTCTAACAGCTCTCTGGAGTCTAATCCCAAAAACTATTAGTGGATCTGTTGTGTGATGAGCAGAGCCCGGTGCAGACACTTTCACAGCAGCCTGTCTCGTCTTTGTCTTTTCTTGTGTTCATTTAATAAGAAGTTATTCAGATAAACATTCACTTAATTCATTAGTCTCATTTACTGTGTCGCTGGAATGATGTCAGTGGTGTAGACGCTTCTTTGGTATGATGTCCATTTAGAGATGATAAATCATTGATTGAATATTTCTCACCTCAAATGTTTTGACCAATATATTTCAGTTACTGTTTAGCTGTAATGCTAATTATAAAGCACTGACTCACCTCTGTGAGCTTTTTAGGCCTTGTTCAGCAACCTGCAGGCGCACCCACCACTATATTTTAATATAGAAGGCAATTCTTGGGTTGCTTCCTGTCTCTGTTCTTTTGTTTCCCGGGAGTGTGATGGACAACACTCACTGTGATCAGGGGACTTGTTGTACCAAATGCTCGCACTGAACTCGGAAAGAGGGCGTTTGTATTCTCTGCACCTTCAGACTGGAACGTTGTAAAACTCTGAGCTGATTTCTTTGAATGATTCCAATCCACGTTGAAAGACCTAGAGCAGTGGTCGGCAATTAGCGGCCCGCGGGCCAAAACTGGCCCGCCATCAATTATATCTGGCCCGCTAGATGACGATGATTTATTTTAATATATACATATATATTTTTAAATATATCTTTTAAACCTCATGTTTCCCTTCAAAATACAACAATTCCACAGATTTCACAACATTTATTGAAAAGTAGCTGATAAGTAACGTGACAAAAAAAAAAGCAGCCAGAACATCCTCGCAGCCTCTTTACTTGACGCACAGGTCGGAACGCTAATTGGCACGTGCGTGCGCTGTAACCTGTGGAAAATAAAAGTGTCCTGTGTCCCTCTTGCAACGGACAACGTGAACAAATCTGTTTTATTAAATGAAAAAAACAAAACCAAACAAGGTCGGCAGATCTGCGCTGCTGTATACATTAATTACGGCAGGTTGCTAGGGCAGGTTGACTGTTTCATGACATACGCAGTGGGCGTTTAAGGCCGTAAAACCCCTAACCACACACTTTTATACACCTTGTTACACGCAATTTGTACAGTGCTCCCTTAATAAATCAGGACGTTCAACATAAGTGCGGTTCTCACTCAGCCAATCAGGACGCAGCCCCCCCCCCCCCCCCCCCCCACCCCCCACCCCCCCCGGTCATGGCCCGCGATGGAATTGTCAGAAAAACTTTGGCCCGCGTCCAAACTTAATTGCCGACCCCTGACCTAGAGACTGAATCACTGGGGTGTTGTTGTTTTACTGATGTTGTTGTTGAATTCATGGCTTGTACTGCACTTCTCCCTTGAAGAAGAGTTTTTTAAGCTCACTGGGACCTTTCCTCAGATCAGATCAAAAATGTATTATTTCATTACATCTTACTTTAAAAAATGGAGTCAAACCACCAGCTCCATATTCTCATCCAGTTGTGGTCACTTCAGGTTCTGACAAACAAGCTGATAATGTCTTCAGAACGGTGTTCACAAATCAGTGGGTGACATCATGGTAGGCTCACATTTGAAATAGACGTGACTAGCCTGACCGGGTTGACAGCTCACTACACAGACACTTCAGTCTGACCTGCAGTAAAACCTACAGTCCTACATTTGATGCTCCTGTCTTACAAATGGCCACGTCTGCTCAAACAGAACTTCCAGAGATTTTATTTTATAGCTTTATGAAAAAGAAAAAACTCAAACCAGTTTTTAAAACCTTGAACAGAAAAGTGTTTTGTATTTCAGAGAAAACAGAAAGAGTTCAGACATTTGAAAAAATCCACGAGACATTGTTGCGTGAACGCAGAGACATTTAATCACATCTGCACAAACACACACACATAACAAACATTTGTACCACGTTTATCTGCTGCTACTCCACAAACCAGCACGTGACATGTTTGCCTTCTCTCAAACATTTTGTCCACGCTATGTGACGGCTGCTGATGCAGACCATTCACATTGTAGATACAGTGCTGCACTGGCTGCTTGAATATGATTTCCTTCAGAAGATTCTGTTTTTATTCAAAGGTTTGGCTGCTGTCCAGATTTAACTGAGACTTTTAGTGTATCTTGCAGTAAGAGGTTAACTGAGCCAATATTCAGAGTTGCTCTAATACCACGTTGCTGTGTTTGACAGCATCGGAGGAGCGGACGTGCTGAAGATCGAGGAGATGGAGAAAATGCTGAAGGAGGCGCAGCTGGAGAAAGCCAGGCTCATTGAATCACGGGTAAGAACCGGTCCAGACCTGCTGATTGATGAGAGTTCTCGCAGAGTTCCTGCCAATAGCTTTGAAGTGGAGTTTGAGAAATAAAGGCGCAGGACATCGACGGGAGGCATTCATTTTTATCAGCCTACACGCTTCCAACGTGTTCAACTGAAACAAAGAGCAAGAAAGATGATCCAATCAATGTTCTTCTTCTCACACACCGCTCGTGTCATTGAGCATCCATCAGTTCAGCAGTCCTTTAGAATATTTCTCTGTTTAGTGCAGCTACAGACATATACTATGGACACAGTTTGTAACAATGGAACAGAACTGATAAAGTGTGCAGTTACACAATAACCACAGAAACTAAAAACATAAAGTTTGTGAAGCTTTGGAGAGTGTGTCCGGGGCTCTTCGCTCCTCATTCTCACTCCTGACTTGCCAGAAATTGTTCCGGTGTGTCGTCATGACGGACGGTCTAATGCTCCTTCTTCTTATTCCTGTGTTTATTGATGTGGTCAGTCAGAGGAGGACAGTCTGACGTCTGTCACTAAAACACACTTGAATAATTCTCATAATTTTCATTCAGTCACACATCAGGCTGAAAATGACAGAAACTGATTTAATGTGAGACCGTTTACATCATTTCTGTTTCCCCCCCAAAACAAAGAAATCTCCTGGATTATCAGACTGAATGAATTTATAGACAGAATGTTAAGTCCACATTGTGCCGGTAGAAACTCAAAGAAGCTCATCATATTGAGTCATCCTGCACCACATGGCGCCCGACCCGGACCGCAGACGACCATGGATTCAGATTCATGACAGACGTGTGTTTTTATGTTGGACACAGACTTCTATATTATTCTATATTTTTCTGTACAACTCAACATTCAGACAACCAAAACAAATCAGTCTTCTTCAGCTGCATGAGTTTTAGACAGACGCTGTACACGAAGCAACAGAATTCATCATCAGGAACAAACACTGCTCTCCAGTGCCTGCGTTAAATTAGCTGTTCACACGCTCTTATCAAATTAAATATGTAGTAATGATTTTATTAATTAATTATTGTTTTTAAAAATAGAACGTCAGTCAGGAAAGGAAAGTATTGCGGTGGGCTCTGTCGCAAGTTAAAGATGTTTTTCTTTAATGTTGTGGTGAAACATAAGGAGAGAATTAAAGGTCACTGAGCTTCCTTCTTATCATTTGGACGGTGCATATAAATACAAATTAAAGACACCAGCTGATCCAGCAGCGCCGGCGTCATCAGAAACAGACGCGGCTGCAGATGTTTGTTCAGAGGAAACAACGTCTCATTTCTTTAACAACACGTCGGCTCATTTCCTCTCCTTGCGTCCTCTGCAGGACAGATTTAAGATGTGAGGGGAAATGTGGATACAGTTAATGAAGCTCAGAGTTCATCACGATTTAGAGAATTCTACCTCATGTCTGAGGATTTACACTTTACACTCTCCTGGCGGCTCCTCTGTGGCTGTATGTACACTTGCGCGTTTCTTCTCCAAATAGCTAAAAGTTTTGTGTTTAAAGGATCGATCATTTTTCTGGAGCCGTTGGCCACCGTGCAGCTCTCAGCAGGGAGAGCTGTGCATAAATGTATGAACGTCAAGCCTTAGTACTGGCTGGGGGAAAAAAAAGAAAGAAGAAGAGCAGCGTGTTTCTCTGCAAAGCGCTCGCACAGATCAAAAAAATATTTAATGAAAGCGCTCTCCTCCAGGAACGAGAGAGCCTGGCTCGCCGTCAGATGCTGGAGGAGGAGAGGAGGAGGAGGGAGGAGGCGGAGAAGAGACTGCAGGATGAAACTTTCCACCGACAGCAGCTCGTGGAGAAGGAGGTCAAGATGAGGGCCAAGAACTTCTCTCAGGTCAGTGAAAGAGACGTAATCGAGACTGCATGGTGGAAAAGTGGAAAAAAACACGGCACGGTTAAACTACTGAGGGCATGAGTGAAATAATATTTAGTAGAAGTCTTCAGTATCATTAAATTTAACTATTTTCATACCAAAGTAACCTCGCCTTCAGTTCCTCCTTCAGCATTTTCACCATCAGGACACCAAATGTCCTAAAAACATGTGTATCTTCGCTTGTTTTTGCTTCGTCCAGGCCCGTCCAATGACTCGCTACCTGCCCATCCGGAAGGAAGAGTTTGACCTGCGCTCCCACGTCGAGTCGTCAGGCCACAGCGTGGACACCTGCTACCAGGTCATCCTCACTGAGAAGATGTGCAAGGGCTACCTGGTGAAGATGGGGGGCAAGATCAAGTCGTGGAAGAAACGCTGGTTCGTCTTCGACCGCCTCAAAAGGACTTTCTCCTACTATGTTGGTAAGAAGAGCCCACATCCTTGTTCCTATTCAGAGATTTGCTCAACTTGTGCTCAGCTCGCCTGAAGTCTGGAGACGTTTTCGTTATTAACATTAACATTAGACAACACAGCTGCTTTTTCTTTGTAGTTGTGTCGGGAAAGTTTCCCCGAGATGCCGTTAGTCTGAGGACAACGTCGTCCAAAGTCAAACATGAAATATTAAGGTGGAGTGAAAAATCACACATTTGTGTGGCTTATCCATCAGTGAGCTACACCCCTCCTCCTCCTGAAGCGCTTACACTGATTTTCTTTGACCGTCAGCCTGATGGATGATTTGACAGGTCTGTTTCTACAGTAAAGATGTCAGGAGACGTTCAGGCGGCAGCAGAACACATTACACAGCCTGCAGGTTGCTTACCACTGTAAGCAGACCTTCAAATAACCCATGTTACACTACCTTTGTGCGCTCTTCATTCAGTAAAAATATCTGATGTGAATACATAAACGTCCAGTCCTCATTTATAATACAACCCTTTTTTTAAAAAAGTGCTTTACAATTAGATCCATTACGGTAAAAGTCACGTTTGATTGGCTCCTCTGCTTCGTTATTCAGGCTTTTCGTCAGAATACAGACACCTCTCCATATTTATGTGCTTTGCATGACAGTTTGTCCTCTCGTGGTGCTGAATTATAAGTCATAATGGGTGTGTGGACAAAATAATAGGAACACTATGATGCAATTCAACATAACGACACTGCAAACAACAATCAGACATAATAACCATCTAGAAAACAGTGTTTGGTTGCACTCAGTGGTGGACGAAATACTGAGTAACTACTTAAATGAAAGAAGCAGTATTGCTGGATATTAATACTGTTAGGAGTAAATGTAAATATATTACCGTTTGGTTTTTATTTAATAACTTTATGTAACATCTATAAAATGTCCTTCTGGATGTAGTGCAGTGAAAAGTCTAAAATATGAAACTGAAATACTGAAGCAAAGAACCTCAAACCTGAACTGAAATGTTTTTGCGTTTGATTTTCAGGTGTTGCTGTTAATTTGTCCACCCTCGTCTGTGTCAAAGACAACCTTAAATAAAACATTACAGTAATTAGCTAGTTCATGTCAGAGGTCAGAGCTTTAAGTTTGAAGCTTTAAGTGTCAGTGAACTGTGGATGAGTGGCAGCTGGAACTTGCGTCCTCGGGACCTTGAGCGGCGGTGCATGCAGCGCGCGGCGCTCACAGGGCCGTGTAATTTGATCACGTGCTGCGAGCTCTGGGACACTTGTTCGCTGTCAGGGCCCTTTGAAGTCCTCACAAGGTTCTGCTTAAAGCTGCTTAAAGCGTACCTTGTTGAAAGCGAGCCAGGGCGAGGAGGTGTGCTGAGATTACTCTGGCAGTAGTTAAAATGCGAGCAGACGCCGGCGCTCTCTCTCTCTCTGAGGAGGCTGATTGAGATGCATCGCTTGCCCTTGTCTCCTGACCTTGAACAATGAGGAACCGGGAGCATAAGTCATGAGCACCACTAATTCGTGTTAATCAACCTCAACGGCGAGCAAAGCTTTTTTTGGAGTGATTTAGATTGCAGTCAAATGAGATGCAAATGCCAGGCTATTTGAATGCTAAAGAGGTCATTAGCAGATAATAGCTGCGTATTAAAAGGGAAAGTGTTATTCCTCGAAATGAAGAGCTGCGTCTCTACCTACTACTCTTAAGTTGGCTTGTGGAGTGTTTGTGCCTGGAGGTAGAGAGGGCTGTTGAGTTCCCCACCGGTTCCTTGCTGCAGTTCTGCAGTGGCTGATGAAACAAACTGCAATGATGTACCAAAGTAGCGTAAGAATGCAGTCAAGTGTGAAAATACAATGAGAGCCCCATCGGTTTAGAAACAGAGGGAAAAGTGCTGCGCTTGTCTTTTTCCATCCATCATCACAAACCATAAATTGGTCATGATCAAAGTTTGATTTCTTCTTCTTCTTCTCTCTCTTTTTTTTTTAATGACCGTATCTCCCTGTCGTTATTCTAGGTGACACGGAAGCGACGCATCGGCTTTTTCTAGCCGAGGAAAGTCAGTCGCCAATATGAGTCTTTTAAACAAACCCCTCATTCTTCTCCTTCCCCCACAGACAAACACGAGACCAAGCTGAAGGGAGTGATCTACTTCCAGGCGATAGAAGAGGTCTATTACGATCACCTCCGCAGTGCCACAAAGGTACGGCCGCAAAGGAGAGCTTCCTCTCGTCTCTCTCACCGTTTGTTTTTTTCCATCTCACATTCTATTTTATTTTTTAAAACACACTCTGTGCTTTGCTTCTTTTCTTACCCCACCTCACTGTTTGTGCTTTTGCTTTGGCCGGCTGCTGTCACAGAAAGGATTTTTCAACTTGAATATGACCAGTGTATGTATACCCACGCTCAGTGTCCAAACCACACACACACACACACACACACACACACACACACACACACACACACACACACAAACACACACTGTAACCAGCTCATGGCTGATGGTGCATGTATTTAATGACCTCAGACAGACGCTAGTTGGATTCTTGTGTGTGTTTGTCGTTTGAATGTATAATCTCCATAATCCTGTCTGATCCCTCCATCCATGCCAGTGTTTCTAGCGTAAAACCAGTCAGTCAAGTTTATCAGAGGAAACACACTCATTAGCACAGACTGTCTGAGTCATTTTTAGGTATTTTAAGGCTCCACACAAGTACTTGATCTTCCTCCTTGAACGTTTTACTCCTTTTCAAAGACTTTCTTTGTTCAGGCAGTCCAGAGGTGGAGACTTTGCATGTATGCTGTTTGACGACTCTTACAAGTCTTATCATTTTTGTTTTGTTTTTGAGCTGCTGCCTCCTCCTCATGCTCACTGTGTGTGTGTGTGTGGCCTGTCGCATTTTGCACTGCAACCCTGACTAACTGTGCATCTCTAATCAGCTCTAGAACTTTGATTTTACTTGTCACTTCCAATGTCGCATTACAGAGGAACAGACTTTAAAGTCTGCTGCTCTCAGCTGAGACGAGAGAGATAAACGTTTAAAAAGGGAAAAGTGGTACAGTTGAGTGGAACTCTTCTTTGGTCGACTTTTCTTTATGGATTGTTCTTAATCTCTTATTTTCATGAAATCTGTGCAAGTTGCATTTTTGATTCAGCAGTTCATGTAGAGCATCAGTGTTTTTGTACTAGTTCTCCAGTTGGACGGTGTTTTGTGCTGAATTCAACACAAAAAAATGTATTTATTCACTTCTTTTCTCTTAGAGCCAAACCAACCCAAACTTCTGACTCTCATGTATTACACAACTGAGTATCTGAAGACTCTTCAAACCATCAGAGATCTTTTGTATACAGTCGTCCCTCGCTATAACGCGGTTCACTTTTCACGGACTCGCTGTTTCGCGGATTTTTTTCAGTGTACTTTTGCATGCTTTTTTTTTTTTTTTTACAGCGTACTGTACAGTATGAACGCGCATTGTGTTCTGCGTCCTGATTAACTGAAGGAGTACTGTACAAAGTGTGTGTAAAAAGGTGTATAAAAGTGTGTGGTTAGGGGTTTTACAGGCCTTAAAACATGTATAATAATTGTAAAACTTACTTCGCGGATTTTGTTTATTGCGGGTTATTTTTAGAACATATCCCCCACGATAAACAAGGGACCACTGTATATATATTTTGTATTCAAATGTAAAAGAAAGATCAGTATAGAGAAATTTAGTAAAGACTGAATCCTCAGTCCTCGAAACAAAGTTAATTTGAACTGATAATAAAACTTTACATTTTGGTTCCCATTGTACAAACTAAGCAAACACAAACAGCTGAAGAATGACATCGATGTGGGGAATGTCATTCCTGAATGACATTCAGGAAAGAGCCACAGGTCGGATTCGAACCCTGGGCTCCCGCAGCAAGGAGCCTTTGCACATGGGGCATACACCGACTGAGCTAAACTACACCCCTGGTTACAAAATATTTTTCATTCAAATGTTTTATAGAGTCTTTAAAGCTGCAAGTCGAGTCAAAACAAATGTTATTTACTGTATGTAGCCCAAATTTACAGTTTAGTTGCCTCAGGAGACTTTGCAATCTGTACAGCGTGCAACCCCCTGTCCTCAGACCCTCGATTCAAGTGAAGAAAAACTATAAAAAAATAAATAAATTGGAAAACAAATGGTAGAAACATTAATTTATTGTTAATAAAAAACATGAATTAGCACTGCAGCTCTCTGGGAAGGATTCTGGGTATTGTTAAGTAGCCTTTGTTTTTCAAAGATAATCATTTATTCAGAAGATTTCTTGTCAGCTCTGTCGAATGGCTGAGTGATTTGTCTTGAATATAATGATACATGAGATGGGGCTCATTCAGAACAGCATTTAGTCCATTAGACACCAAAACTGACCATTTTAATGCAGCATGATCCTGCAGTTATCAAACATGAATGCAGTGTTCTCTTTGTTGCTGTCTTCCAGAGTCCGAACCCCTCCCTGACCTTCTGCGTGAAGACCCACGACCGACTCTACTACATGGTGGCCCCGTCGGCAGAGGCCATGAGGATCTGGATGGACGTGATCGTCACAGGAGCGGAGGGATACACGCAGTTTATGAACTGAGAGATGGTAGAGAGAGAGCGCAGGTGACGAGCAGATAGTTTCGGCAGGGACTCTCCCATGACAGACTCTACAGGCCCCCTCTCCCCGTTTCCAGTCCACAGTGGACACAGCGCCTTGTTTGTTACTTTTTATTTTTAATCTCACACTTTTGATTTTACAATGTAGATGTTTTCACCTCCACATTTTCTACGTGATTCTGTTCGGATTGAAAAAGGGAGCCCATGGAGGACACACACACACACACAAACACTCACACTTCTGTATATAAACCAAAATCTGTACCTGATAGACTTTTAAAGACTTTTAAAAAAACATTTCTATATTGCCAAATGGAGATCTTGTAGTTACTGTTTGTTGAACCTTTTGTATTATTTGTTTCCTTTCTTTCTTTCTTTTTTTACTTCTAGAGAAAATTGCCAAATGACATAATGCCAATGTTTTGTTTTGAGTGTTCCATCATGACTATGCTCAGTTTAGACAGAAAGAGAATTTTCACTCAGAGGTTGTAATCAATATAGAAATATATTCCATTCTTGTTCAAAATGTATGAATCTATAAGAAATAATAGAAATGAGTCAACAGGGACCGGAGATCCAGTAGTCCAGCACACTGGACTGTATGAAACACAGTAAAACATTGCTTCCTTAAAGTCCACCAGTCACTTCACCTCAGTGCTGCTCTGACTCAAGACACTAAATGCTTTTTCAGTATATTAAAAAGCTATCCAGAGCTCCACCCTACAGCCACATTACTTCACATAGGCCTACCAAATGAACTGGAGATATGTTGTTAACTCTGACCCACTACAGCTCAGGAGTTCACTCAGCTGGTCTTACTATGGTTCGATTAATTTAAAGGTTAGAAAAGCTGATGGTTCTGATATTTGTATTGATGCTGCTGAGAAAGTAAATACAGTGCAGTTTTCAGTATATTGAGAAAAATATGAAAGTATTTCTAAAAAGCGCCAATAATTCCAGAATATTAAACATACTTTTAGGGTTTGGCTTTTATCTTAAAGCTATCACAGATTAACAACATGAATTTCTCACCTACCATGCACAGTTATGAGAAGATCGATACCACTCATGTTTTTATACTAAATTCAAAGCTAAAACCAGGAGACCGTTAGCTTAGCATAAACACTGGAAGCAGGGTGAAACAGCTAGCCATTCTCTGTCCAAACACAGAAAAATATGCTTACTAGTTTGCTAAATTTATGCAGAATGCAAAAATGGAAATATAAAAACAAGTTTAATTCTGGAACTACCTCTTGGGTACCTCTGCGCTAAGCTAGGTTAAACACACCTTCAAATAGCCTCCAAATTTCTTACAATTTATTATGTAATTAAAAAATGGTCGATCTATCCTATCAGCTGGATGATTTTCAACACTGAGGTCCAAACCTGTATATTAGTCTGACCATAGCTGCCACATGTGAATATGATGAACATGAATATTTCACTGTGTCTGTCTGGTGCCGCCATGTTGCCAACTCAAGGTACAAACTGTATAACTCTGTGTTCACACTTGTAAACAGAAAAAGCTCATCTACTTGCCAAGTAGCCTTTAGCCAACTTGATGATGCTATGACACAGCTCGGAAGCAGCCATCATCACTGCCAGCCTACAGCAGAACCACCAGAGGGCGCCGCAGAGACCACATTACCGCAGGATGAAAAATACGGACTAATGCAATTCTGAACTGTGCCTTGACTATGTGTTGTTACTGATGCCGTGTCAGAGTCCAGCACAGCCTCGCTGTACGAGTGTATTTTGAATTGTTTCTGAGCTGTAATGCCATATGTGGACAGTTTGCATGAGGATTTCTGCAGCGCTACAGGGACCTTTACCTTTATGGGGACGTGCCTGTTACAGGCCCTGAGCACAGTGGGGACCAGCTACTTCACTCTATTTTAACTCACTGTAGAAATTACCTTAGAAACTATACTTATATTAATTAAAGACACACCCTCTAATTTTACAAGTCAGTGTACTCATGTGGAGAACAGCTGTCTGAACAGCTGCATAATGTCGTCTGTTAAGTCAGATTTCATAAGCTGCTTAACTTCAACCTCTATTTTCTGTCATTAATCAGAGTGCTCTTAAAAAATTGGTTATTGCTTATCGAGTGCTTAATGACTCAACTTATAATTCACTGAATTGAAGTTATTGAATCTCCACTGTAATCAGAGGTCTGCCCACATGATGATAGGTAAAGAAATCTTGTATGTTCAGCTTTAATGACTGGAAGTGAGCGGGCCTGGCCCGGCGGTCTTTGTTGTTGTGTTTTGATCATCATCACATTGTGAATCTATTGATCAGCCTCGAACGTAACAGTCGTTAAGATGCTGTTTTCCGTTTTCGTAGAATCAAGAGAAACTAGGCTGTGATTTTTGGAGCATGTGGAACTGTTGTTTAGTTTCATGTGTTGGTACAGTAATAATAATAATTTATGGTTGTGGTGCCTGAGATAGTGACACGTTTACTTCTAAAGAAAAAAAAGAAAAAAGAAGACTAGTGAAAAAACCTTAATATATTCTGTGCCCCTTTACGCTCCCTGCGCAGTTATCGTGCAAACCAAACTATTCAACAGTGGCAAGGCTGTGAAATCATGTCTGTTGATAGTAGGTGGTATATACATTACTGTTGTTATCTATGTTGAAAAGAAAGGAAACTTAATATACTGTAAAGAGGATGCCTGAATGAAAAATCTTACTATTGAAATGAAATCAAACAGTATTGTATGGAAAGAAGTACAATTTTTACTTATTTTTGTCATTTTAGAAATTTTATTGTCAGTTACATTTCAAATAGTATGGTAGTGATGTATCGATCTACCTTGTTTTGTTTTTTACTGGTACAGCAGAACATGCACACACAAACGCACACACAACACACACACACACACACGCACACACAAAACGCACACACACACACTCAATACTCGGACCATACTGTGTTATTGGTACCCTGTATGTTTCATGCGTTACTTTCACGTATGAATAATCTGGATTTTGTCAAATCTATTAAAAAAAACAAACTGTTACAGAAAATGGGCTGCTTGTCTTGAATTCAGCGGGTTGTTAAAATGTGAAGCGTTCCAGTGTTAGAGAGAGAGAGAGAGAGAGAGAGAGAGAGAGAGAGAGAGAGAGAGAGAGAGAGAGAGAGAGAGAGAGAGAGAGAGAGAGAGAGAGAGATAGAGAGAGAGAGAGAGAGAGAGAGAGAGAGAGAGAGAGAGAGAGAGAGAGAGAGAGAGAGAGCTGTGTGGATTCTCAGGCTGACTGATTATTGGTTCGTTGCTTAAACATTTGGAAAGAGGAAGTCAACAGGGCAAGTACAAGCAATACCAAATCAAAAGTAAAAAATTGTTCCTAAAATTACACATAAAAAGTGGGATTCACTCACAATGAGCAGCTAAAAAAAACAAGTTTAAAAAGGGGTTAAAAAAAAAAAGAAATGGGCTAAGAGAAAAATGAACATCTAGAAGTTTCTGTCTCTGACATAGTGATTCTTCCAGCTGAGAGTTCCGTCAGGGTTTCACAGCTCGTTGATAGTGTCGCCTGCAAATGAAACAATCACATCACTGAAATACTCTCGGGTATTTATAGTTACTGAGAATTAATAACAAAATAACAAATGCACAGATTTAGTTTTTACATTAAATTCTATATGATATTGAAATATTGACTACTGTTTTGCTTCATGAAAATGAGAACAGTTTTTTTCATATAGTGCCAAAGCATCTCACGACACTCTCCATATAGAGCAGGTCTAGGCTGTACGTGGTTATTTACAGAGACAGAAAAATTCTCACCATGAGCAAACACTGGTGAGGAAAAACTTAATTTAGGGGGGACAGAAACCTCTGCTGTGACCCGTGTAAACCAAGCAACACAAAGCTGGGAAATGAAGCCAATCTGTATGTGCTAAAAGCTGTAATTCCTAAAGTGGCCACTTGCTGAAGTGAGTCAATCTCCATAAGTGCCGTATTAAAATGTCTACAGATGTTTACAGCCTGGCTCAGGCAAGAGTTTTAGTCTCTATAGCTAATTTCCCGTTCATGACAACTGTACTGAAGGTGATTTTTTATAGAACTCACCTGTTTAGATTATAATAAGGCTAAAGTTATGCCGAATTACCAGGTGTGCTGTTACAGATGGCTTATTAGAGCACCCAGGCGTCTTTCGGCCTGACTTAAGTCCACCGGTCATTCACATCTTTACCGATACTTAGATTAGACAGGAGCAAGGAAGAAGCAGTACATCCAACAAGGCAGTGGCCAGGGTCGCATTATTTGAGATGATTATCTACTGTATGCAATATAATGCCTCATTCAGTAAATCCAATTTAACAATCGCTGCATGAACTGTATTTTTTTTATACTTTGATAGAGATTATACAAATAGCAAACGACTGCTACACACAATTAGTTCCTCTTAGCATTTAAAAATAAAACGATTATCAAATAATCAGTGATGAACATAATGTTTTGATCCGATAACAACAAATAAGTGTTTTTACATAAAGCATGCATCAAATATAGATATAAGACAGAGCTTAAACATGTAACTTACTCTCTGCACAGGGGGAGGTGTACTCAGTGACTGCTTCATCACCTGAAAATGATACCAAAAAAAAATATATATATATATCTCAGGCCGTGACACAGAGAGATGATGTAAACATGGCACACATAAAGAGAAGAGAATGAAGCTCGTACTTGTCTGGTAGTAATCGTAGACTTTGACCACAGCTGGCTTCAGGTTCCTGACAGGCTGATCCTCCTCCACTGTCACACTGTAGATCTTCGTCTCATCCTTCTTCAGCTTCAAACAATAACATTTTCTCCTTTAATCTATTTACTTACATATACAGGAAGAATTCTAAGAAACTCAGCATGCTGCAGATCACGGCTGTACTTTGTTTCACATTACAGTAAACACAAAGACAAATGGTTGGTGCTTCCTACCCCATCTAAGTAGATGTTGATGTAGCCTTCCTCCACGTCCACACGCTTCACTGAGGAGTCGCTCTTCAGCTACAAAAGCACACACTACTATCAGTAAACTCAAATATGAAAATAAAAGTATTCTTTACTCAAATAGAAGTACAGAAAAAAATACTGATTCAACTTCTTTTCTCAAGTAAATGTACTGAGAGTGTAGTAGTAAAAAGTACTTTCTACTAATGGAAAGGGTCAAGTCCAACTCTGTTAGGTCTGTTTCATCTTGTTACATCTTTTAAGCTGAAACAAACTCATAATTCCCCATTAAAATTTAGTTCATTTTCATCTGTATAACAGGTTATAACAAATTAACATGTTATATCAGATTAACATGTTATAACATGTTATATCAGATTAACATATTATATTATATTATATTATATCATGTTATATCAGATTAACATATTATATTATAACATGTTATATCAGATTAACATGTTATAACATGTTATATCAGATTAACATGTTATAACATGTTATATCAGACATATACATACATATTATATTATATTATAACATGTTATACCATGTTAATCTGATATAACATGTTATAATATGTTATAACAGATGAACATGTTATATAAAATTAACAGTTATAACCAGTTCTAACAAGACTATAAGGTTATCAGATCAACAAGTTATAACAGGTTATAACATGTTATTATGTTTATAACAATAATCTCATCTGTGTGGTGGATTAGTCCCTGCCTGCTCATGTTCAAAACAGCTGAACTGACCAGCTTTAGGGAGCTCTTATCCAGAATGTATCCAGACAGCAGTTTGATGTTGATGATGACCATGTTGGTTTCCTCTCTCCTGCCCTGGTACCTGAACACACACATACAGACAAAGTCAAACACACACAGAGATGCGGTCATCAGCTGCTCTGACTGTTTGAATTATAATATTCAACATATTTGTTTTGTGTGCCAATTTTCAAAATCTCGGAATTCTATAAAATGAAATTGTTTTAATAGCCAGTGGTTCAGACAATTAACTAAATCTGTTCAGTTACGTCAGACGTTTAACATTTCTTTCTTGTTGTCGGTGCAAAAGGTTTTAATGATGGTAATCTTAGAGTGTATCTGAAATACTGTGTGACCAGTAACTAAACCTAAATGAAGCCAGACAACAGACAGAACAATGTGTGCAGCTGATCATTATTCATATTATTCATCATTTAAAGTTAAACAAACTGTTTTCAAACGATAGAGAGGAGTTGTAGTAAGTGTAACATTAATGAAGGTGTGTGTGCTGGCTGCTCATGTGTACTGTAGGTCAAACACATTATTTAAGCTCTTTTTCCTCATTAATATACAGCTGTTAATGCAGATACCCTTTATTCTGTTATGTTGTTTATGTGCATCGAATCTGTTATGATAAACTATGCACTGATGCAACAGCTACATACATTTCCTCATCCAGCCAAAGTCCAGAATAGCATCAATAATACAACTGAATAATTTTAAAATATGTATCCAATCATCACAAACCACACACACACACAGTACCTGACATCCACAAAGAGGATGAGCTGAGGTCTGCTGATGTTGCACTTGGCCATGGTGTTGGTAGAGATGTTGAAGGCAGAGAAGTCTGGTGGAGGAGGCACGTTGTAATGCATGGAGATCTGAGGAGCGATCACACACACGCACACGCACACACACGCACACGCACACACACGCACACGCACACACGCACACACACACACACACACACACACACACACACACACACACACACACACACACACACACACACACACACACACACACACACACACACACACACACACACACACAGTAAGAACAGAGTTGAGTCAATCAAAGGGCCACTCAGCTGAACTTTGTGTGTTCTGCAGCTAAATCCAATAAAATACTGAAAAATATCAAAGAGTCGTTTTAATGGAGATGATCAATATTTAATGAAGCACTTCCACTGCCTGAAGGATTTAGGATTACAGCCAGATTGATAGTGAATTTTTGAGGTCAATACTGATTTTTTTAAACATAAGAGAAGCCCACGTTTTTACATTTTGATAATTTCTAAGTTATAACCATAAATACAATATATAAAAACTATAAATAAATAAAATAAAGTCAGCAAAATGTGCATCTGTATTGCTGTGGCTCTAGATGAAAGGACCAGAACATATGAATGATTTTATGTGTTGTCATAAAGCTTTGTCTTCTTATATTAATTCATCATTGTACAGTTCTCCTCATATTCCCCTTCACCTCGACAGTACCGTAGGCCCTCTTTCACTTCAGTCATACGTTCCTGCTTCACGTGTCACCTGTGCTCGGTCCTCACCTGTGCCAGCACACAGCTCTGTCCCTCAGCTTTGATCGTGTACTCTCCAGGGACCTCGCTCAGCTTCTCCTCCTGGTACAGCAGCCGGTTGGTCTGATCCACCGTGAACTCTTTGTTCAGGCTTCCCAGCGACGTCACTGTCACTGTAGTGCTGCCCTCTGCGCTGTAGGTGGCAGCGCCGTACTTAGCCAGAGCCTGGAGGGCCACCACGGTGTCCTGTGGAGCAGAGGGGTTAAATGTGTCATTAAAACAGTCAGGGCGGGGGGAGGGGTAAAGGCTTCTCATAAACCTCCCCAACCCTGGTGCGTATTTGTCTGTGTGTCTATCCTACCTGCGTAGAAGAGAAGCCACCGTACGGGTTCTGCTGCTGAGTGAGCCAGCGGACGATGCTGGACGAGTAATCCAGACCAAAGTCTGTCATGGTCGGACCGGAGACCAGAGCCAGCAGCACGTAGGAGGTCATCTCCACCTCCAAAGAGTCCAGACCCTTCCCAGAAGCCCCTGCTCTGTCCCAGTGACGGGTGCCTCCTGCCAGTCAGAACAGTGTTAGAATCAGTGCACTTCACGTAAATGAATGAAGAATTTGTTCCAAACTATTTTCTTGTTTTACACTCGACGTTCCAGTGTTTAGTTGTATTTAATAAAAACTTTAATGCTACACGACGTAGATGCTTTGTGTGTTTGTCGCCTCTCTCTCTCAGTGTTCAGCTTCACGTTCTGTTCTCAAATTCACCTTTAATTAATCTCTTCAGCTGCGTTCACTCTTTAAAATACTTCACACGAAAAAAAATATTCTTCATCTTGCACTGTTCATGCAGTAATTACGACGACTGCTCTCAGTGCTCACACTTCAACTTCCACTGATCCATTGTTCATAACTTTTACATTTCACATTCACATTTCAACTCCTTTAACTGTGTGAACAGCAACTGACACTTCAACTTCCTGCGATGTCGACACTTGAACTGACACTTTCTGTACTTCAACTGCCATTTCAAATACTTCCAGTATTTATATTTCAGTATTTCAAATATTTTAGGTTTCCACTGCAAATTTTCAGCGACAAGACTTTTAGCCATGGATAGTTTTATGTCTGTTCATGTTGGTTAATGAAAGCAGTAAACTGTTAGGGAACAAAAATCTCAGGTTTCATTGTGTTACCCTTTGTGTTGGATCTCTGGTGCAGATATGTGATGAGTTTGCTCCTAATCTCCTCGTCTCCAGCCAGAGTGAAGGTGTAGGACAGCAGGGCGGTGGTGTACAGGTTGTCCAGCTGGCCGGCCAATGCTGCCTTCAGACAGTTCAGGCAGTTCTGTACCACGGGGTCCTGTCACACCACAAGGATGAGAATGAGCAGAGGGGGGAGAACTCGACCAACTAAAACCATTAAAGTCTGTGTGAAGTCAGAATAAATGTGTGTTCTGAGTTTGTCAGACCAAAGAAAAAAGTGTTATTAACCACCCAGCCAAATTTGAATGATTAAAATTATCGACAAGTTTATGAAATGAGGTGTCAAAATCAGGTAAAAATTAATTCTCAGCTCCAGGACTGTGGGGGCGTGTCCTCTGAATGTTCTGAAGCCACGCCCACTCGTGGGAGCAGTCAAGCAGCCATTCTGAAGCAACTGAAACGTGTCAGATGAGTTCAGAAAATGACGTGAAACACTGAGCGAGATGAATTCATCTCTATCTCTCTGCTAGGGGTGCAGGGGTGTGCTCAGGGTGGCCTCAGCGTGTCATCAAGCCACCCTTTAAGGACCGCCCACAAAATTCTGGACTGAAAACTGGTGAAAACGGGTTGAACCTCTAACTGCACATTTTAATAATATATCGTTCAAAGTCTTTTTCACATGTTTTCAGTAACTACTTTCCAACATAATTAATGTGTTTCGAAAGACATCTCAGAGAAGTACAGCCTCAAGACAATCAGATTGAAGCATCCTCTGGAAGGCAGCATTCAATATACAGTAAACCATCCAACTCAACATCAAAAACAGAAATCAGACCAAAACATGTTTTCTACTTAAATGTCCCTTATTATTAGAGGAGGAGGAGGAGGAGGAGGAGGAGCACTCACTGTGACGTTGCCATCCAGCTCCAGCAGGGCGGCAGTGATGTAGGCCTGTCAGGGACACATCATCGCTCACTCCTCCCTGTTGGAAACGAGCAAAACAAACAGATCGGCTTCTTGTTCAGTCACTGTCACCAGCACTGGAACATTTAGTCAGTGATGAACGAAACAGCCAGGTTGGACTTTTTCTGTTATTTTAACTTGTAATGTTCTTATCGTATGACTCCCCTCATCATACATACAGAAACAGGATTTATTAGTGAGTCGACAAAAAAAAAAAGCAGTCATTGTCGTTCAAAGTTGACATCACACACCTGTAGGCCTCATATACTGTTCAGATGTTCATTATGTCTTCAGTGCACTGTGTTTGAGGTCCTGTTATCATGGAACAACAGATGCAAACTTTTTTTTCTTCCAAATACGGATAAATTAATTTTGATCAACAGCTCACTGCTTTTAAACCGTCACGTTTAAAGTCTTCAGATTCATTTCTTCTTCTTCTTTCAGTTTACATGGTGATGATGAAACCACCAACCACACTGAGGTCAATTTATTAAAAGTACAATAAGTGGCCACAAAGTCAAAAAGTAGAGTCACTAGATGGCAGAAGGGTTCTTTATAACAGCAGCTCACCTGGACAAATATTACGGCGCTCCTACAGAACAATGTGTAAACCTCAGCAGTGTCACTGAGCACTGAATGTTTTTTTCAGTGCCTGCTGATTGGGAGCTCCTCAGGCATTAAACTGTTGATTAAATTGAACTGTTCAGCTCGTAACACAAGGATGAAACACACACACACACACACACACACACACACACACACACACACACACACACACACACACACACACACACACACACACACACACACACACACACACACACACACACACACACACACACACACACACACACACACACACACAGCAGAAGAAAAGTCCCTCTCAAACTCCAGCGTCTCCTCAAGGGGACCAACAGCAAAAAGCTGTGACGACTGTGTGTCTGTGGAACAGAGCTTTTCCCAGGAGGGAGTCGGGTACAGAGTTTGTTCCAGGCACAAGAAGTGGCCGAGTGCTGTGGACTGATATTTGTAAAACACACAATGTGTGTAGAATGAGCAACAAGCCAAGGTCAGTCTGACTTTTTTTTGTAAAGTATTAGTGTCAGAATACTTCTCTGTGTGTTATTGAGGCTGCCAGATCAGGGTGCAGATAAAAGTCTCAGATCAGGCAAAGCTTCAAAAAATGACATCCGAGCCTGAGAATATTCACCGTTTATCACATGATGACACCATAAACTTTCAAACTACAATGTTTTTGTGTGTGTGTGTGTGTGTGTGTGTGTGTGCGCGCGCGCCCGGGGTATCCTCTGCTCTCGGCACACTCACAGTCCTCACAAACTCTTAATTTCTTAGAGGAAAAAAAATTCACCCGAGCGGAGCTCCAAATGATGGAGTGAAACGAGACGCTCTGTCTGAAATGTGCACAGTGTCATTACCTTCATGCCGTTGTGGAAGAGTTTCCCTACAGATCTGATGCAGCCATCAGGCCGCTGGTGCTTGGACAGCCACCTCCTGGCATCTTTAATGTGCTTGCCATGCACAAAGATGTACGGTCTCGCCCCGCCAAAGGACTTCATCACGAAAGAGGTCAACCTACAAGGTCACATACACAAAACACACACACACACACATTTTCTTTAGAAAAATCAAACCATGTGTGCCTGTGTTGGTAACCCCAAAATGAACCCAGCTTCAGGACAATTACATAACAACGTCCTGTCTCACACTAACAGAGCAGAGCACTCGGTCTGAACTGCATCCACAACACAACAATCATTTCCTCTGAGCCGCACACGAGCCGAAGCAGAATGAAGAGCTGACAGAGAGGCAGAACAATGACAACAGCACAGTACATCACGTATTCATACGCGTCTATAGACATACTAATACATTGTATCATGCTGTAATCATGCAATCAGGGGACACATTAACTGAATATTCTCTGTCAATGACTGAACGAAGGCTGTCCATCATTTTGAGAGATTAACCCCGAGGTGGACTGCTACTGTAGTGTTCAAATGGAACACTGTTAATAATGTACACCACCTAGCAGTCACCCCGTCTATTCGGAGGCAAGGTTGCATATTAATTATCTCTTGTTTTTTATCTCACATGCATGACCTCTTTGTCTAGCTGGCTATCTGCTGTCAAGTACGTAACAGAAAATGAAAAGTGAGCACACAATTCCATCTGTCCTCCTACATGTACAATCTGCAAGTTCTGTATATTAAATGTTATTGTAAATGCTACTAAAGAGCTACATGTCTTATTAAAAAATAAATAAATGTAATAACACATTATGACAGAGGTTTTACCTCCCAGTCTGTAAAAATGTCTAACACAACCTCAGCAGTCCACTGCTGAACACCTAAAAGTGAAAAGGTGAAATGTGCATAGTAATATTTAAAGCTGCATTCATTTTTTGGCCATATTTCAGAGTGAGCGGTTATTATTTATGCATCCAGTCCATTCCAACAATCATTTAAAGTCTGTCAAACTGACGAATCCACGCCGTTTGCTCTCAGCCGACTCCTGAGGAAAATATCCGGTTCTTTGGATGTTAAATGCTCCACGAGGTTTAACAAGCTGCCAGCTGTTGCTGGAACCAAGTTGATTTAAACAGTGAGACTGAATTAAAATAAATCAAACAAGCTGAAAGACACTAAAATGCTCATTCATTCAAAGGGATCATTCTGTGTGTTTTTGACTGTGAGAGACCTCTTCCATATTACCCACAGTGCACAATGGCTTCATTAGAGCATGTTTTACCTAAAACAGCTGCCTGCCTCATACATGTGGAGATAAGGCCAGTGAGCAGAGTTTGCAGGCCTGAAAGCCAAAACAATGAGGTAAAAGAGGCTCCAAATCTATGTTCATCTCTACAATCAACACCTGTCACATTACACACTGCTCTTCTAAAATATGGGTTAGTGCAGCTTTAAATATAAATGGATATACATGCTCACACGCAGTCAAAGTCCTTGTTCTATTTTTTAGGTGATTTAGACAATTCCTCAAATTTTGAATGGAATGAAACAATCGAGAGGCCTAGTTTCTCCTATCCGCAAACACACACCCACACACACACACACACACACACACACACATTTACCAACTGCCAAACTGCCCAGCAGTAAAGGGTTTGTTAAACCCCCTAGGCTCTGTGTTTTAAGCTCATTAAATCCAAATATTAATATTTTCTGGCAGCCTACCCATAAAGTAAATTATTAGGATGCTCGCTGGTGCCAAACACCTCCCACCACGTCTGCGTGTCATCTTTATTCTCTCATCAAATGAAGTGAGAGATTTGAGCTGAAATTATTCACAGTTTAACGCCAAAGCTTTTTATATGTTCTATAAGCACTGATGCAACATTATGAGTTATATAATCATTAATTTTTCTATTATTCATCTTAGTTTGGTTTTCTAAACCAGAAACTTTTAGTGACTGTGATGGGAGTCCTAGTTCCTCTCCAGTTTAGACATATTTAAATACATTTTTAATGGTATTTGGGTTTTTTTATTATATTATACATAGTTTGTTGGGTGAAACATAACTACTCTGTTAATGATCACCAGGTTTTCGAAAGACACTTCTGCAATGCATGATGGGTAATTCTGTCTAAAATCACAGACAGCTCTTGTGAATCAAAGTTGCTTTCTGAAGCAGGTGCAAAATAAATGTAAAATTACAGTATGAGAATGTAATTTTAAAGGAATTTACTGGCTACTGAGTTGCAGCAACAATACAGTAAAAAAGGTCAATTCTAAGTAAATACCATGATTAGGGTACAGCACCATGCTGTAACTTGTAGCAGTAAAATAAGGTAGTTTTACTGTAAAGTTGTGGTTATTGTGAAAACAGTACATTACTGCAATATTACTGTATGTTGTTGTGAACTTAACTACAGATTATTACAATATCACATTGTAATTTTACATTGAAAAACTGTATTTTTTTACAGTAATATTGTGTCTGGTTACTGTAGAAGCACAGTACAATACTGCGATTTTTATCTAGATTACTGTGAAATAATAATACTATATATTACGGTAAATTTACTGCAATTATTAGCCAGTAATTTACTGTGAAAGTCCAACATTACAAAATGAACAGGGCTGGAGATGTCCATACATTAGCTTAAATATTACTGTTTTTTTATTATAACACTTGTAACTTATTATACTTGTCACCATTACTAACCAGGTGTTTCCAGAGTCATCGCTCTTCCCAAAGGCACTGTAGGAGCCGTCATCATGCTTGTAGGTCAGCTCCCTCTGATATCCTACAACACACGAGAGTTCACACTCATGAACAAAAACATCACATTTACAAAACACAGACTTTCTGGAAACAGAAAACAGCCTCGTGAGAGTGTTGTTTCAGATACCAGTGAAATGATGAAATACGATGTCGGGAGGCTGGTCTCAATAACAGACCTTGTTACAGAATACACACAGCACACACTTTCATTTAAATGGGACGTACATTGTTTCTCAATCTCTAAACAGGTGTATCTGCTTTCATTATACAATAAGGTATTATTTTCTGTAGGAGGGCAACTAACAAACATGGATAAACTAGGATTATCCCAGAGGAAGCGTCCTCACAGTTCCTGACTGATCGTGATGGTGATGGTTCATTTAAAGACTTTTCTTTCTGGCAGTCACAGATGAGACAGCACTCCTCACCGCTCTCCAGGAAGCGTGTTGCTCTGTCCTGAATCTCCTTGGTCAGCTGACCTGTGCTTTTCAGGTAGTTGAGGATATAGATGTTGGGAGCAAACAGCACCATGTTCTGCTCGCCGCAGCCGTATGGCATGGCCAGGAGCTTGTCCAGGTTCTTCATGGCCCGGCCCATCAGGTCACCTGCATAGTTAAGGGTAGAAAATATTAGATGGATCGCAATATTACAACCTGCAAAAGGTTGTATTCTTTGGAGGTTAAAATACAGCAGACTAATAGCTGCTCCATTAGATGCAAATGCTAACATATTTTCAAGCATTTCAATATTGTCACTAACCCAGTACAGAGACGGAGGCCCTGGCTGATCCAGCCACAAACATCTCGGGCATCAGGAGAGAGATTTTCCTCTCCACAGGCCCCTCTGGCAACATGGAGAGCAGAAAAAAATGACATAAATGACAGGAGAGAGCTGAAAGACTCATGTCTGTATGATACATATAAAGCTACAGCAAACAGCTGGTCAGCTTAGGACAAATCTTTCACTTTTTCGTGCACCAGGCTAGCTGTTTCTCCAAGTTTCCAGCATTGTGAAAACTTCTATGGCTGCCAATGTCAAAGTGGCAAAAACTGCAGTTCCTTAAACGTCCACCTGAGGCTGGCTACAGAAGTGAGTCAGCCTCCATAAGTCCCCATGTTAAAATGTCCAACTTCACAGCAAAAATAAACATGTTTACAGCCTGGTACAAAAAACAGTTTTAGTCTCTATAGATAATCTCCCTGTTCATGACAACTGTACTGAGGGTGAATTTATATACAACTCAGCTGTTTAAATGATATTAAGACTTAAAGTTATGCAGAATTAACAGCATGGTCACTTTGATTGACAGGTAGGTGCCGTTACAGGTGGCTTGTTTGAGCAACCAGCCTTCAATCTGCCCATCTGAACAATCTGTGTCTTTGTATAAAACATGGATAAAATCTCCGTGCCTCTGCCAGATCCCCACTAATCCAAAAATAGCAGTCTATGGTTTCTATTCCAGTCGTGCTAAGCTAAGCTAGCAGTGTCTTGGCTTTATTACAGCTATCAATAATGGGTCAAATTAGAGCTGTTGTTACCCTTTAATGCATGACATGATGGATGTTAACGCCAACCATCCATCCATTTCACACTTATCTCCTATCTGACAAACAAAATGGCCTCTTAACAGTAATCATCCCTCACTGAACTGCTGTCAGACCTCCATCTTCCGGCCCCCACACACACGTCTGTGACAGAGTGACAGCTAAAGATGGATTTAACATTTAATAAGTTCTCATCACTCGCTTCTGAATGACAGGACCAAGACGGCTGTTCGCCCCGAGGCTTCGAGATAACGCACGGCGATACGCAGGTCGTTCGTAAACGCTCACCTGCAGGACAGAGCAGAGCGTTGTGACTGACCATCTGTGGTGTTCCTTCAGCCTTGTGGAGAGACACAAAGTGATATTAGTGAGGTTCCGATGAAAGGCAACGGAACAAGCATTGTGTGTGTACAAAAGCCTGATAGATCTTCTTACTGTGAGCCACAGAGATCTATTGTCGTAAAACAACTGTTGTACTGGGTCACATCTTACACACACACACACACACACACACACACACACACACACACACACACACACACACACACACACACACACACACACACACACACACACACACACACACACACACACACACACACACACACACACACACACACACACACACACACACACACACACACACACACACACTTTGCCATCAGTTGATTCATTTTGATTCCTCTTGTCAGCACATTTGTCCTTCGATACAGGACTGTTCGATTTGAATCTGTATTTTTATTGATTGAGACCACGTAAGCCGTGGCACATAGGTCACATGTTCATACACAATACGGTTGTTAAAGGTCTCTTTCACACTTATTACAAACACAGACAGACTGAGTCTGACAACTGGAATCGGACTGATGCTTCTAAACATGCGTTTGTATACTTATAACAATATCACTTCTCTTTTCTTTAACGTTTGTGTATTTAGATTCATTTATTTGAAATTTGTGTCAATAACCCAGCTTTTGAAATTGCTATATAGATATAACTTCTACGACATCACAAAATTATTATTTTTTTGGACTAATAGATTAAATTGAATTAAAAATCAGATATTTTATGTTTATTGTTTTAAATAATTTCTCTCATGGATTACAGATGCTGAAATAACAAAAAATTGAGTGAATTCTTTATTCCTTGTTTTCTAATAACTTTTGTGGCATTTTTCAGACAATTAGAATTAATACATGTATTAACACAATATAAAATAATCATCACTGAAGAAGTGTTTCTGGCTACAGTCTTGTGCTGTGTTTCGTGACAAGCTGCCGTGACGGTTTTTTTTGCGATGCGTTTCTAAGGGTCACTGACCTCGACCAGCAGGGTGCGGACCACTGTGTCGATCCGGCCCACGTTGGGGACAGTGGCCACCTCGTTGCCGCAGAGCACGTCGGTCTTCATGGCCTCCGCACTGACCTTCAGAGTCACGTGACCTGTGTGCACATGTACACAGAGTTAGTCTGAAAACAGGGCTGAATTGATTAGCGCTCCCTGCTCGCTGTCACACTGTCACATTTTGTGTACGGAGGCAAAACAGCTTTTCCGTCTGCTTTTCAATCCAACTCATTATCCTCCCTGTTCCATCCATCCCTCCTCTCTGTGTTTTCCTTCCTCCCCCTGTTTCCCATCTTATTCGCCCTCATTAATCCCCATTTGTTGCCTTATTATACTGCTCCATCTCCCACCCCCTCCCTTCCTTCCTTCACAGCCCACAATCCTTCACACAGAGGACAAGTACAGATCACCCCCCGAGGGAGAGGTTTCTGAGTGTTTCGTCAGAGATACTACCTGACTTGTTAGTACAAGTGATTGTCAGCATTCCTCTAAGGGGGAGTTAGAGAAGCGCAATTTGACATTCATCAGAGCCTCGTCTCCATCCCTGCTGATGGAGGCTGATAGAAATCCTCTGCTTTCAGGCCAGGCAGCGATACAACAACAGCCCGCTTTGCTTTGCTTCCAGCAGTGCAGACGCAACCGCTGTCAGCGCCCTTAATACAGATTAATTAGCTTGTTCTGTCTCATCGTCGTCACTCTAAGTGTACGTTCAGTTTGGACGGGAAAAACAACGTCATCATTTCATTATTAAGATGTGAAGACTGCGTCTTATTATTACTGACAGCAATAAAAGTCAAATGGAAACTTCAGGTAATGAGGCCAGTAAAGAGGTAGTGAAGCTGTTTGAGATGGTGTTCAATCTATTTTTAAAAAAAGGATGTTGAATATTTCAGATTAAACCAAACAGTGATATTCTGCACACGTTAACATCAAAATAAATGTTTTTTATAATAAATAAATGTCTGAGTCATCCTTTCTCCCTGAGTCATTTTTCCCAAGTTGAAAATCCTCTTAACGGGCACATTAACACATTGGAGCATACCTAGTGTGTAGTGCATTCATTCACTAACAAACACTTAATGTTTGTCTAAATGTGTTTCATGTGCATAACTAATCAGACTTCAGAACTCTCAGGTGAAAATCAGTCCCTCCCAGTGATCATCGTGTCTGATTTCAAATTTTTGATTGTCAAATTTAGCTCACAGCGCTAATTTCTACTAAGAATGTTTGTCTGAAAACAAATTTTCTTAATTAATAATCAAACACACATTCTTTTGGTTATTGCACATAGGAAATTTCAAATTTTGTAATATATGAATAAATAATACTTGTTTACATAGAGTGTTCAGGTATACATATTTAACGTTATAAAAGCATATTTAAAATGATCTAAAATGTATGTCACAGCCCAAGAAAGAGCCAATTAGATTTTGGAGCAGCTGCAGCCATACAGAGGTCTAAACATCCACATTATATCCCATAAGAATTATGATAAATCTGAAAATGTATATATTCTGCACTTAAGGCTAAAGACGTGGAGACAGAATCGTTATATTGTTCGATTTATAGCTTGTTTTTTTTTTGTTTCGGATGATGTGATGACATGTGATGTGATGTGTTGTAATACTGTCTGTCAGAAAATGACATTTTTAATCTCTTAATTAAATAATAAAAAAAAAAACATTCTAAACACATTTGTAGTCATTTTTTCTGTGTGGGATTCATTCAGCTGATCTATAAAGAAAACTTGTTAAGACACTAGTTAGCAACCTCCTGATAACTGATGTATTTATGAATTCATTAATTAATTCCATCATGCTATCATAAAATGTCCAGAGAAAAATCATTATTTGATTCAATTATTTGAACAAAAGTAACATTTATCTGTGACTTTGTGTGCATGGTTACAGATCCACACAGAGGATTCATTTAAGGATTTGTTCAGTCTTAGATGTGTGATTTTCATGGTTTTGATTTGTTGTAAAAGTTCCTCCGTTAGAAGAAACGTCCACAATTAAAAATCATTTAAATGACTTTACATACTGCCACACATCATATATCAGCTGTTAAATTAATGCAGCTCATTAAAAAGTTCAATATTTTCCTCTGAATTGTAGTGAAGAAGAAATATAAAGAGGCAGTCAATGGAAATATTTAGGTAATTAAATAATATAAATAAAAATAAAATATATTGAGTTCAATATTTCAAGTCTCCAAATGGTGATTTAAATCATGCTTTGGAGGAGGGCCTGCAGTGGCCTAACTTGTAAAGAATTTACAAGAATCACCTGTCCAGTCAAAAATGTTCAGCCTTTTACTTAATGATATCATTATTTCTGGTCATCTCTCTATTAATACCTAGAAGAGTTGGAGTTACAATCCATGAGAAGGTCCTGCTCTCATCCCCGCACAGACACACACTGTACTGGCAGCCCTCGCAGTCTCTGAAGGTGTACTGGTCTGAATCAGCCAGAGTGACCTTCACCTGCAGACATAAACAAAGATGGAACGACTCTCAAACAACAAGTATCAGATTTTTGTTTTCAAAAACCTTGAATCTAAAACCAGAAGAAAAAAGTACCATAATGCACTTGGAGAGATAGTTGAAGACAGTGGCTTTGAGCGTGAACACCTCCCCTCGGATGACCGAGTAGGGCAGGGTGAGGCTGACAAAGAACGGCTGGAAGGCGGTCAGTCCGGTGTTGGGCGACACGCCGAAGCCCGCAGACGAGACGCAGAATGCTCCGGCTGCCCACTTTGTGATGGTGTCGGGCACCGTCTTCTCCACGTTCACCGAGCCACTGTCTCTGTACAAATACAGCAGTTTGAAGTGTGAACTCCAGGTTTCAGGGGTGAAAACATGATGATGATACTATATGATATCTGTTAATATGATACTATATGATATCTGTTAATACATGATGAGATCAGTCTGATTACAAGTACTAGTGATTAACGTTAAGTGTGTTAGTTGATTAGATCACCACAGTTACTACAAATCATCCTTAGAGTGAACTACACATCAAGTCATTAGAATTCTTTATCTGGTAACCATGAATGTCTGTACAAACTAATGTCAATATGCTAGCAATGCTAATGTTAAGCAAGTATAGTCTCTCACCAGCATGCTAACATTTGCTATTTAGCAATAAACACAGCTGAGTCATGGAGCAAAGTATTTGAACTGATGGTGGTGCTAGATGAAAACTCATCAGGCAGCTTGAATGCAAGAGGACATTTTTAAATCGCAATCCATCCAATAGTATTTCAGAAATGTCAGTTAAACCTCAAAATGTCAACCTCATGGTGGCGCTAGAAGAAGTCAGAAGACCATGTTCTGCATTCCAATTCCAAATTAAAAAATAAGAGTGTTGAATATAGAATTTAAAGCAGATTTGATCAGCCATGGTGGCAGAAGAAGTCACTACTCTGTAAATTGCCATGAAAATTTGACCAAAGAGTTGTACAAACAATCTGACATTGTTGTTCCTAGACACATGCCAACCTATCACCACAAATGTAACAGTAGCGAAAACACAACCAACTGATGAATTAGACAATATGATATCATATACATGATTTTATGAATGAAAAAAATGAAGTGACATTTAAAGTCCCTTTTTTGGTGGCTCCGGAAATCTGATCGGTGTTGTCACATGAATCTATAAACCAGTCACAAATCAGATCTGTTCGACCCACAGTCCTGATGAAGCAGATCAACTCAGTTTCTCTGTGAAATTCTTATCTCGTTGTGACCATTTCATTTGATGGAAATGTATTTGAAATCAGGGTTTCAGGACCTTTAAGTCATTTATCAAGGCTCTTGATAAATCAAGGACTGTCATGACATTTTGTAAATGTTTGAACTCATTGGTTGAAAGAAAAAAAAAGGATATATTACTATTACCCAACAGTAACTAGGTCCCAGATCCAGGTCTCAGGGAAGAATGTCCTGACGGTCTCCTTCTTATCTTCATCTTTACCCCCCACCATGCCACCTGAACTCTGTGGCATCATGTTAAAGGCCATGGGCACTGGAGAGTCAATGACATCTAACAACACATGGATAAAAGAACACACAAACACAATTACACAACTAAACTTCCCCCACAGAAACCAGATCCCAGATCCAGGTCTCAGGGAAGTATGTTCTAATTGTCTTGGTCTTTTCAACTTAATTTTTAACTATCACATCCTCCGCCATTGTTTCGTATCCTAAAGTTTTAGAAAAATGGTAATTTCTTGTTCTAGGGTTATTATCAATGGACAACGTCAGGGTCAAACCATAAAACATACCATCATAGTAAAATAGAGAGTACTTTTCATGGCAGTTATAAGGTTTTTTCACATCAGAGTTGGTCAGAATTTTGACTCCAATTTCCTACAAAAGGAGAGAGAGAGAGAGAGAGAGAGAGAGAGAGATACTGTCCATGAACATAGAATGAAAACAGAAAACAACTTTATACCGCAACAGACAGGAGATGATCGCCCTGTCTGAGTTAAAGCCAATAAAAATGACCAATTTTCTACTTTAAAGATGCTGTAGACATCACTCTGCTGACTGGGTGGTCCAAAGTAGACTGAACGCGTCACTCGGACAGCTTGGTCCACGCCGGCCGCAATCTCCGGTTCTGGTTCAGGCTCTGGCTCTATCTCTGGCTCTGGCACCGGCATAGGGAAGCAAGGATATGGCTCAAAGTCTTCAACATCATACGTGTATCCAGACAGCTTCTGCAAAGGTAGCTGGCTGTACACCTGCACAAACACACACAATCATGTTTTTAGTACAAATGTCTTAGTGCACGTCCAAAAATATATATTTGTACTATTTCTAGACAGAATTAACCACATTTGAGGCATTGATAAAGGTACAGGTGGTAACATAGGTCAGACTAGTGTCGTACATAGTCGATGGTGAGTTCCTGCTCTGACTGCAGCAAGAGGACGCTCTGGTCGATGGCTCTGACAGAGCACATGGAGCCTGGGTGAGCCTGGAGATTGAGAGTTGTCTTCTCTGCTGGAAGCTCCTGGAGGGAGGAGAACTTCAGAGACACCTGCAAAGGTGGAGATTTATCATTATGAGGGCCAGAAAAGGTTCGAGTCACAGGTACTGGGCATAAAATAACCTACAATGCAAATGTCTTCATATTTTATTGTATTATGTGTCAGAAAGACTTATTCTTGTACCTTGTTATTGAGGCAGAGCTGAATGGGGAAGTCCTGGCTATCAGCCACAGTCTCTCCGCTGGGCATTACAGTGTAAACTACCACTTGGGCAAATGGTGCCAGGTTTGTAACCTGACGGAGTGATACAGACAACTCTCCTTTGTTGACTGAGGCAGAAACACAGAAAGACAAGGAAACGTGACCCAAAGCAAAAAAATCTTGACACAGGAAGTGTTCCGGTTTCTGCCTGTTGATCACATATAAATGGGCTTTGGTTACAATATTTCGTGAGAGAAAGATACACGTAACGCAATGGCTGAAATGCAATCTCTGAACCAATCAGCTATGGTCTGATGACGATTTCACTTTTTATTTTAAGATACAAAGCTAGCAGAACAGTCATTCTCATTCATCACATTGCTACTGCAAAGGGAACACTGGCCAGTGTTTTTAGACGATAGCCAATGGGTTCCAAGATTAAATCTGAATCAATTGAAATTCTTGGCGACATGAGGGCAGTAAACAAAACAGTCATATTTTCAGTGAATATGGCCAAGTTGTTTGCAAACAGTTGCCTCTTTAGCCATCCAACAGATATGGAGCAGCAATAGCGTTCATTTAGACTGAAGTTTGTGGCACCTATCCAGTGCTTTTAGCTTTCTTTTAGCGCTGGTTCAACTCCTCCTGAGGGAAATATTTGGCTTTTTAGCTGCTGAAAATTTCACCAGCGAGTTGCTAACTTTGTCTGATCTGCTCATATGAAAAAAAAACAGATTATAACACCATCTTAGTTAAAAGTGACATGGGTTTTTACCAGTTCCTGCTTTTACAGTCACCGGGACACGACCGTGCTGCACAATTCCACCCCTGGACATCACCTAGAAAAAAATAAAATAAAATCAGAGGCAGAGAAATTAAATGTATTTTTTTCTACAAACTGACAGCATCATAGCAGAAACTGATAGTATCATATGAATCTTACCAAGTAAAAGAATTCGAGGACTTCTTGTCCCTTCTTTAGCTCCTCCCCCTGGATGATGTACTGAGCACGCACAGTTGCATCGCTGTCGCAGGAGAACTTCCCTTTGATCTGCATGAGCTTTAAAAAGCTGCTGCTCTTGGAGTAAAATGGTGAGGCTTGGTGGAAGGCCACCCTGTACTCCGGTTTACGCACATTAGGCACATATGGCTCATTCTCCTTTGACCACGCCTGTTGACACAATAGCCACAGGTCAAATTTTCACTTGTCAAGCCCTGATTCTCAACTATGAACAAACTTTAAACAAATCCTAAAGAAAAAGTTAAGGCTACACTGTGTGGTAGGCTGCTGAGAATTATAGCTGCTGTTAGGACAGTTTGAGCTCACAGTCCGGGCAGCCTGGCTAACAGAGCACCGGGGGAGTGTTAGTGTTTGTACGACAGGTGTTTTGGACCACTGGGAAGAAGAGCCTTTTTAGGTCTGGGGTAGGGGAATGCAGACAGGGTGCGGTACCAGTGTTGTGCCAAAACTGGGGGCAAGTAAGCAACATAACCAGGCTTTTCACCTTCTAAGGAGATAGCTAATGGTTGGGAGACTGAAGAGGACGGTGACGTGGAAGCCAAGAAGAGAAGTGAGAGAAAGAAGAGAGGAGAGAGTGAGCGAGCAAGAGGCCGCCGGACAAATCTGGGACTGACTTTTAGTGGTTGGTGAGAGCTTGGTGAAATAAAAGGCTGAAAGACAGACGCAGAGCTGGGCTGACTGCTGTTGGACAAGTAAGTAATATTAGTTAGGCTGTAAAGTTGGTAGTTTTTGATCCAAAGTAATGTAATCACAACATATACAAATGTACAGCTGTCCATATTTATGGACATTGTGGTATTGTATACTCAAACTGGGGGTGTTAAATCGCAATGTCGCTTTAATGTAATAACAATTTAAGGTTGTGTTGTTCACCTTGGACAATAATCAATATGATTCTTCTGAAAAAAAGCAGACAAAATAAAAACAGCAACTACCAACCTTTAGAGACACAGTGTCGGTCCAAGCTGTGGTGTTCAAAGAAAATGAAGCCATGCCTTTTACGTCCGTAGTAAGCGTTTCCCTTTGGGTGTCGTCATAAGACAGGTGCACTGCCTCATTGGCGACAGGTTTGTTGTCTGGACCGACCACTTTCACCTGCAAGCAAGTCAGAAAGAGCAGAACCTTAACCACAGCAGACTTTCAAAATCCAAGCATGACTAAAAGTTAACTATTCCCTAACATGGAATGATTCCCAATTGGACTAAAAATGTAGACTTTGTGATGCTGGTCATTACTGAAGAGTATGAATGTGTTCAATACTATATTAAAGAAAACATGCTCTTTACAGTATGACAAATCTTATGTGTAAAGATGATGAAGGTGGGGCGAGAGGAAGGATAAAGAAGGGTTCAAATTTTGTTTATACTTTGGGGAGCAAGAGTGTGATGTTAGATATTAGATATTGATATTGTGTATTTTATGTGTCCAAGACAGTTGTGACTGAGACTTGTGTGTTTCATACAGTAAAGTTATCCTTCACACCAAACTGAGCAGCAACAGCAACAAAACTAAAATAATTTGAACTGATAGCTTAGCATCGTTACGTTATCCAAGAGACCTTCAGGGTGGATGTGGACTTGCAAAACAGACACTGATACAAACTAAAAATCAGAGGTATGAGTACACAGATGCATTCCACATGTGGAAACAAGTAGTAAAGTCCTTTTGTTTTATGTATGCAAGTCATTCATGAGAGTAGGAACAAGGATGGGTAATATAGTACATACAGCACAAACAAGACAAGCAGTTTGCAACATTAATAACATGCTGATGTTTAGCAGGTGTAATGTTTACCATGTCAGTGATGGTGGTTAAACATTGAGTTTAGCACAGATTAGCTGGAAGCAATACAGTTCTTGAGTTCCCAGAACTTTGTTTTCATAACTAGTTGTGCAATGGGTGTGGAATGTTAAACAACAGGATGTGATAGATTCCAAAGAATGATAAAGGGTTATAAACGGGAGAGATAAAATAGATGAAAGAAGAACAGAAGATTCCAGGGGCTGGAAGATTGCATGAGAGTTATGAAACTGGTCAACTCATAGGTATCCATGTATAAGCAGTTTCTTTGCAAATAAACTCTGAAAGTGAATCTCATAGCACATAAGGAAAAGAAAAGTCAGTAGGGCACAATAGTCATTAATGAGAAAGATTACCTTTCCCTCAAAGGGGATCCCAGGCTTGTACGCTGCACGTACATCCTCAAACGAGACAGTTCTGATGTGACTGCTGAAGGTGGTCCGTCCACTGCCTTTAAGAATGACTCCTAGACAGATGGTAATAAAAAGATACAGATCATCATGAACTGATGCTGATTACCTAATGAACATTATCCGGCCGTCTGTCAACCTACCTGTGCCATACTCCTCCATTTCAGCACTTACGTGAAAACTGTCGTCATACATGCTCTTGTTGGGGAAAAACTCTGTCACGTTCACAATTTGTGTAGCACAACCACTTTTGTCCGTCTAGAAGATAATAAAAGTCAGTTTATTAAAATGAATATACATGCATGTAAATTTGTGAAAGAACCGTGACAACAGGAAATCAGGAACACTAACCGTCAATTCATACACCCTACAGACGTCATTTTCTTCACGTGAATACCAGTAAAACCGCAAGGCTTGTCTACAAAACACAGCCTTCACAGAACCAATAACTGGTTTTCCATACGTGTATCTGCAGGAAAAAGCACAAGGATATTGAAATGCTTTTTTTTTAGATTTATTCATAGAAGGTGGATGTTTAGTAGGTAGTAAGTGGCTTTTCTTATTATCTTATTTATTATTTTATTGTTTTATTACTCTCTACATTGCAGATTAGCACATTAAAAATATGAACTAACACATGGAATAATGTGGTTAAGATATTTTAGACATTAGATTCTTCGATGTAGCCACCATTTGCTTTGATGACAGCCACCTGGAATGGTTTTCAATTAACAAACAAACAAAAAGAAACAGCGCTGCAAATAAAAGAAACTTCACAACGGAAGTGAATTACAGGGGACTATCATTGCCGGTGCACCTGTAGTTTTTTATGTGAGCGAGAAGAAGAAGTACAGAAGCGTATTGCATTCACTTGAAAAAAATACGATGTACAAACTGATGTAGTCGGGCACTAGATTTTAAAGTGTAGATAGCGTTACCGCAGTACTGTATCATATTAAAGTTATTGATTAATATTCCTAATAAAAATTCCTAGAAATTATAAAAAGTCCTAGTAAACACTAATGTTGTTGGTTTGGCTCCGAGGATGGCTTGTTGTGATGAACATTAGGTTGTAGTTCGTTGTGATGAACATTAGGTTGTAGCTCGTTGTGATGAACATTAGGTTGTAGCTCGTTGTGATGAACATTAGGTTGTAGTTTGTTGTGATGAACATTAGGTTGTAGCTCGTTGTGATGAACATTGGTTGTAGCTCGTTGTCTGTCTTACTACGGTTGAAAATATGTGTTTTGTGTTTTAACAACGTTTCACTTCAGAGTTATTGATCCCGGAAGTGCCAATATCTTTCTAACTTTACCGAAGTGCAGTGGCCAATAAGGCACCTTTCCTTATCTCGTAATTACGAGATCAGGTGTCTAATTTATTTTTTTTCAAGTGAATGCAATCTTCTTCTTCTTCTCTCACATAAAAAACTACAGGTGTACCGGCAATAATAGTCCCCAGTAATTCACTTCCAGCGTTTCTTTTATCTGCAGCGCTGATACTTTTTGTTTGCAGCGTTTCTATGAAGGTAGATTAGTGCCATATATCTGAAGAAGAGCAGACTATGATTTGCACTTGTAAAACCCGTAATTCGCAACTTGTGAACGCGCATCTCAGAGTTTGTAAGTGTAACTTCAGATCCACACATCTGCAAAAAGCAAACTGCAAGCATATTTCACAACTTGTGAAAGCGCATCTTCGAATTTGCACTTGTAACTTCAGATTTGCAAAGCTGCACAACATGATTTGCATGCGCAGGTTCCTATTTGCTCGCTCAGTTGCGTCATCCTTCTCACGTGAATTTTGGCACGATTCTCTCGGATGGATTTGAAGGAAACGATTTGCGCGCAGAGACCAGGGAATGCCTGTTCTACCACTCTTGTCCAAGAGGTGGCAGTGTGGTTATTGGCCATGCAAAAGTCGGGGATTATCTCAATAAACGGCTGTCCATGAATCATGGTCTGCGACACACGGCGCCACGAGAACATGGAGAGAAGTGTTCAACAACGTGTAAACCATAATGTTACTTACACGTTGTTGAACACTTCTCTCCATGTTCTCATGGCGCCGTGTCGTAGACCAAGAGTCATGGCCAGCCACCCACCACCACCACCACTGAGCCGTTTATTAAGTCCATTTTAAGATTCTCCACAAGATTTACCCTACAAATGTTAATATTTCAAAATATACTGACATAGACCTAGATTTACATTGCTCTTTTTGTAATAAGGAAGATGAAACACTTGTACATTTATTTTTTGAGTGCGATACTGTTAAGAAATTTCTAATAGACCTTAGTTTTCACCTTTTTGCACAACAGGGCCATTATGTCTTCACTCTCAAAGACATCTTCTTTTATTATGAGAACTCTACAGATTCATCATTTGAATTTTTAGTTAACCTTTATGTTCTACAAGCCAAATTTTTCATTCATAAACAGAAATGGCAAAAGAATCAACCTCTCTTTGATATTTTTATTTTAGAAATTTCCTTTCTTCTCAAATCTCTTAAACTTGTACATAATATGAAAAACACAAAGCTTCTAAATGTTCTTAAAGATATATTCCTCTTGTATGTCTATGTATGTTTTTTATCTCTTGTTTTTTTTTTTTACTGACTTTATCTTGATGTAATGATCAGCAATTTCTGTTCTACCTGTCACGTGTCATTGTAATACTCTGTCTTATTGCAATAATAAAAAAAAATAATAAAAAAACTGAGCCGTTTATTGATATATTATCCAATAACCACACTGCCACCTTTTGGACAAGAGTGGTAAAACAGGCATTCCCTGGTCTCTGCGCGCAAATCGTTTCCTTCAAATCCATCCGAGAGAATCGTGCCAAAATTCACGTGAGAAGGATGACGCAACTGAGCGAGCAAATAGGAACCTGCGCATGCAAATCATGTTGTGCAGCTTTGCAAATCTGAAGTTACAAGTGCAAATTCGAAGATGCGCTTTCACAAGTTGTGAAATATGCTTGCAGTTTGCTTTTTGCAGATGTGTGGATCTGAAGTTACACTTACAAACTCTGAGATGCGCGTTCACAAGTTGCGAATTACGGGTTTTACAAGTGCAAATCATAGTCTGCTCTTCTTCAGATATATGGCACTAATCTACCTTCATACGTTTCTTTTATTTGCAGCATTGAGGGTTCCCGGCCACCTTATATTAAGGCATGAAGGTCAGTCAGTCCAGAAAATATCAAGCACTTTTAATGGGTCTTCAAGTGCCTTCACAAAAACCATCAAATGCTATGATGAAACTCGTCTAACCACCCCTGGTAAGTAGCCCAAGATTTCCCCCTGCTGCAGAGGATAAGTTCATTACAGTTACCAGCTTCAGAAATCGGTTCAACTGGCAGACATATCTCAACATTAACTGTTTGAGACACTGTCAATCAGACCTTCATGGAGGAATTGCTGCAAAGAAACCACGACTGAGGGAAACCAACAGAAAGAGAACTTCTTTGGCCAAGAAACACAAAGAACGGACATTAGACCAGTGGAAATCTGTACTTTCACCTGGATGAGTCAAATTTCTGCTTCTAACTGCTGAGTCTGAGCTCCATCTGATTTGAACACTTAAATCTGAACAAACTCACTTTCCACAGATCTTTAATGTTGCTTCTTTGTCCAGGATGGTAATCACACTGGGTAGGAGAACCTTTACTTCATACTTTGGCAAAACTAAAAGAAAAGAAAGAGAATCAAAAAAATCTTAGTTGAAAATGCACATATGTACACAACACAGCATTATTCTGGTAACTGTGAATGTTCTTTCATGTTTTTTAGCATGAAACTGCAGCAGACCGTATTCCTTGATGTCAAAGCTGTGGATGATTCGTTCTCCTTTGTCCGTCGAGGCGGTGATAATGTAGCTTCCTTGTGGCGCTTCAGGTATCATGGAGTGGGAAAGATCCAGGATGCCGCTAACAATGGTCTTATCCAGCCATTGTGCGATGCGATTTGAATTGGGATCCTGAACAAAGACAGAACTCATTCATTGAAATTTGAGTTCAGGAAGGACAGCTATCTGTTGCAGGTGAAGCTTCGGAAACTTTTATCAAGGAAGGAACACATTTTTCATAGTATATTGCATAAAAGAGCTGCGTTTCATCCTTAATAGAAATACTACTGACACATCGAGACACACAACTATTCACTCACATTCACGCAACTTAGAGTCACTAATTGACGTGCATGTCTTTGTACTGTGGAAGAAACCCGGAGAGAACCCCCCCACACACACACACACACACACAGAGGGAGAACATGCAAACTCCACATAGATTTTTAACCAGAAACCTTCCTATTGTAAAGCGACTGAGCTAACCACTGCACCAGCATGACATCCTGGTGAAAGTGAATGTGATCTATGTGTAACTTTCAGCCTATTCATTACGGTGTCCCTTAATTAAAGTTTCTTTTGGTATTATCACCAGGGGTCAGCAACATTAAAACCTTAAAATCCTGCACATGGGGTCTTTAAAATGTTCTCAAAATAAAATCAAAATAGAAATAATACATCATTGCATTTATGTACTGTATGTGTATGTGCAGAAATACTTTACATTAGCTGAAGTACAGTGCTAAAGATGCTCTTGCTGTTGTTCGCTGTCATTTTTAATAGTCTAATAAACTCGTCATGGGGTCGGCAGAAGAGGTGACATGCATGCATGGGTCTAAGCACCTTAGACTATTTGAGCCACACAATCACTTTAGTTAATCTTACCTGGAGGTCCACCACTTTGTACTGAAATAGACAGAAAACAAGGTGTAAAAGTTGATTAGCTTTACAAAGATTGGCACAATATACTGTAACGTTTTCTCATAGTTGTCAGATTTCTCTCTGTTGAGGGCGGTGCATGGGGGACCTCTGATTGAGCCAACCCAACAGACCATGAACAAACTTTGTCAATTTATTTTAAGCTTTAATAAAGATCTATATGATGACATGTGTCATGTTTTTACATTTGATATTACGCTGCAGCCATAATTTTTTTTTAAATATTTCACTCATATCTCAGATTAAGTGTGTTGGAAGCAGCAGCTTCATAATGTGGGTAATAAAAAAATAAAAAAAGTATAAACTGCAGCTTTGTTTTCTATGAAAGTGTCTGAAACCGATCTGAAAAGGATCCTCATCATATGATCCATCTAAATGAATTTCACGTTATCTGCGCACATTTGTGTTTTTCCAGACTCTCAACACAAGCGGAAAAGGCCCTGAGCCCGTATTGATTCAGATGTTTGGGTCAAATGCAGTGTGTGCCAAATGAACTCTGACAGCATGTTTATCACACTACTCCACACAGCGCTTCACACCCACGCTGTCTTCAAAATCAACAAACAGCCCTCCTTTCACCTCCCACTCTCCTGAACCAAAATAGACCTCGCGCTTCAGATTCACTGTCTGCTTGGTAGAAATCACACCAGATTGTGAAGTTCACTGGTTGGAATTTTTGTTAGGGCAAAAAGCAAATAAACAGAACTCACCACTCGACCCACGGGGATGAAATTGGCGTCCATCGAAACGATTCGGAACTGGACTTTAAAGAAGAGAAGGGAGGAAAAAAATGTGGGAATTTGCCTCAAATGAATTTAGCAAATATAAAACACATGGACATATACATGACAATACATACCACGAGTTAGGCAAACAAATGGAATATTTCATTGTGTGTCAGCTGATGGGATGAGGAATAACATCTGGATTACATGGCATGAAACAAAACCGGGGCACTGTTCTTATAAACTTCGCGAAAGTTTCTGGTGACAGCATGCGGTGTGAAAAAATAAAAATAAAAATCACAATTTTATTCTATTTTATCTAACTATTTATACATTTTTTTATATGTTTTATTTTATTTTTTTATTTCTTTTTAGTTTATTTCCTCTGTTTGTTTATAATCTGGGTTCTTTGCCTCTCCCCGCACTTTACAGTATTGGTTTCTGTCATTTCTATGTCATTTTAACTGTGCGAATAAATACAACTTAAACTAAAGTAAATAATGGGGTGACATGGTGGGTAAAGGGGTTATCGTGTAAAGTATTTTGTGTTATATTCTATTTGTAGGATTGTGCTTTACAAATAAAGTCTGAAAAAAAAAAGTCTCGGAGCAGAGCACTGCTCATCCAAACTGTCGTTTCATCTTAAAAATCAAATTTCACAGATTGGAGGTCAGTTTAGCATTTACTACTGCGGTGCTGCAGGGGAAGTCGTGTTTATGAACGCCACCGTAACATCTCGCTAGGTGTGTCCGTGTCAAACTACAGTTTAGGCAAAAGATCTGAGAAAGCTAACACAGGTGAGGCTGGTATATCACAGTCTATGCAGTCACTGGAGAGACTCCCACTGCCTCCAAGGTTGCAAGGGCTAATAGAAACACTTGACATGATATGCAGACGACAAATTGGCTGAACCATCATCAAATTTGGCGAAAATACATCGATGGTTTCAGCTGGAATGGGCTCCAGCCCCTCCATGATCCTGTGATGGATAAACCATCATGGAAAATGGATGGATGGTTTAAAAAAAAAAAAAAACATTAAAATTAAAGAAAAGAATTCCAAACATTTCATGAGATGGGCAGTGGACGTTTAATTAAGGATTTGATGGATGTTTGTTTTTATATTTTTAACACACACCAAGAACTTTTGGGGAACCACCATTTTTCTGTTTACCTGCGTGCTGAATATAGACATAATTCCTAAAGTTGTCAAGTAGTGGCTCAGCAATATGCAGATATTGTAATGTAGTCCAAAATTGTGCAAGTGCAGCTGAATTGGTAAGCAGCACGGAGCAGATAATGTGAGCTGTCTGAACAGTACGACTGCAGAAGAGCAGCGATTCTACCACACGGCAGGCAAGCTCCGACACTTTAAACGTCCTCCTGGCAGACATGGTCAGAGCAGTAGTAATAATAATAATAATAATAATAATAATAATAATACCAGGACAATACCAGGACATGGAATACTTACCAGTCTGTCCAGGTTTGTAGATGGGTTTATCAGTCTGAATGATGTGAATAAAAGCAGGAGGCTCGATGAGGATTTTGGTCTTCTTGCTCATCACAGCACTCTCACCTTGTATGGTGACATTAATGGATGCCACAGTCCTAGAGCGCACTTTAGGTACCTGCAATACCAAAAAACACATCTGTCATGGAGAACTAGGAGATATTTAAATCCTCGGGAAGAGAGCAAGGACTTTTTTTTGGCCTTTTCAAGCTTTTTTTTCCTATATAGACAGCTAAAGAGTGACAGGAGAGAGAGATGGGGAATGACATGCAGGACAGACCCGCAGGTTGGAGTCGCACCCTGGGCTTCTGCAGCAAGGACTGAGCCTTTGCACAGTACAACATCTGTCATCTGTAAATGTTTAGAACAACTGCTTGGAAGCAAATCTTTCCCTGAGGTCTGCTGAAATTGAGCAACAGCAGACCACTATACACAAGATTAATTATAAATACTTGCATAGCATATGTTTTCACTTGCAAATGGAGCTGCTATTGCATAACAGGAGCTGGAAACACTTCAAAAAGTTGCGAAGGCTGTATTTTTGTATGTGTGTGTGTTGTGAGTCTGTGTGTAGGGGGCAGGGGGTGTTTTAGGGGGAGAATTCAGGTACATAGCTAGCCTCTGGCAGAAAGCAGCCTTTGTTTAGTTGCAGATAGACAATTGCCAGACCAGGCCTGCAGCAGCAAGGCCAAAGACTGGGGAGCGAAGTGAAACTAAGTGCTATTGTCACAGAACTGATTGGGGTCGGCGGGTCGTTTCACATCAATATGGAACGGGGCCCGTAAGTTGCATAACAGCAAGCAGCGGTTAGACAGAAACCAGAGCAGTAATTTACAGAGAACCATTGGCGTTGACAGCTGCGGTCATGGCGCCGGCTGGATAATTATGTCCAGAATGACTCCAGTATTTGTGCTATTAGTTTAAAGCAGTGCTGGGGGGACGAGGAGAGGAAAGTACGCTGTGCCTGAAAACCTCACGGATGCACTTAACCACTACAAATATTAAAATTTTATTCCACCTCATTGCTACTGAAAAAAACCCCAACAAGAAACAAATAGGTCTTACATGTTCTATTTAAAGTGAAACATGACACATCGCTCAGCAGATTGCCAAATCTTGTATACATAAGTTGAGTCAGACCTGGAAGCTTAAGCAGCGGTAAAAGTCCTGTTTGACAGCCTCCTCCAGGATGGTGGTGCTGACCATCGATTCCATCTCGAGGGTGACGGTCAGAGAGACGGGCTCTGTGGGGCCATGGATCTGGACACAGAGGGTCTCCTGTTTCCCTCCTCTCACCTGGGAGCTCACAGTCACTGCAAAAATACTGCAGGTAGAGAAAGGATATTACACATACAGTTGGAAAACTGATATGATGTGCTGCACATCAGGATATAAACATTACAATAGTCATTCTTAGGAGTTTTCTTATGAATTGCAACTTTTCCAGTATCCATTGAGGCTGAGCAGCTGCTCCAAACCAACTAAAGTTACAGTTGCACAAGTTTCCTGATGGACAGTAAAGTAAACTGCTGCAAACTGTAGCTGCCGTTAGCTAATGGTTGTTAGCGGGGCAGCCTGGAATGCAAGAGTTCAGAGCGCTAAGACCACCGCAGCAAGAAGAGGTTTTCAGGTATTGGGTGCAAGGGAACGCTGCTGGGGAGCAGAGATTGGGGACTCAGCAGCCTCTATGGATGTAATGACAGAGGAGAAAAGACTGAAGAAGATGTTGACAAAAGAAGCTAAGTAGAAAAAAAGAAGAGAGCAACTGAGCAAGAAGCCACCAGACAAGAGTAAATTTGGAACTGACTTTCAGTGGTTGGTAAAAGTGCTATGTCTGCTGTTGTTGACTTTGATGTTTGGCTGTTACAGGTGACCTTTCAAAAGGTGAAAGGTAGTCGTGAATTATCGCTTGACTCTGCAGTCAGCGCTACACAGCATTTTACGATCTTTAAGCTCATTGTCTTGGTTTTCCACAACTGCAATAATGTTTTGGTTCAGTCTCTCTGTAGACAGCATTGTTTTGTTTGGGGGGCTGTTCTCCTGCAGGAGCAGGCAGCAGTTTATAGAGAAAAAGCTCTAAAATCCCACTGTACACTAGCTGCCCAGCGACAGACAGACAGACAGACAGACAGACAGACAGACAGACAGATAGATAGATAGATAGATAGATAGTGTAAATAGACATTTTTTTGCTAACACATCCGCTATACCAACTTAAAAGGTGATAATATGTCAGTGTTGTGTTTACAGCAGGTTTAAATGTGCAAAAAAAAGAGCAGTGGTTTATAAAAAAATGATTTAGTGGCATCCTGCAGCGATAGTTCACTTCTTCTTCCTCGTATAAAGGCAAAACTATGGCGGCCACAAAATGTGCCAGTGTTTGTTTTGTCCAATCTGTCAATCGTAAGAGCAAGAGCGGTTCTACGATGGTGGACTGTGCCGGTAGAAGGCTCATTCTAAGGTAACAAAACATAAAGATTCTTGTTTTTTTAAGTAATTATACACTAATGAAAACATAGTTAAAGCATATTACATTAGATTGTTGCCATATTCTGTAAATAGAGCTCCCCAAACCTGACACACTGGACTTTTTATACATTTTATTTGTACAATATGACAAAGTACTTTTACTTTTGAAGTACATTTTGACTATAATACTCCTGTTGTTTTTTCTCAAGTAAAAGATCAGAGCACTACGGTCGTGTAATTGAATGTGTTTTCCATGTAAATTACATCGAAGGACAACCTAAATCACCGTGTTATCTTGATTCAACCAACCACTCGGCTGGAATGTCGTGTGTTTTGAGGCCGGTTGGCACGCAGGGCCCTTCTGCCGCTTGCCAATGAGAAATAAAGGACACATTTAATTGAGTTTTTTGGGTGCTGCTGCTGAGAATATTGATGCCGTTAGGCCAGAGATGAAGTAGAATGATGATGAAGTCATTGGACTTCAAACACTGAAAGACACCAGAGTCCTGATGACCACAGGACAGATAACACACACTCAACCACACGCATGCACGCACTCACACACACACTCACACACACACAGGACTGCGAAACAAAGGTCAGAACAGAAATCAATGCACAGACTAAAAGCAGCATCACGGGACAGAAACTTTAGATTACTTGGTGTTTATCAGTCAGCGGTGAGGAGATTAATAATCAAATGGTGCTAAGTGGTTGCAGATGGAGGAACTTTAACACACACACACACACACACACACACACACACACACACACACACACACACACACACACACACTGATTGTACAGATTGCATAACAGTATCCTGAGGCCAACCTCCGGATTTTTCTCCCCTGTGGGACGATGCTGGGTTTTGCTCCTTGGTGATACCAAACATACACGACATGATTTAAAGGTTTCAAACTTTTTGTTTTTGTTTTGTTGACTTTCACGCAAACGCCGGCGCGTGCGCTCGCACTGCGTCTCCCGGCATGTGTGACGCACGAAATCAAACATTTGGCTGCAGCGGCAGTTTAACTTGTTTTTACTTACGTCTCATTGAGGTGGGCCGATGTCGCAGTTTGCAGCAGAGCTGACGCGATGATGACAGCCAACATTTGGAGGACAGGTGCCATCATTGTCTGCAGCAGAGAGCATGCGGGACAACTCGCACCGGAGGAGGACGCACTTCCAAGCCTGATACCCCCACTGCGGGCCCGGACACACAGAGAGAGAGGGAGGGAGGGAGAGAGGTCTGCACAGAGAGACGGAGGTGCGGGGCACAAAGTTGTTAAATCGGAGGGGGCGGTGGTTTGCTGTTTATACCCCCTAACCACCGCCACCCCCCTCCCCCTTGAGTCACTCCCCCCCAAGTTCGTTGGACCTTTGCAGCCTCCTCCCTATTCCCAAAGGAGTTCCACTTCCCAAAAGTTGAATCACACAGGCTGCAGTCCACTCCTCCAGTTTCCACAGAGGACTGAGAAAGTGGGGCTGTTTGGAAGGTGAAAAGGAGCCATTGTCTGATACAGGCATGATGACCGTGCAGTTTCAACCCCGTTGAGCAACAACAGGCCTGACTGCACCAGGCTGCCTGAGCATGGAGACAACACACAACACAAACTCACTGCATGCAAGGCCCCCAGCAGTCCCTGTGTGTGAATGTATGCGAATGATGTTTCTCCATGCTAAATACACTCCACCTTTCAGTACTAAATCATGAATGATCAGGCTTCACGTTGGCCTTTTAGGTATGTGGCTCTCCGAAAAGTTCAGGGGTCTGACATCAGACATTTAATAAGAAAGTAGTGATGCCAATTTATCCAGTCTGTTGCTGTGTGTGGACAGAGGGGCTGAAATTTAGAAAAAGGATTTTTTTTTTAAATAGAACCGGTTTGATGTTGACATAGCCTTGGATCCCTCTGGGCACGGCTCTGTGACATCACAGCCGTGACACTGTTTTGGTCAGTTCTCAATGTGACTTCATACCCCACCAAAGAAGTGTTTCAGAAGTGAAGTGTTTTGCCTGCCAGACTTTGTTAACTTGCTCACATTTGGACACTTTTCCTTGGTTTATGTGCTATGTGTTTAGAAATTTGCATGTGGTGCTGACCAGATTCTCAATGCCATTTCTGTGTCTGACTTCCATTGAAAAATGGAATCGCCTCTGGGCCGCCGCCGCACAAACATGGTCTAAGCTGCGATCAGCACTGGTTGCCGCCACATGCATAACACATCATGTTGGCTGTGCAGATCAAAAATGTGTAGCATGAGTTAACACTATGTACATTATTAATAGTATACAGTAGACCTTGTTCACAGCAGCCATTTGGACACAAACAGTCAGGGTGTTTCCAATAATACTAATTAAGGTTCTGTTCCATTTAGTGCAGCAGAGACTTTCCAGTGAACCAACATGCAGCACAGCAACACCCTGACTCTGTTTGACCTGAGAGAATATCAGACTTACATTTATCATGTGACCAGAAACACCAATGCTAACAGCCTTAAACAAACCCCACCCTGTAGATTCTCTGTCACCTGTTATCACTGTGGAGTTTTGTTAATGTCTGCACAAAAGTAGGAAGTGAAGAAGAGTGGCAAGTAAACACCGAAATGTAAGCGGCAACCTCTGTGGCTGAGAAATTAAGCCAATGCCACTTCTCCTCAAACGTCCACTTGAGTCTGGCTCCAGAAGTGTGTCAGTCTCCATAAGTCAGTGTTAAATGTCCAACTTCACAGCAGAAATAAACATGTTTACAGCCTGGTACAAAAAAACAGTTTTGGTCTCTAAAGCCTGTTATTGTTAAAGCCTGTTTCCCTGTTCATGACAACTTACTGAGTGTTTTTATACAACTCACCTATTCACATTATATGAAGGCTTAAAGTTATGTAGAATCTAGAGCAGGGGTCGGCAATTAGCAGCCCGAGGACCAAAACTGGCTCGCCATCAATTATATCTGGCCCCTAGATGGCGTTGATTTATTTTAATATATATATATATATATTTAAATATATCTTTTAGACCTCATGTTTTCTGTCAAAAATACAACAATTCCACAGATTTCACAACATTTATTGAAAAGTAGCTGATAAGTAACGTGACAGCAGCCAGAACGTCCTCGCAGAATGTGTTTTTGAAGTGCATGCTTTGTCTCGTGGTGTCTTCTAATATTGTATTCTTTACAAACTGCAGCAACCTTGTTGAAAATCAGACACGTCGGCTTGGCATTAATAAATGCAGGCAGGCATCCAAAACATAAAAAACTGGCAATTGTATACATTAGTCACGGGAGGTTGCTAGGGCAGGTTGCCTGTTTCATGGCAGATGCAGTGGGTGTAATAACAGCACATAGAAGCAAATTAATATATTAAATTAAATGCATTTTTAAAGTGTTTAGTTTGAATCTAATAGAAAAAATTATATTCCAGGAGGAAAGCGTGGTCATGGCTAATCAATGGAATTGTCAGAAAAAAATTGGCCCGGGTCCAAACTTATTTGCCGACCCCTGATCTAGAGTGTGGATGCTTTGATTGACAGGTGGCTTGTTTTTAGCCCACCACAGTTCCACTCACGCTCTACATGTTTGCCCATATTCGAATTAGCCGGTAGGCGGCAGACCACACTGAGCCTCACAACAGTAGTCTTCAGAAACCTGTAAGTGACGTCACAGATAGGATGTCCATGTTTTATAAAGTCTATGGTCTCAACACATCAACATTTACATCACACACAATATAAATCAATGAAAAATAAAATGCCACATGCAGAATTTAAGTTATACCAGGGGCCATTGGACCTTTCTCTGTATCCATGTCCGTTCTCTTACCCATAATGCTACAGTTACATGCGTATACTAATTACTCTCTGCATTAGAACAAATAAAATCTTATAAAATAGCTCTAAATATTTAACCTAATATCATTTCATAGTAGTACATTTTGATAATTCTCTAACATATTTATTACATTTGAATCATTTTTTATGACTTAATGGATGCATGTATTCTATAACAGAAACATAAAGAACCCATTGAAACCTGTCTCTAGCACAGTTACAGTGATGAAGCTGTTGTTCAAATGATATTAAGCCTTAAAGTTAGGGAGTGGCCACTTTGATTGACAGGTGTTACAGGTGGCTTATTTGAGCCGCCAGGCGTCATTCAACCTGCCAGTGATCCACGTCTTTGCTCTCATCCAGGCTCCTCAACTCATGAATCTCAGGTTGATCTCAGTCAGAGCAAAGAAAAAGCTCTCTGCGAGTGCTCACTGATTTCTCATCCAGATTTATAGTGATGTTAAAAAAAAAATTGGCTCATCTGACTAAATCACTTTTTTCACTGCAGACCAGTGCCTACACAATTATTTAATATTTATTATTGTATCACTGCAGGCTGAATGAACTAAATGAAAATAAACATTTGTAGGCTGACAGTCATTATAGCCATCCATCAGGGACGCTGAAAGTAATTCAGTTGGGGGGGGGGCAGCTGAGAAACGTCCCAATGACGTCATTATGCGAAAGTGCAACGCACATAAATAAATAAATAAATAAATAAATAAATAAATAAATAAATAAATAAATAAATAAATAAATAAATAAATAACGTTCTCGATAGGGTGTTACACTTGGTTATTTGTATGCCTAGTGATCATGTGATACAGGCTATAATTTACAATGAGATGTCATTACAACCAACCTGTATTAGACCTACAGAGGTTTTAGAAATACATCCTAAGGCCAACTTGATGGCAACGTAATGCTCAACTCAGGAATGTGAATGTGCGTCATTGAATCACACATGAAATGCAAGTATTTCTCAGAATATGTCTTTAATTAAGACCTCATATTTTTAATTTCACGCACAAGGTACTGGGATTAGGCACTAGACAGCGTTATAAACAAATAATATAGTGTTACCTTTTTTAAACCTTCTCTCGCTCCGAACCGTAGTTGGGAACTGATTTGATGTTTTGGCTCGTCGCTGGTAACTGGTGTCGGAGAATGCAAAACCTCACATTTAATTCCTCTTTTTTATCAAAAAGCAGAACACACACCGGGCCGATTCAAAACCTGACTGGACACTGCTGCGGGCTAAAACACTCGGGCGTTTACATGAGCTAACTCTGCAGTGTACATCTAACACGCTGGATGTGTTCCCCTCCCTCCTGTGTTTACCTGTTTGCACCTGTACGTCATACACACGTGAAACGTGACACGTGGGGCAGGGGGTCAAATAATGCTGTACAATGAAGCTACATTTGGGAGAGGGAAAACGGACATGGGCATTACACATCTGGATGAAAATAGATGGCACGCCTTATTGAGCAGGTTGGTCTGTTGCTACGCTACATTAACACGTCCGCCATATTGGATGTGGCAGATCTGCCCCGTAAACTAATAAAAGGAAATGGACTGAAGCGCCTTTCTACAAAGTGCTTTAAGTTAATGCCTCTTATACATCCATTCACATACTAATCATAAATGCCAATAATGTGGACAGCAAATAAGTTGCTGTAATTGTAGAATATTAAATTGTCTTAAATATTTGTAAATTCTGTAAACTTTTCTACATAGGTTAATTGTAGACATAATTGTATTATTATTTATTTAAAATTTAATTTCTTATTTTGCTTGACTTTGTAAATGCCTCTATCCCTGTAAAACAATAATTCATCTTCTGTGGTATTGGCGGTCAACAAGTTGAGGCCTTATTGTTCATGTTTGTTTCCAAATGAGAAATAAATGAGAAGTATCACGTATGGCTCCTGTTGCTAACTGCCCTGTCTCACTTATCGCTTCAAGTGAATTTTAGGAGAGACAAAAGAGAAACATATCAGATAAAATAGAAAGCAACATGAGGCTGAAATGAGAATCTGTAGAAGAGCAACTTTCGAGCAGTAACATTTTCCTCTAGGCGATGCAGATTTTAAAATATGAATAACACCAGTTTAGAAACAGCTGAAGGGAATGCATGTTCGACAGACGTCACGGACACACTCAGTGGATTTTAATGAGCGACACTGATTGTAAAAATAACTTCAGTTTGTTTTGTTTGAGTCTTCCACAGGGCACCTTTAATATGTCTCATTCCAGTAATACAATTCGGCATCACCTCTCTGTTAGACTCTCTCTGTCAGTCAAACAACCACATCTTTCATACCGCACCTCCAGTTTGTAATTCAGGCTTTCCGTTAATAATTTGTAGTTGCCGAGCCTGAGCTAAAATTACATCAGCGTTATTTTAGATGCTCCACAGCAACGACAATTGAACTGATCTTGATGTGTGAAATTATCTGAATACTCTTCAAATGTGATAAGGCTGTGCTGAGAAATGACTTGCTCTGTCACCATCATCATCATCATCATCATCATCACCCTCCTCCGCCCTGTACAAACATTAGGCTCCTGTAGATGAAGGTGTAGCAATCTGACCCGACCAATAACCAAAGGGAGGTGAGTAACTTAAACACACAATCTGAGGGAATCTTCCACGAGACATCGTGTGTCAAGGACAACTGAGATGAGGCCAGTCAGACGCAGGAGAATCTAAACATGAGGAGAATTTCTGGCAGGATATTAAAATCCGTCTGTCTAACACGCCGCGCTCCCCCTGTTCATTCCTCAGTGTGGATGGTTGGAGGCAGAATACAGATGAGTGGAGACAGACACGGTGTGGTCTGACTTTTCCACATTTAAGTAAATACCTGAATTAACCAGGCTTTAGAAACATGCATAACAGGTCAAGCGTGAAAGCCTATTGTGTTTAGTTTTTCTTTAATTTCAGCTTCATTCTCTGCTGGCGGCGACACGCTGACAGTTTGTAGGACGTCTTTCCTCCAGCTCTTCTTTTATCCTCTTTTATCTTTTGTCTCCTCGTGCTTTTGATCTCCGCTGCTACGAAAGTCAATCAAAGAAAGGAGTGAATGGAACAGAAATGTACAGTATTTCAGCTCGCGCAGCAATATCAACATTTATCCACAGTGCTTGTGTTTTTCAGAAGAAAGACTGTCATTGTGGGATTTTTGCACAAATTAAGGTAGCAACTTGAGATTCATGCACTTTACATGTCTGGTTACTTTGGGGCTAATGGAGCAAAGAGAGGAAGAGGCCTGTGTAATCAAGCTGGTCATTAACAGCAGTTTATCGGCTAATCGTATGGCTCCATTGTGGCTCCCAAATACCGAATAAATGACAATAGAGGCATTTGTGGGTATTTGTTCAAATAAAACTGTTTAACCATCGACTCTTTTCTTTTCTTCCCTTTCTTTCTCTCTTTCTCTTTCTTGTTCATTTCCTCTTGTGATTTGAAAGCTTTAAACCTCCTTAACCTGGAGCTCCAAGGATTCATGTCTTTGTCACGGTTTACTTTGTGCATTTAAGTAAAGGTCAAAAATTGATTGCAGCATTTTTTCACTTTCCATCACTGACCCCTCAGTTTCAGATATCTTCACATTTCTCAAATACAGCTAATATTCATGTAAATATCAGTCTTGGACCATGGCCACATCTTTTTAAAAATATATATATTTTGCTATTTTTTGGCCCCGGAATTGATTCCAGTTTATGAAAGCACCACCTGGTTTGTATCAAGAGCTCCACCGGAGACCCGGACACTTCCTGTCAGCATTGGCATGCTGCGTGTGACTAAATATTTAAAAGAAAACTCCCCTGAAGACACGCTCTCATTATTAAATATTTTCTACTTTTTTTTTCTTTTCTAAAAACATTGACATTTTGTGCACACTTTCCTCAACATGCAGCGTCTCCTTCCACTGCAGAATAATGACTTGTCATCTCCGTCTATGAGCTGAAAATCTCATTTTAAAAAAAAAAACAAGCTTTAAAAAAAACAGCTTGTTTTGAAAATATATATTGAAAATGAGACAGAAATCTTCCTGCACCAGCAGATTTTCACATGAAAGACTCGCATGAGATTACTCCAGTATTATGCATCACATTTCCCAGAATGCCTTCTGACAGCCCCGACGGAACAGATGTAACCTCAGCTGAGCTGCGTTCACTGCCAGTTGTTGCAGTTTGCTGTAGGAGAATTGTAAAGGTTATCATTAGTGGGACTAATAGAGATACTCAATATAAACATTTTTGATAACTGGGGAAAAAATTTTAGCTTTGTCTAAAAAATAATCAAATCATATCATATAAGACTTGGCTTGGGAACCAGAGGGTGGCCCGTTCACCTCCTGGGCACTGCTAAACTGCCCTTGAGCAAGGCACCGAACCCCACCCCCCCACCAATACATAACTGCTCACAGGGCGCTGCTCTGGGTGGCTGCCCATCATTCCACCATCTCGCTCTGTCTATGAGCCCTCTGTCTGTGTGTGGTTGTATTTCAGGTTAAAATTCTTGTAAAAATTGAGTGAAAAAAAGAATTTCCCCTCAAGGGATTAATACATTATCTCTTGTTGATTCTCGTACTGATGCCAATTTGAATGCGTCAGGATTGTACCATGGCTGGATTAACCTGTTTGGGGTCTGTTGTCCCCAAAATGAGCAAAACCAGTTAACTTTAAGTTAATTTGAACCTTTGGGGCCAGATTTGCCGTCCTGCCTGGACAAACAGGAGTGACCCACGTTCTCACATTCCTGAAAATTGAATGCATAACCACTTTGGTACTAGAACAATCTCGGTGCACTTGCTTCAAAAGCAGCTCGACATATGTGAATGTGCTGCGTGTGTGTTCACAGCGGCAGGCAGGAGAGGGCAGCAGACATTCAAGAGCAGACTGTTTGTTTCATGTCTCTCATCTCTAATCCAGGGAGGGGCTCATTAAAATCTGCCCCCCCCCCCAATCTCTGGCTGATGAATTCTTTATCAAAACAATATGTTCACCCAGAGCTCCAACAAAGATATCATATAAAAGTTCAATTAATTGGGCCTTGATGATCTCGAAGAGATGATCTTTTACAGTTAAACGCTCCCCGTACACTGTCCACTGGAGCCTTTCCAGATCCATAGTGCACACGGAAAAAAACAGTGGAGGAACATCCACCAGCGGATAACAAAGGGAAGCCAGACGCTGCACGGGGATTTAGATGTTCAAAGGAGCAGCTTACGCCTCTGGGCCATGCAGGGCCCTCTTGAGTCGGAGAATGAAATCTGTTGTTTAACAAGCCTTTATTGAAATCCACACTTCTACCAAAATGTTGAAGATCAGGGACAAACAGAAACCCGCAGCGGTTACATGAGCCAGTGATGAGTGCAATCCCACAGAATTTTTGTCAGTGAGGCCATATCAGACTGTATGATTCCCATATTGGTAAAACAAAATCCACATTGTGTGTGTGTGTGTGTGTGTGTGTGTGTGTGTGTGTGTGTGTGTGTGGGTGTGTGTGTGTGTGTGTGTGAGGCGCCTGAAAAAGGATATGTTGAGCTGAAGGAGGTGGATATAGCAGACTGCTGGCTGCACCTGATTTCCTCTCTGTGTAGTTTCTAGAGGTTTATGAAGAAGCACTTCGGTTTATTTGAAGACTTCCAGTCTGCTACACTGCCTCCTAGCTTTAGTCTGTTTTCATTTTAAATTGTTCACACATTTCTGAAACCTGAATGTCTCATCAATGACCACTTTACTGACTAAAAATGAAAATCCCATTGTATAAATGTTCTACCATAAAATAACAGATTTTAAATACTGTTGATTCACTGACTGTAATCAGGTGAATGGTGTCTCTGTCATTTCCACTCTGCGCCCTGTACATCTGTTCTTGAACTACGTAACGCTTTAGACACACACCAACTATTTGACTGATTCTGTTCTGAAAATGTTTTCTGGTTTTCCCTCTGATGTCCTACGGCTGCTCCGCCTCAACTCTCTGTGACTTACAGAGTTTCCTGATGGACAGTGAAACCGCTGCCAACAGTAGCTGCTGTTAGCTAATGTTAACTCAGTTTGTTAGCTGAGCTGCCTGGACTGTAAGCTCAACGGGGGAGCTTTTTTTTTTTGACCACCAGGAAGAGGTTTTCAAGCCCAAAGCTGCAGAGGGGTAGGGGATGAAGACAGGGAGTGGAGCTAGTGTTGTGCCAGAACCGGAGCTGGCCAAGTGGGCAATGTAATCAGCAGACTATATGGACATAATGGCAGAGGAGAAGAGATCCGAGAGGACAACAAACGAAACTAAGAGGAGAAAAGGAGTAAGTGATCGAGCAAGAAGCTATCGACAGGAGTAAATCTGGGAGTGACTTTCAGTCGTTGGTGAGAGTTAGTGAGTAATATTAGCTGGCTGCTATGTCTTGTGTTGTGGACTTTGTTGATGTTTGGCTGTTAGCAAAGTTGACTCGCTAGTTTTTGATCATAAGCAATATAATCTTGATAAATATATGTGTACAGTTGTCCATATTTACCACAGTGAGATTACACTCTTGAAACTGAGGGCAGTAATTCCCAAAGACACAATTTTTTATGTAATATCACTTTAAATTTAATCTTACTCTGTCATTCCTTTTCATAATTAAGTCCTAACAAGGCTAAGGACCTTTCCAGACCAAAAAGCTCCAAACCCAGGTTCACATGTTGTTACCCTGTATATCTTTGATCAGGTTAGTTTTGGTTTCACATTGCAATTATGTGAGTGCGCTGACAAACTATACATGACACACAAACATCCTGTGCTCATCATCTACGAGAGCTGCGTAGCTCTCTAGTCTTCTTGGAAAAATAACTGAAAAGCGTCCAAATTTTTTCCAGCTGTTAAAAAAATTTTAGTCATCATTTTAGTGTGGAGTAATGGGACAACGGACTGACAGACAGACGTTTCCATCCCTGGAGCAACGCTGCTTGTTTTGCTTTTAACTTTTATATAAAATCTGTCACCTGTTTCAAACAGAAATCAGCTTGTGTCATTCCTACAAGCGAGAAATGAGTGTCTGTGTGTTGAAATAAGAATGAATAAGACAGATCACTGAACTAGAATCAAGAAATGGCAAGTTCATCTACATTACAAACCAGATAAAATATTTTCACAGCACTGGCTGAAATAATGCTTAGTCATTACATTTTGCAGAATGCCTTTTGACAGCAGGAAAGAAAGGTGTGTAAACTTGCTGTAAGTCAGTGGTCTATGTTAAAATTAACATATAACATCATGCATTGCAGAAATATTGCACTGGTTTTAAACAAGAAAACATATTTATGCTGCAATTCTTGTTTATTGTTACATCTGCTTGTTTCCTGATTGGCGGGTTTGTCTGGGATGATGACAGAAGCATCCATAGTGAAAGCCCAGTGGAGTGACGTATAGAAACACCCCAACGCTCCAAAGAGCTATCAACGCACGCGGAGCACATTTTAAACCAACGAAATTAAACTATAAGATTCACGATCAAAGACGAGGCCTGATTTAAATCCAGTCTAAATGGATCACATGTGAAGGCATCTACACTGCAGTTCTCAGCTCTACTTTAGCCTCTTGCGGCCCACTCTTTTGATTTTCCAGACTCCATCTTTAAAGTTTTGTTTCAGTCTTGCTGCTCTCACCAGCTCGTTTTTTGATTCCACTCTCACATCTGGTCTACAATAAGCAGCTGCTTAGCGTGGCTCAGCATAAAGACTGAAAACGGGGAAACAGTTAGCATGGTTCTGTCCGGCATGAAAGAAATCTGCCTACAAGCACATTCAAAGCTCCCTAAGTAACATGTCATGTGCCTTCTGTTTAATCTGTACAGAACAGAGCACAAACAAGTTTTGCAGATTTATTTTAAAGTCTCTCAAGCTATACTGTAAGCCTCTTGCTAACAAGCTTACAGTATGTTAGCATAATAGAAATTTGGAATGAAAAAAAAAATCAGACCCTCCAGGAATTCGCGATGTTGCGATTTGCAACTTCAATGCAAATTCAGGGTGGTGTTGCAATTTTAACCAATCACCTCTCTTTTTTTTTCGCAACTTCCGCGCAGTCTCCCCGGGGGATTGCACTCAGCGGGTCAGGGACGGCCGCACAGTGCGGGAGGATCCCCTCGTGGGACCTCTCCCCGGCGCTAGCTGGCCCCCGCCGGGCGCATTTCCTTCGCGGCGGTGCGCCGGACCGGCTTGGAAAGGCTCGGGGGCACCCGCCCACCTGGACCTTGCTGCTTCCCCGGGCCGTGGACATGCTCGCTGCGCCCTCTCCGGGGCTCACCCCCAGGGACGGGGCCCCCCGCGCCCCTGACGCGACTGTCGAATCAGAACTTTGTGCAACTTTCACCTCCTCCCGCAACAAAATTGTAAAAAGCACCGCAACTTTCACATTTTTAAAAAAAACCTCATGCTACAGCAGGCATTTTAGGCCACAAGTATTTCAAAAAATATATTACATTGTCCATGTTAAAACCAAGCTGCAACTTCTGTGGCTGTAAAGTGAGCTGAGCTGTAAAGCCACTTCTCCTCAAACGTCCACTTGAGGCTGGCTCCAGAAGTGAGTCAGTCTCCTTAAGTCTCCATGTTAAAATGGCCATCTTCACAGCAGAAATAAACATGTTTACAGCCTGGTACAAAAACAGTTTTGCCCATATTTGAATTAGCCGGTAGGCGGCAGACCACACTGAGCCTCACAACAGTAGTCTTCAGAAACCTGTTAGTGACATCACGGATAGGATGTCCATGTTTTATACATTTTTTATAACATTTACATCACACACAATATAAATGAATATAAAATAAAATTGTAAAAATTGGCCTCTTTGGCCCACATGCAGAATTTAGGTATACTGGGGCCACTGGACCTTTCTTCTGTATTCATGTCTGTTCTTTTACCCATAATGTGCATTAGAACAAATAAAATTTTATAAAATAGCTATAAATATTTAACCTAATATCATTTCATAGTAGTGCATTGATGATTTTCTAACATATTTATTACATTTGAATCATTTTTAATGACTTAATGGATGCATGTATTCTATAACAGAAACATAAACAACCCACTGAAACCTGTCTCTAGCGCAGTTACAGTGATGAAGCTGTTGTTGCATCTTTTGTCTTCTTCATGGGTTCATAGTATGAATAATATTCTGTGCTCTGGTCTCTTGTTATTTGTGGACTCGCCTGCCTTGAATCATCCCTCGGGGCATGAATAAAATATTCTGAATTGACTTGAATGGAATTTTCATCCCTAGTGGAATGAATCTTCTTCTAGTTAACCTCAGATTGACTTACACGCCACCAACAAACCCTCATGTGTGTTTCTGTCTCACCTGCATTCAGCCCCCCCCCCCCTCAACTTTCCGCTCTCACGTTGTCAGGCTATGGCTCCTCAGCTACCACAAGGCTCCTGGTGGAGGTGCTGAGGGAGCAGGGAGAACATTGTTTGAACTACAGTAAAACACAGCTCCCTTCAGCTCCCAGATCAAAGGCAGAGGATTACCAACAGCCTGCTGTAATGGGACCACAATGACTTGAAATCGCTGGAATGGCTTGGTACACTCTTCCCCCAACCACAACATTGTTACAAGAGGCTGCGGTGGAACACCCTGAGAAAGACAACAGTAATCGAGTAATGTGGGTTTCTCTGGGTGTAAACTCATCTGCTCTGCTCGATTCTCTGTGTGCGATCCTGCCACAATCCTGAAGTTGTTTAAAAAAAAAAAGAAGAAAAAGGCTGAGATAGAATAAATATCTGGTTTTAAAACGGTAGAATCAGTATTCCTGCAGCCAAAGAAGTGTCACACCTTTTTTCCTCTCAGTCCACCGACAATGTCTGGCCTGTCTGAGTCAATAAACCCCCTCACCTGTCCACATACATTTGTCCAATTGAATATACAGACACTGTGTGTGTGTGTGTGTGTGTGTGTGTGTGTGTGTGTGTGTGTGTGTGTGTGTGTGTGAGTTTTCCTATCATCAGTGCAGGTCAGTGTATGTTTTGAGTGTTTTACGAAGGTCAGTGTTTTTTTGCTTTTTGAGACCATGTTTTTGATTTTATTTTGACAGTGACACAGACAGGAAACACATCTCTGATGGAGTCAAAGCACTAAACTACCATATTCCTCCCAGCACTTTTTTTTGTGTCAAAATAAATTTAAATTTAGGGATCACTTCCATCATCTTCTCTTAAATACAGAAATATACACAATATATCCAGCGTTTTTATTTTTATTTTTACTGTTGTCCTAAACAATCCTTCATCTTTGCTCTGCCTTTTTTTTCCTTTTTTCCCTCATTCATCGCTGTGTTTCCTCATCTGAATTGAGGGTTTGTATTTTGTACGGACTGTGAAGCCTTTTTGAAAAAGATTTGAGATTTGGAGCTCTATAAATAAAACAGATTACACTTGACTTGCTTGTGACCCCCCCAATAAAAATCAGCATCTGGCTTGTAAAAAACGTCGCCACAGATTGCAGGTCTGTGGGAATCAGAGTGATTTTTATTCACATTTTTATAACACTTGTTTCAGGGCCTGGAGAGATAAAAAAAAAACTGCAGAGTAAAAGCGAAGATCCAGGAGGCCTCTTCTTAGTCATGTACATATATTTAAATGTGTTGTGAAAAAGGTTGTGTTGACTAAATTGTGCTCTAAATCTCAGGGTTGATCACATTCGATCAGCTATTATAATATGTGAAACCTCTGATGTGCCATTTTCTGCACGTTGTCTGTTTTCATGTTTTTGAGCACAAACATCCACATTACATATTTGTTTGCAATCTTTAGGTCTACAAATAAGTGAAATAATCAAACAGATTTCCTAATGAAAGCCAGTTTCATCATCTAAAAAGATGTTCACGGCCAAAGTAATGGGTTAATTAAGTCATGTTTATTCATGTTGCTGTTGTAATTTGCATTTGTAGGCAGAAACAATGTAACATTAATTACATTTTCAGACTCTCGGTAAACAAATATAGAAATGTGAGTGTGTCTGACACTGACGACGAGCATGATGAGAGTGGCGGCGTGTGTCATGAGGATTGGATCAAATTGTCTACATTTGATATTCCTCCGTGCTCCCTGTGCACCACTATTATCATCACGTTGTCAGAGTGTAACATGTTCATTTAGGTTCATGTTTAAAGCAAATGAATTCATTTGCATTTGCAGTTTGTGTATGTGTGTGCGTGTGTGTGAAGCAGCCACTCTGCAGCATTGTTGTATGAATGCTGTAATTGCGGCTGGTTTTTTGACGTTCCCTCTGCGCTCGGCTCTCCATCGCAGAGATTTGAGCAGAGAGTGACACCCTCCCTCACATGTTCTCCTCGGGGGAACACTTACAAACAGTACGCCAGCCGTCATTCAGACACAGCCCTGCATACTTTGCCACTTTGAAGTCTCCCCTTCCTGTTGTTTTTTTAAAATCCCCCTCGCCTTTTTTTTTCTCGCATTGTAATCCCACTGTTACTGCAGGGATCCTTCACTATTCAGACCATTTGTTCATACAAATACAACACATCATCAGCAAAAAACAATATGTTATGCGCGACTATTGAATAGAAGGCGAAATCTAAATGGGTTCAAGTGCTGGCACTGCCATGCATCTCTGCCTCAGTGTTGCCAATCCCTGTAAAAAGTTAATGTAAGCAGGATTCACAGGGAGCTGCTGGTGATGAAATTATGGTGTAACTGATACCAATGTGCCATAGTAGAGGAGTGCATGGCCGCCCGTGTCTTTGAAGGAGGCTCTTCCCATCCCACGATGCACTGCTGGAGAGGGCTCCTGTATGGTTGTACAGTACAAACGGACAGATGGAGGGCAATACTGCACAAAAAGCAGGCAATCGTTTTGCCGCAATACAGAAAAAGCAATGCGAGTTAAGGAATTCATTGTGGATTCACTATTGCACACTATACTGAAATCTGTACAAATATGTATTTACACATACAGTACACAGTGCAGGAGGTTATTTCTGTGCCAGGGTAGCAGAGGTTTAATTTTCAAAATGAAAATATTTACATTGAATTCATATTCACATCTGCTTTCGTGGTGTGATTTCCAACTCAGAGTCAAAATAAAATAGTAAAATTTGTACTCAACTGAATCATAATTTAAAATATGACTGACTTCATAATTTTGAATCAATCCTGAAGGTTCCAGTTGAAAGCACGCTGCCTTCATCACTGATCTTGTTTGAGGTTATCAAATCTAAAATTCTTGCAGGGGCATTGCACACTTCACCACAACTTTTCCTGATCTCCACGACCTACGGTGATTACAGATTCATCCGCGACTAAAGAGGTGCATCATGCATAATAAAAAAAAAAACTGCACCGTCTGCAAAAATAGCAGGACGAACACTGTAAACAATGGGGGGGTGTAAGAGCTCTGAGGGGGAGGCCGTAAAAACCCACGGCTACAGGGGTGCCAAAAAACATGTTTTTTTTTCAAGAAGGGGTGAAGCCAGTGTTGCCTATTACTATAGCAACAGGAAGACCTGGCTGCTTCAATCAGCGTTTGGTTTGTCGGGGAGGCAGAGGATAGGCAGAGGAAGCTCCAGCCAGGGAGCCGTGCAGAGCCGTCCTGGTTTTACTAATGAGGGCAGTGGGACAAGCTGGGTGTCACCCAGCCTGTCCGACCTCCACACATCCTACCTGTCAACACCGGGGGCCCGTCACGCCGCACGAGCAGCCCCGGAGGTCAGGATGCAAGGAGCACAAACAGAGTGACAGACCGGGGAGGCTGACAGTAAACACACCTGATTACAGACAGACTGTTGTGGTGGAGCACAGACTCGTTATCACATCACAGCTGGATTGTGAACATGAGGCACGACCTGCAGATGGATTATCACACACATTTCACAGAGCAGCAGCTTTATTCCCACTGAGTGTAAACGTCACCTCGTCTTCTGATCCATCGATCAGGGATCGAAGTGTGTGCTTCAGCAGCTGGAAGTGAAGGTCGGCTGTATTTAGAAGATATAAAAAATAATAATCATAAAAAAAAAACCCACACTTCCTGTGTGTGATTAACTTTCACGTCTGTAGATTTTTTTCACACTCTTGTAGCACGTTTGTTGTTTTTCTCTGCTTCATTAAACATCATGATTAAATGAAGCTCGTTCAATAATAATGATGCTGCTGGAACAGAGACAAGATTTAGAACAGCATCACCGTGGAGAGTGGCAGGTGTGTGTAACACACAAACACACACACAGGTTTAATTGTGTTATGGAAACACTGTGCTTGTGAGCAGGACTGTTTAAGTTCTTATTATATATATTTATATATAGATTTTTTTTAACAGATAACCCCTAATGAAGACATATTTGATATTATTATAGATCTGTTTTATTATCATCCACCATCTTTTTGTTTTAAATACATCGACATTGAATATCTACTTATAATAACAATATAATGTGTTGTGAACATTTATTAAATGTTCATATGGTGCTTAAAATAGCTAAATCTTATTATTAGGATTATTATTTTTCATTATATTTCAGTGACTTTACAGATGATTGTATAATACTGCCCTAAAATAGACAAACTCTAAATCATCAGAAGCAGAAATATCTCTTTGATTATTTATCAGCTGATGCAGTCCGCTAATCTTCCTCAACATACTACACATGACGCATTATATGGCAAACATTTAATTGCATTAATATACAGAAAAGCGCTGATCAAAACTTACTAATCAAAGCCAGTAGATATATTTCTAAAAAATTCTACATAGATCTGCATTTCAGCTCAGTCCTGTGTGAACTAAACATCATGGAACCACATTTGATTAAAAAAAAAGAGAAAATATCGCTGAAAGAAGGTGGAAGAAGATGGTATATTTGTGTGTGTGTGTGTGTGTATGTGTGTTTTAAACCCTCAACTGGGCTGACAACTTCTGGCTCTCTTTCGCCAGCCCAGTCTGAAATGATGTGTTTGTGTTTGATAGATCATTTGTTCAAATCAGTTGCTCGTATTGTGAATGGATGAGTTCATGAAGAGTGTTTTCAGACACAGTGTTGTTGATTTAACTGTTACAGAGAGATGGGCGACATCAGGAGGGTTAAACGTCTCTCCTGACCTTTTGGCTTAAAGCTTTAAGGCTCAAGAGAAGTTTGAATTCTGCATTTATTTTTGAAAAATAAAAGCTTTTTCTGATCAACCACCGAGCACCAGGCCCTGTGTGTCTGTGTAAATATCAGCGAGCTCGGATGTGAGTGTAGATTACTAAAACTGATATTTTGCAGCCTTGAGCAGGTTCACAAACTAACTTTCAGAAGTCGGCGGGCAACATTTTTGTTCAGCTCTAAAACGTGTTTTTTTTCTTCTTCTTCTTTTCAAGCTTCAAAGAACGTGTTGATCCTCTTTAAAGGTTTTAATCCTGTATACTTGTCACGTAATATGAAGATTCAAATAAAACATTTCAAATGTGAGTCTGTGTGATCGGCGGAGGGTTTGTGTTAAATAATTAGGATGGGTCAATGTGGAGGGTGTCTGTGTGTGTCTGTGTGTGTGTGTGTGTGTGTGTGTGTGTGTGTGTGTGTGTGTGTGTGTGTGTGTGTGTGTGTGTGTGTGTGTGTGTGTGTGTGTGTGTGTGGGAGGGGGTTACCCGTGAAGATTTAACTATATTTAAAATCTAAATTTAATCATACAATGACATTAACTAGTTTTCTCCTCAACTCAGCTATCCACACACATTTCTATATGAACATTCTCTCAATATTTCATAAAATCCTTTAAGTGTTCAAAACACTGGATTAGATTTCTCACACTTACAACAAATAACTTCTGTGTTGATGTGACCGTGAGCTGTTTATTAAATATTAATAGAACCCTTAGATAAAGTGAAAAACTTTATTATCACCATAAGAAAGTCTAAAAGTCTCCCTTTACTGAAAACTCTACTCAAAGCATCTCTCTCTCTCTCCATCACCATCTGTAAACATACATGTCTCCTTAATGCATGTTACTAACTAAACTTCTTACCTGGAGTTAATTATTGCTGCCATATCTCCATTACAGTTTATAGTTAGTTGATGATTTGGTGCTGCTGTGCATCTGTGTCTATCTCTATCACAGGTTCCAGTGCTCTTGTAATCATTTTATCATTCATTGTAATTCATTGTCACTTTATCATTCATTGTGATTCATTGTCATTTTGTCAGTCATTGTAATTGTACAACATGTTTGTGTTGATTTGTCCTGTACACGTGACATCCATTGCCGTCTGTCCGTCCAGGGAGAGGGATCCCTCCTCTGTGGCTCTTCCTGAGGTTTCTTCCACCTTTTTTCCCTGTTAAAGGTTTTTCCTCACTTGAACCGAGGGACAGAGGGTGTCACTCCCTGTATAAAATGAAAGCCCTCCGAGGTAAAATGTGTTTTGTGAATTTGGGCTATACAAATAAAATTTGATTTGATCTGAATTGATTTTTTTTTAAACTCCAGGTGTGTTTAAGTGATGTTGGTAAATCTCAGCTCTGACAACAGGTGATGTGGTGATGGAAGTGAAGTGTCTGTTTGTCACATTATGCTTCCTGCTGGGGGGTCATGCCCCAGCAGTTATGCCTGTTACGCGGTACAGTAAAGTGTAATGATGATCAGTCAGGGTGAAGAGTGATAGCAGGCCAATAGAATTAAAAAAGTTCCCCCAGATAAACCAATGGTGCGGCCACATTGTTACAGCGCTCAGCGAATCCCCTGCGGATCTGATGCAACAGGGCTGCAACTAAAGTTACACCTTCGAACAGCAACACGGTGTCCTTCCGCTACGGCGCTAGGGAAACTAGTGCCTGCTGAACTACACCTCTCGGCTGTTTAGGCGTGTTTGAATAACGTTTTGATGCGTTGTTTTGTTATTATGAGCATTGTGGGAACTGTTGGGTAAATCACTGAGCTATCACAGCAGCCTCCTCCCAGGTTTAGGATATGATTTTAGTACTTTTTACAGCGTTCAAACAAAGCACAAATATCCTGTCATTAGAGTACTTAAAAAAATCTGTCATTATTCAGACATGACTTAATACAGGGAGTAAATGAAATGCAACACGATGAAGACATTAGAGCAGTGTGTGTGTGTGTGTGTGTGTGTGTGTGTGTGTGTGTGTGTGTGTGTGTGTGTGTGTGGTGCGCTCGTGCTCTCTGGGTAGCGGGAAAGTCCCCGGGTTCATGACGTAACGGCCGGCTGAAAGTCTGTAAGCTGCGCATTGATTTTGTCTGCTGTGATGCGGTCCCGGGCTTGAGGAGTTGTAGAAGTAGCGGATTTAAAAACTTTCTGTTCGTCGAAATAGCACTTGATGAAGAGTCCCCTGCCCTCCAAAAGAGAAAAGTATGGCTTTTTAAACTGTGACTGAGTCCCTTCCTCTTCGTCAAGCTCCGCGTCTTTAGCAGACTACTCTGAAACTATGGGGTGAGTACCGTTTTTCAACGCTTTGGAGCAGACTGTGTGGAGACAGAAAGTTCACACTATGGTTAGCTAACAGATGACTTTAGACAGACACGCACTTTCATTTAACGTCCACGCGACTGTTTTATTCGCTGTCACTCTTTAAAGCTCTTTTTATTTACGTGAAAACACGAGTCAGTTTATTTCTTACTGTTTTTAGACACAATTTTAAGCGTTATAAATATGTTTCTGTGAACAACTTTCTATATTATCCATGTAAAAATCTGTCAAAATGTCATTAGTGCTGTTAACCATTTGTAGTTTTTGATAGTAGTTTTTATATTTTATTGAGTCTCAAACTGTATCAAGCTACTTTTTTTTGCACTTTATTACTTTATTATATATTGTGGTGACACAATTCAATAACTGGATGAGGTGACAGGTGAACAGAAAATTTTAATGTTAAGTTAATAAATTAAAAACTTTTCTTTTTTTAAAAACACTAATTTCTGTTTTATTTCAAAAATATCAATTATTTAGATTTTTTTCTTCAATATTTGGGCTAATTATTAAAAATGAGATCTAAACAATTAATTAATTAATTAATTAATTAAAATTTTAATTAAAGAAAATGACATTTCTTTCCCTCCACAGGTCTTCAGGAGTTCCCACAACTCTTTCATCCAGCCAGCGTACACTTTGTGCTTTTGAACAATTTAATCGAAGCAGGCGACACAATGGCGGCATCGATCCTTCGCAGGAAAATTCCTCCCATTTCCACAGGCGAGCTCTGCGCTCCCCCACACCGACAGGCTAGCCGTAGCCAATCACGGCCCAGGACGGGGGCGGAGCCAGCGGAGAGGCAGCACTTAATTGGTGAGTTTGGCCAAGACGCTTTTTTATTTTTCCACATCCCGAGGTCGGAGCCGCAGTGCAGCACGGGGCTAATGTCGTACAGTGAGTACAGCTAAGTGGATATTTATCGAATGCAGACGATGCTGTTCAATCATTTTCAGATGATCGGTTAGTTGTTCACTTGGATTTGTCGGATGTATTGCTTGATTTTTAACTTCATTTATCCTCTCTACCTTGCGTGATTTCAAGATTGTTTTCCCTTCTTTTTTAAAATTTGTATTTTTTTAATTTTCACTTATTCTACAGCAGCTGAGTGAAAAAAATATATGGATTGTTTTACTGACGAAATGATTATTTTTTAATTTTCATAGGTGATGGTCACTCAGATTGGATGACGGAAAAAGTTGATTTGTCTTCATTTGTGTCGACGACCGAGTCTTCTCCCAGCTCATCCCTTCCACCCTCGCCGTTAGAACAAGATGTCAAGGTGCCCTCGGATCTGGAGGTCATGACCTCTCTACTGCAGGAGGAGCTGGCTCAGCTGGAGGACTACTTCCGCTCCGAGTCCACATCCACGACGAACAAGTTGGAGAAATCCTCAAAATGTGACAAGGGTGCCCAAGCCATGGGCTCCCAGTCTTATTATCAGTTACCCTATGGCTCATATGGGACCAGCCAATCAGAAACCAGCCCTGTGGTTGTTACCTTGGCAACAGGGGAACTGGACCTGGCCAGCTTCTGTGGCGGTCCCATCAGCAGAACCAAAATTGCGCGACCTGCTCCGTACAACTACCACCACCGCTACCACCACAACAACGGGCGAAGAATCATCAGCGAGGCGGTGAAAGTCGGGGAGGAAGTTGGACTTGATACGTGGGGCTCCAGGGGAAGTTACTCAGGAAGCACAGAGTTGTCTGTGAACCACTACTCCACGCTGAAGACGGTGAGCAAGAGCAGCCTCGGGAGCGTCAAGAAGGTGAGAGAATGTGCTTTATCGTTGAAAGAAGAGGAGAGCTATTGTTTTTCAGAAGGAATGTTTTGCAGCGAAGAGATTGCTCGAGGTTTTTGTCTGGGTGGCTCGTACGACGGCCACCACAAGCGAGATGGACAGTTGATGCACAATGTGAAGGTCAATGTAAGTTACGACAGCGCTGGGCTCGAGGTCTTGCACTGCAGCAAAGATGGAGGACTTTCCGGAAGTATTCCCCAAGAGACAATGGTGGCCAGCGACGGCTACTTCCACCAGTCCATGGCCGGCACAGAGCCTTACCATAGCTTTATAGGTGACCTCGATCAGCCGTCACAAGCACAGGCTGTAGAGCCCCCAAATGGCCACTACCTCTATCCAGAATGCCTTGCAGACCAAAGCTATGAATGTCTGTCCAGAGGGGAGGGCGAGGGGATGCTGCTAGGCGCCCCCATCCACCGCCCCACCCAGAGGCTAAAGGATGAGCCCTGCTCTGTCAAACCAGCTCTGGTGATGGGTGCCGCTTCTCTGGAGACGGGCACCGGAGAGAGGAAGCAGAAGAAGAGAGACCAGAACAAAACTGCTGCTCACAGGTAAACACAAAAACATACTTGATGCTTCTAGAGAGTTGTCTGTTAATGAAGTCAATGAAAGTTTTGTTAAAAGTAAGAAAAGCAAAGTATTTAGTGGATGGTTACTGATCATATTCTTGTGATTTTAATCTGCCTGAATACTTGTAGTTTCTCTTTGTAACGTGAGGAGTGTTGCATGAACCAGGCACCCCACTTCTTTAAATGTAGGAGGGATGGATGGAAAGTCCCATCACTGCCTGCCAAACTCAGCCCCACCCATTTCTATAAGTGTATAAAGTCTGTGTGTGTGGGAGTCGTTTTTATTTCCTTCATTTACGGGGCAGTATTCACAACGTTAGAGAAGAAGACAGTGATAGGTGATGAAATAAACGGCACATTATGTTTCCCCTGGGGAGGGATGTCTGAGCTGTGTGAGTAATGTGGCTCAAAGGTCACGCTCACTTGACTCATTAATAAAGATGCAAGGCAGCAAAATAAACAAAAAAACAACAACCTGTCAAACCAACTGGAGGCGTTGTTTTTCTCTGCAGGTACAGGCTGCGTAAGAGGGCGGAGCTGGACTCTCTGGAGGAGGAGCTGCATGGCCTCGAGGGGCAGAACCGGGAGCTTCGTGACAAGGCGGAGTCGGTGGAACGAGAAATCCAGTACGTCAAAGATTTACTGATCGAGGTCTACAAGGCTCGCAGTCAGCGGCTCAAACAGGACGGCAGTGCCTAAAAAAATAAATAAAAATAAACGCCCACGCTGACCTCACCTCGAAACCTCCCAACCAGACCAGCACCAAGAGAAAAAAAATCAAAGCACCAACTGTTTTTTTGTCTCACAAAAATGAAATGGTAGTTGCATGATTTTGGTAGTTCTTTTCTAAAAAGAAAAAAAAAATCTCTATATATAATTGTTCCGAGAGGATGGCCGAACAAAAACACACCTTTCCTTAAAAAAAAAAAAAAAACACAAAGAGAAGGAGTTTCCAAACATGTGACTAAACTATAACAAGCCTTAGCGAGGTGGCTTCCAGAGGAGATGCTGAACTTTGTCCGTGACCACTGTGATCCGAACTGCACTCACAGCCTTGTGATGACTGACTTTGTGCTTGCAAAATGGATTGATCGTTTACAAAAATGCTCTTTGAATTAGTGGGTAGTGACTGAATTTGCTCGTGTTTTTTTTGTGACATACATTGGCAGCATCGAGGCAGATCCATATTAAAATATATATTTTATTTTATATTTTATTTTTACTTAACAATGTTCATTTATCATTTTGCTTCAAACAATCAACAAATAAAGGGATTACTGGACAAAGTGTGTAACATGCTCTACAAATATTCATTATCAGAAACATTTATAAGATTTGTATTGCTAAAGTGTTGAGTATTTACACTTTCTTTACCCTCACTGAAATACCCAATGCATGTTTGATTTTGGAAAAAAAGCATGTGCGAGTGTTATTTGAAGGCAATATTCTGTTAACTGCATGGCTTCAAGATCTCCACCGTGTCGATTTCACTGAGTTGACTTTATTCTTCTCATCAGCTGGCGACTTTTCTCTGACCCCCTCCTCTCCTCCCCCCTCCGCTCCACAGTGCCATTGTGCTCCATGCTCAGGTTTTGTTTATTTTCCGCTCTGAGAAACATTCAGAAACATTTACTGGCTTTCTTTCCTTTTTTCTCTTTCTTCCTCTCCCCCTCTCCCTCTCTCTTTCTCTTCTCGGCTGTATTTTGCGAACAAACAATCACCTGTTGACGCAACAATAAATCGTTGTTGGGTAACGGTACGACTTCATTTTGTTTTCAATTGATCAACTTGATGTATCTGAAATTCAGGTGCTTTTAATAAATCGATGTCAATGTCAGGAAATTCTACATCAGGTAAATTACAGCCAAATAAAACCACTTATGTAGTATCATTGATCTCTGCCTTTGGACTGTTTTTCACTGCATACTGACATTAAAGACGCCTCCACAGAAGAAGAAGAGGGTGGGATTAAGAGATAGAGAGAGACACCCCTCCCATCTGTTCTGGTGCTCTGCCCCATAACTGATGGTCCCAACCCTCTTTTTTTTTCATGCTTTCTTTCTTCCTTATTTTTGGCTGCAATGCGGTCAAGTTATTTCCCAGGATTCACCACTGGACGGCAGTACATCAAGGGGCAGCTCTTTGATTGACACCTGACTGTTGTGCAACAAAACAGACCTGTTCCCCTTCTGATTTACAAGCTACGATTGAGTCATCTTGTCCAAACAGCCGCACAATAAAGAAAGGTGTTTATTGCAATACGCACTTCACGTGTGATTTTCTGCAATATTACGATGAAGCCATAAGCTCCCCAAGGGGGAGGGAAGACCGGAGTGGTATCAAGCTCCGGCAGTCAACAAACAGAAGTTGCCTATCTCATATCCCAGCTCGTGGAGGGTGTGTGTGTGTGTGTGCGTGTGTGAAATCTCTTGGTATCTCTCCGAGCAGTCGTAGGCCTTTCAAGTGCATGAGGCAATATCACACAATAGTTGCAGGAGGAGGAGCGAGATGCAAGTGAACTATCAGAATAAAAAAGTAGTGGGTTGACAGAGAATGCTGTTAAAATGTATTGATTCAAGTCTCCATCTGTTTGTTGTCTGCTTCGCACAGATGAAATGTAAAAATGTACTAATGCTGATCCAAGATTTATGATCTGTTTTTACAGTGTGTTCAATAAAGTTCTTCACTACAACACATTCATATAAATTTGATGTGGTAATAATCTGTCCGCGTTTTGTCCTGCGTCCAGGTCTGAAAATGATGAAATAATATGAATATAATGAAAAATTCCAGTCTGAAAAGTAGCAAATAAATTCATATGAATCATGAAAATATGAAAAATATTCAAGTGTTTGACAAATTAACAAACAAATCTGAAAGCAGAACATGCAGAAGGAATTCAAGATATATTTCATTTTTTTATTACTAAACCATTTTGTACACTAAGATCATATCATACTAATATAATAAACTATTTATATAGAACCTTTCATAACACGAGTATAACAGCTCAGAGTGTTTCACAAGAAAAACAAATCAATAATAGTTACTAATATGGAGGGATGTAAAAATATGTGAAATATATAATTTATATGATCATTACACTGATTTTAAGACTAATATGTGGACAGCTCCATTAAAATCTACAGTATGTGTAATATTAATATACTGGATGTGCAAATGTGGCAAAATTTTACGTGAATACAGAGAAACTGCAGCATCTACAGGAGGAAGTTTATTAATTTCTTGTGAGTGCATGTAGAATACTCCAGTAAAATTTACTGTATATGTGTCTCTCTGACCACCAGGCGGCGCTCTAAGCTTATAGTAAGACTGCCCTGGAGTCATGCAGGCTTGTTTTTAAAAATGAGATTTTTCCAATTACCCTACAAACAGAACAATACAGTGTGAATATACACTGCATATCCAATTCAATTCAGATGTTGTGTAGCACACACACACACACACACACACACACACACACACACACACACACACACACACACACACACACACACACACACACACACACACAGGAGAGTTTTTAATGAGATCAAATGACCTTTAGGACATGATACTTGTTATTAATACAATGAGGGGAACGCACATATTAATAACAGTGTGAAAAATCCTGTGAGTAAAAATCTTGTTGTGGCTTCCACATTATTTAGACCTTAATGGAGGACAATATAATAAAGTGAATAAATCATATATGGAATCTAAAATGTACAATTAGATCAACAGTTTGGATTATTACTTTATACTTTGTTTATTCATTATAAAGACACAGTAAACATTCAGCAAACATGCATTAAGATTAGCCTATACTACAACAAACATACATTAAAATAAAACTATACTACAGTAAACATGCGTTAAAGTTAAAACAATTAGCTGAATCTGCATTTAAATTAAACCTGTGCAAAGAAGTTGTGCAGAATATGAATATGTGCATAGTAATTTGACATCTGCAAAGAAGAAATTAAACGTGCAGAGAAGATAAACCTGTGCTGATGTCTTTACAAATAGAAAACTATATAAAAGTAAAAAAAGAATATTTTATATAAAAAGAAACAGACCTACAAAACAGTACTAACCATTGCACCACCGTGCAGCCCCGATATCGATATTTATATTGTTATATATGTTTTTTTAAAATAATTAACCTACTTTCCAGGCAATAAACCTGATTCTTATGATTATCACTAATGCATATATGTGTAGGAAATATATTAACGCAGCTACTTTGAACTACTATATAATACTTAGTACTTTTATCTGTAGCAATAACATCTCTTTGTATAAACTTTTATAAACTAAATCTGCAAGATGATAAGGTAACAGATTATAAAGAATGAATAAATAATATTAACAATTTATTATTATTTTCACAACTAATACCCTAAAAAGTACTAACAACACATTGCAGTATGTGACATAACATCTAAAAAAAATCTGAGGGAGCATCAGGTGATCACTGACAAACCCTTATTAATCACTGTTGTACGTGTGTTTGTGTGCGTGCCACAGTGTCTTCCATGGAAGCATTCAAAAGTTTCTCAGTGTGGGCGTTTACATAAGATCCTGAAATGAATCAATCAACTATTGTGAAAAACTGCAGGAGGGAACAGAGGGATTAAGGGATGTGACATTTGGTGTTCTCTGAAATACACTGAAGTCATGTCTGTGGATGTTGATGGGTGGGCGTTTGCCATGCTGACCTCTCAGTGAAATGCATGTCATGCTAACATGCTAACAGCAACAATGCTAACATGTTGATGTTTGGCAGGTAGATATAATGTATTTCATGTTCACTGTGTTAGCTGTAATTTGCAATAAACACAAGACTGAAGCTGATGTCTGCGTTAGGTTTAGGTTTAGGATTACCTGATGACCTGATGGTGGCACTTAGAGGAAAGGGATCATAATGTATCCTCAAAGGGATCTTTATCTACAATCCATCCAATAGCTGTCAAGATATGTCACAAATAAACCCCAAAAATGAACCTCATGGTGTTGCTAGAGGAATAGTCAAGGGATAACCCACGTCAGCAGGATGTCTGCACAAAATATAATGGAAAGCCATTCAATAGTTGTTGAGATGCTTCACTCTGGACCAAAAGGTGGTAGACTATGTTGGACAGCTCATCACTGGCATTCCCAAGAGCCATGCTGCTAGCATCGCTAAAAATAAAACTGTGTTGAATTGTTTTGTCCTGAAGTAATCGAGTGCTCTGGGGTCATGAAAATCCACATGAAATGTCAAGGCAATGGAGTGAGACGTTACTGGGCCAGAGTGATGGATGGACACAACAAGTGAGTGACATCAACATTGTTACGTGTCTGTGCCGGGAAGAAAAACCAAGACAGTTTACCATTCATGTGAGCTCATTAAGGATCGATCTTAATGAAAGCTACGCGAGAATACACAACAAACAAATGCTGAATATGAGTCAATAAGGAGCAACATGATGAACTGTTTCCCTCTTTCCCGCATGGTACACAGTATGGAGCATATACGAATTAATTTTGCAGTTCGTATACAAATAAATAAATAAACATACTGATGCAATCCGTGCACAGATGGATGTAAATCTAACAGTAACCTCTGGACTCTATACTGCCAGTTAAAGAGAGAACAAAGAACACCAAGCCTGACAGTTCATTCATGACCTTGGAAACAGCAGTTGGTAAAAACATGTCAAGGTCCAATTTTTGTTTGTTTATATGTTTCTCAGCTGTGAGCAGTTCCTCAGTTTTCTTTGTGCATTGCATTATGGTTAATGGTGTCCATCAACAGCCCCCAAAAATACAAGATAAATGTAGTCTTGTCACTTAAAAAATATGCATTGCTCAACACGAGTTAATGACCAATCAAGAGTCAACAATGAAGATATGACATCATCAGCAACAGTAACTATGAATTTAGATCCTCATTGGGCATTGATATTTCTGTGAGCGGTCAAACAGAGATATGGTGGCTAAAGGAATAAGAGGTAAGACAAAAGCAACACAGGATCGCATTTGAGAAAATAGGGGAGGACGATGTGGGAGAGGGGATGTGATGCAAGAAGGGGAGAAAGGGAGGATGAGCATGATGATGAGGGTTGGGGGTAGAGGCAGTAATGGTGGGGAGCAGAGGATGAGCTGGAGCTCGGCGTTGCAGAATGGCCTGCAGCTCTGTTCGAGGCTGTACCAGCAGGAAGGTTTTAAATTCATTATGAGCAGCCAGTGGAGGAGGTGCAGTATGAGGGGCAGGCGGGAGGGTGGGTGGAGGGGGTTGGGGGTGAGGGTAAAGATGCTGAGTTCGTGGGCCAAGTGGTGCAACTCTCTGATTTGTTGCAACACTTTAACCTTTTGTTGTATAGCAACTTGGGCTGCAAATATGAAGGCTGGGACATGCTCAGACAAAATCATACAAGAAATTTAAACATCTTGCATAAAATATGTTTTTTGGCATGAAATTTGGCAATACGAAGCGAAGGTTCAGCCAGGAGGATGATTCACCTGATGATTTCTCTTTCCAACCTGTTTATCACTACACAATCTCTCAATATGCATGCATGACATTGCATGTCTATGAGCCCTGTGTGTGTGTGTGTGTGTGTGTGGTTGTATTTCAGGCCTATGTATCTAAAAACTTTTTTAGATACATATCGAGGGAAAAACTAATTTAATATTCTTCTTCTATCTACATTCCCACTAAGATCACGTGATTGTGCCTCAGGCAGGAAGAAGAATAAAACAAGCACTCCTGCTTGAAAACAAGACGCCCTTCTCAGGTGCAGCTACATCACCCTCAGCAAGAAGTCATGCCACCATCCTTATTGTTTTGACTCCTAAAATCCTACAGCATATTCATATTAGCTAACTTTTTATGGGATAAAACGTGTGTTAGCACAGCAACAAGATTTAGAACCTAACAAGCAAAAGTCACAGGGATTCTGATGGCTGAAGGTGTCAGTTAACCTTTATTACACGTCACTTCCCACCTCTCTCTCTTCCTTTACTCAATCTTTCAACTATAGACTAGTATCTTGTTCTGAATGACAGTGTTTTAATGTCAAAATGAATGGCATCCTAATGACAAACATCTGCACACAGTCAGGCGCAAATCCGTCAATCTCAGCTGAATCGTACTTTCATAGCTGCAGATATCGAAGAGTTTAATCCAGATTACACTCGTGTAAACATTGAGCAGTCACTGCCTGGTGTCCATTTCTGACATGCTGACACCTCATCATTCAATCCACAGTGTCAGCCAAACATCTCAATAAAACTGCTACCATCCTATTCCAAAGCAATAATCTGTGGTATAGTAAATTCTACTTTTCACACCTTGACACGTTTGTGTCACACACCTAAAGGTCGGTAAACAGCTGCGGTGCATATCTCTGTGGATTAGAAACTCTCAAGCGTTTAGTCACACCTGTATCACTGAATGTTATAGTGCGTATTTTTCCTCAAACATCAAACATTTAGCTGCTTTTTTACACCTCACAACAAAACCAGGCAAACCCGGCACGTCAAGCCAAATATCAGTCTTGGTCACCTTTTTGGTCACATACGTTGATATTGGAGCGGGATGTGCGCTGTCTTAAGTTTATCATTGCTGCTAATTGGCCCATATAGCACATTACCTGTGCTGCATTTAAAGCATTAATAAGCTGAAGTAAAGAGGAAAAACTGACTAATGACGAGGAACAACAGGAATATAAATGAAGAGGACAAGGATGTTTCTTTTATCTGTGCCACCTGTCTTTCTCTGTCTTTGAACGTGAAGGCAAGCATGCATAAACACATGCAACCCCTTTCGTGGTTTCTGTTGTGCAATTTCGATCCTAACGTTAACTGCTTGATTAAAATCTCACCCACAACCTTTTTTTAGTGCCAAGCTGAGTCACTAAAGGAGAATTCCGGTGACTCGATTTGTTTGTGGTAGTCATGAAAAGGTCTGTTTGTAAAGTGATGGTTCATAGTTGTCTTTTCTAAGTTTTGGGACACTCTTTCCCAGGTAAACATTTTCCCATCAAACACCTGCTTCATCTACCCAACAAGCCCCAACACATCTGGCTAATACTTCTGGAAAACATGAAGGAAGCTGTGCCGGAGCTTTGTTATTTAGGTGGAAGATCTTTGGCATTTATAGCTTTTAATAAAGTTCGCCAAACTATCAATCATCTCTGATCCAAATCACATTACTGCACAAATGATTCACGTAGAACTGTTTCTCTAGAAGAGGAAGAAGCACTCTGAAATCATTTGTGATCATCTGCGTTTTACTTCCAGATAAACAGGTAAACATGTTGCAGACTGTGGTCCAGATACGTTAAACATAAATCATTAATAGAAAGCAGAGGCAGCGGTAGGATTCAGGTAAAGGGTAGATGTGTCAGATAGGACTGCCACTTAAAATTCATAAATAACTGCAGTTTTTGAGCATTTAATGCTCATCTCCTTCAGATTTGAAAGGTGACTGTGAGAGGTATGTGTTTGTTCATCAGCTTGGATTTACAGTAGTGTCATCAGCAAAGAAACTGTTTCTAAAAGTTTACCACCCTTTTTTACTTGTGTCCCTGTGTTGTCCAAGTTTACTGTTTTAAAAATGGCTACAGGATGGAGTGACATCAAGTCCACCAATAACAGACACTGTTTACTGAACGTTTATTGATCTCTTTAGGATAAAAATGCACATAGGTACATTAATTATACCCACCACCTTGTGAATTATCACAAATTTAAAAAATGTTGTTTTAACATGATATGTTCGGTCAAAACAATAAAATAAAATAGTACTAACTTCTGTATTACCACACTGCAAAGGATGCTTGCAAAGTGTCCTTTTGTATGTTTGTCACCTTCACCAAGGATTTGTTTTCAATGTCTGTCTAATCTCAGGATTACAGAAAAAATTCTGGCCTTATTTTTTTCCTGAAACGTGGTAGAAGAACGTGGTAGAAGAGTGTAGTGTGGGCCAAGGAAAAGATCCCATTACAGTTTGGAGTGGATCCAAATCACAGGGCTCCATACACATGTTTTAACGTTGCGACAAAGATCAGTTCTAATCCAGACATGACCTGGAGAACAACTTGCAGATTTGCATATTGTAGCTGCAGTCTGAGTATGAAAAGAATTCCCACGCTGAAATAATATGAACATGGCCTAACGAACTTCACGTGACATCTTTAAAGTTATGTTTTCTACATTAAACACACTTTTTTCAAATTTCAGACTTACAGAACAGAAAATAGTCAAATACAAACAGAATTCCCAACCTGTCTGGAGGACTAAAAGTGGCAAAATTAAATAAATGAATACATCATTAAATAATTACTTAAATGTGTCATTAATTAATTTATTAAAATTGAAATTAAAGGGGTGGTTGGTAGCGTAGTGGGTTAACGACCGTCCCATGTGTGGGACTACAGTCCTCGCTGCAGCTGGCGCCGGTTCAATCCCACATCGGACGGCCATTTACTGCGTGTCACTCCCCCTCTCTCTGCCCCCTGCTTCCTGTCTATCTTCAGCTGTACTATCTTTAAAGGCATAAAAAGCCCAAGAAAATAATCTTTAAAAATAATAATAATAATAAAAATTGAAATTAAACACATAAGTGTTATTAAATGTAAACATAATTATTTAATTATGCATTTATTTATTTTAATTTTGGCATTTTTAGTCCTCCACATAGGAATAGTCTTTCAGAATAGTACTGATTTGACTTCACCCCTTGTAAAAAGTTCCCATATTATGAGTGGCAAGATAACATAAATGAATATATAAGACATATTTTTAGCATTTAATCAGTTAATAAATTTGTCTTATTGATTAGCAATATTCATATCAACAGTGCTATACAGTATGTCACTATGGTTTATTCAAAGTATGTTTCATACTAGCTGTGGTCTACCACTTAGTGACCATCCATCACTATAATGATGATCTTGTTTAATAAAAACATGCTCTTGTCTGTGTCTAAATGTGTTATTTAATAACAAAACCATAAAGACTCAGCTGTCAGATAACTTCTTAAACCTTATACTAGCATCTCTGCTAAGTTTAACCCAAATGAGACTTGTGTTTCTCTAAAAAAAAACTGAGAAACAGAAGCTTCTTGGGTCACTAGAGATGATCCAGGACATGTTTAGCCTAGCTTATCATAAAAAAACAGGCCAAGAGGAAAAACATAAACTGACTTGTTTATGTTTTTTAATATGTTAGCCAGCTTGCTAACCAGCAGCACAGAGATGTTCAAGTAGAACACGTTCTGTGTGTATTAAATATAGATGACACAGTGTGTACCTCTGCCTAAGCTGTGATAGTTGTTGTTGAAAGGCCTCTCTGTGAGCTGAGCTAGCTGGGCTAAACACATTCTGAATACTCCTCTAAAGACTGTGAGTAAACTGATAATTATGTATGTTTATATATTTTTTCTCAATAAGTATTCCTTTAAGCATAATAATTCATGAAACAGGTCAAAGAAAGACTACATTACATTTCACACAGTATAGTTCACATGTGCAAACTAAAGACTGCTTTTACATGTGAAGGCTATCAACTGAAGCTGTATTTAGTCCCCATCACCATAAAACACTTACTAAAACTTGAATGAATGTCCTCTAGTACAAAAATCTTTTAAAAGATCTGACATGTAAATCCTATGGCTGGGAGGGTAAATGAGAATAGTTCTCATGAGAATAAGCTATATTCGCACATCAACTGTTTAGACCTAAAAAAAAACTATTTTTAAAAAGTTTTAGTGGCCTAATTACAATGTTTAGAATAGTACATCAATTAACTAACTGTGGCACCACTGCCTTAATAACACAATATAACCTAGAACCTTTTGTTCCGGGTCACGTTTCCCTCCCTGCTGGAGGGTTTTGTATTATAGACCAAGCTTTTAAAAAATGACTTACCATATTTAAAACTGTTCTCATAGGACTTTACATGTTGATCTCCACAGACACACTAACTGAGGACAATTTGTTACTCCAATGTAACAAACAATGGAAGTTTCACAGAAACCAACCAATGGGCACCTAATGTTTTTGTGCAGGTAAAAACAAAATACCTGATTGCAAGTCAGGCATTTACACCACACACAAAACCTCAGATGCTTTACATTACAGGCCTGAACTGAAACCCAATTACAGGGATTCTTTTGTCAAATTCAAGCCAACTCAGAACATTACTGTCGGGTCTCCAAAAAGCCATGCCGGGCAGGTGTGCCGTGTACTCAACCAAATGTAGGCTGGATACTCTGGCTTCCCTAAGAAAGAAAGGAAACAAATTAATCAGTCATTGAGTTCTATAGAGATTGAGATCTATAGATTCCTTAAGTCACTCCAAGTTTCCTAAATCCAGGTTTCTTAATTAGTGCAACAAAATCTGGTTAATCCTATTCTGTTAATTCAGCATAAATACATAATCTTTCATGTGGTATGGTTGACAGGACCATGCTGCATGAAAAATGATCTGAGAGGTTCTGCCAGGCTAAAAGACTACAAGTCTGTAGCTTTGCTAGCGGCCCTGTACTGAGGAAAAACTGGTTACATTTTGCCTGAGGGAGGTGCAGGAGGTTGTGTTGTTCCTTAATGGGATGTTGACTTGTAGTCACTTGTTATCATCCTCTCCTATTTCAGTCCCTAAAGGTGTGCTGCTATGCCTTTGAATGGCCACAAATTGCTCTGTATGACAACTTCAAAAGCATACCAGCATACTTTACAGTCCTCACACCTACCACAGGAAACAGGTTGGAACTGGATCTATAGGTTAGTAAACAGATACTAGGAACATTTTGTTTGCCACGTTTACAAATGATGCACGCTGACTCATTATTTGTTCATGCTCTTCACGATATGCTGCCCTGCCAAAAAGCCGAATGACAAATAAGGGACGCCTGTGCTTGATGCCTTCAGCACTGTTTGAATGTCTCCTGGCTAAAACTGTCAGTGGAGCTGTGCTGTGGAGTCTGCAGGTTTGAGCACACAGGAAGTTATCTTAGAGCAGCTGCTTAGTGGTTACTGCCATTTTCCCAGAAGGCGGTGATTCAATATATTTCCTACAAATGTAGCTGCTGTAACATGAACCAACACTCGGAGCGGATATGTAATTAATGAGATGACATGCGACAAAAGAGGCCAAAATGTCCATTACAGAGTGTCGTACCATAGTATGAACGTAGCTGCCCATCTGCAGCAGGCACTCCAGGGTCTCCATCATCTGCTCTTGGCGCAGTGTGTGGAGTCTGGTCGAGGTGGGTGACTTGCTGCTCTCCAGCTCCCTCACTGTGGCTTTCAGAGCCACTGAAGCACACTGCAGGACACTCATTCCTGGCAACACACACACAGCATTTGGATTACTGGACACGAGGAGCTCTTCTAATCAATATCTAACCATAACAAAACATAACTTTAAAAAGGTATCTGACAGAGAAAACTTTCAACAGTCCATACTGAGTGTGCAGGTAGTGAGTCACACCGAGAGACGACTGATTCAGGTTGAGTCACTTCACTGCACACAGATGCTGGATGTCACGTTCTTCTGAAACACTTTCATTCACAGTAATACTGATCATGTGATGCCACATCACAATACTAAATTTATCAAACTGGCATTATAGTCAATTTGTGACAATAAATTACATTTTTATGCAGATGAAAGTCTTCTTTATTGTTACGATAGCAGCTGGTATTCAATAAAAAATATGCAATCAGAATTAATGCTCTCACGTCGCGATCATGGAAACTGATTGATGGTATATATGCTATTTGTACACTAGCGTATCTTGACCTCTGAAAAATGGTGACAAAAAGGCAAAGGGGCGATGTACAGAAGCCTCTCTTCAGTCAAGATAGTGGCAAAGCTAGCAAAAACATAGGTGTTTATTTATCTAATATTGTGTCTGACTTTACTACAAAAATATCTGGTATGGAATTCATCTGCAGATGCTCCGGATCAAGTTAAGACCAAATGTTTATAAGGATGTCCGATGATTTAAACGAAGACAACACCGAAAATGTGTTTGTCAGCTTTGTCTTTAGCCTAGCAGTGATCACGGTTAAAAAAGGAGTTAGAAGACGGCAATACACTTCGTTATTTATTCTTCTGTAACAGGACCATCAAGGAGGAAGTTGAGGTAATAAGGTTAGGGTATTGGTTATTTATTGTTTTAAATGTCAATCATCATTTTTCTTTTTTTATGACTGTTACATGTGACCACTCATCGGCACTGCTTCATTCTAATCTTTATCAATACAGTTTATCATCAGTATTATTCCTAAACTTAAGGTTTTGAAAAGCGTCATCACTTACCAGAATTCTCAGTCGCTTCAACATCAACATACACGCCGTCCATCATGCTGTGTTTTAGAACCTATGAGAAAACATGCACACTGGTCAAAGACTCTCATCACTTCCTCTTATAAAACTCTCTCAGCACAGACAGTTGCAGTGAAGCTGTTGTGCTCCTGCTGCTCTTGGATGACGACAGAGGGCACAGATTGGTGGACAAGGACCTGACTACTTAAGTCATTTTACTGTGAAGCTTTGATGGGAACATTGGAACAGACATCTGTGTGGCTGTTGCAGGTTGCATAAGATTTAATTTAAAAAAAAGAAGAAGAGTTACACCCACTCGATGTGGCAAGTAGGAGAATGTTGTGTGGCATTCAAAGAACGCAGACCTGACGCATTCAGAGGGTTGTGCAACTCTAAGTCAAGTATCTACTGGTAGAGCAATTCATGATCAATAAAATGGTGCTAGTACTAATGGTCATTTTCACATATTTTAAAATGCATTTCTGTGAGAGCCATATAATATTTTTTAACACTGAATATATATACTGTAAATAAATGAATGCACTTTTAAGTAAGACCAACAATTTTAGAGTATAAGTCTCTATAAGTTCTTATAGTATAAGAACTATAAGTTCTTTTTAATAATGTTGTTATACTGAAGCTAACCACTAATAAATAAAATACTTTTTATCATTAATGCGACTTCTCTTGCTGCATGGTCCCGATCATGCACCAATCCCTATAGCAACCGCTGTGTTTCGGATATAGACCCGCATGCACACTCACAAACTGAGTGAACTCTCGAGGTTTCTTTTGCTTTGCATTCGAGTCCTCCTTCGAGTCCGGGCCTGACAAAAATAAGTGCTCTGCAGTGCATCGCTGCAGCATGATGACTTCACATCTCTGAGTACACTATGTTCACACATAGCATGAGTCAACCATCATACAGGCGGAATCAAGAAAACACATGACACCCAATGAAATACTTAACATTTAGAACATGTTCAATATCCAGGATATGACACAACGTGACACGCTGTGCACACACTGGTGTGTCTTACAAAACCAGCTGCGTTGGTTTTCTTGTGAGCTTTTCATCTGAACGCATCAGAGAGGTTATTTACAGAGTCTGACACTGAGGAGAATCTTCCTGCACAACCTGTCTGTTCACAAAGGAGGAAAAACATATTTGTAGCACCCAATAACTTGAGACAACTGGGGTCATGTTGCTCGTTATGATATGGGAGTAGTGCTTGTCAACTGAGAGAGCTGCGCAGAGACATTTCGGATTTAACATGCATGTCACCTGACTGCTGAGTACTGTCACATATCATTTGCAGCCTATTATTGTGTTCTTAAAAAAATCCAGGAACTCAATGACAAGGCGCATTAGTCGCTTGTGTTTTGAGATAAAAGCAAAGGCTCAAACCTCCAGCACTCTGATGTAGCCTTTCTCAGCACTGAGGTGGAGGCAGGACTTTCCCAAGTTGTTTGTCTCGTTGACATTGGCCCCCAAACGGATCAAATCTGCTACCATCAGGTGGTGGTTGTGCTTTGCTGCGTGGAGGAGGGGAGTCTGGGAACAGAGGGACATTTACATCAACTATGGACCGTCAAGCGGTGACACAACATGTGAACCTACAAAATAAAAACACAAGTTATAGATTTGTTTTCTTACATTACCACCAGAGCCTGATCTCAAATAAACAAAGACTGTAAATGTAAATGTCAGTTGTCTTTGAGCTGTACCATTCCATCAGAGTCTTTGAGGTCCAGGCTGTTGAGCGCGGCAATCCTTTTCGCGATGGCATAGCCCTGTGCCCTCTTTCCCACACACGCCACTTTATGGAGAGCTCTGGAGGGATGAACACAACCCCACATATTTAGATGACACTTCATACTGAAGGGATTAATGACACAAAGAGGCAGTGTACTATCTTATATGATGAAGAACGGGTCTGAACATGGCCTATATACTGTGTATAGAGTAGTACAGACTTAAGTGCAGGATTTAATTGCAGGACGTCTGCAGGCTTGAGTAAACTCAACAAACTGGAAGGCATTGTCACAATAAACGAGCATGAACAATACCCCGAGCCTGAAACACCACACTGTACTTCAACTGTACTTTGAGTCATGGAATCCATAGCTGCCTGCTGCACTCTAGTCTCACTGCTGGACCCATGATCGACATAAATAAAAAGTGTCAGAAATCTGTGACTTTTTTACTCCACACATTATTTTTTCTTGTCAAAACCTGCCATCCACATTACCCACAATGCAGCACAACCTGCAGGAGGGCAGTCAGAAATTCAGGTGTGTTATGCTAGTAGCCACTAATGCAGCCTCGAGCTGCTAGTTTTGAGCGGAGATGAGGAACAGGCTACTCTCTACTGCTACACCCGCAAATTTTCTCTTTCAACAGGTGGACGTACATCGAAACATCCTGCACTAAACCACCAAACTTACGTCTTGCCGTGTTCGTCGGCGGTGAGCAGCTCGGCGTCAGAGACGTCCCTCAGCAGGCTCTCCTCTTTCTGCAGCTGTGTCCAGAAGTAAGCGGAGTTGTTCAGGTTCCAGCCATGGCTCGGGGGATCAAACCACTCCTCACCTCTTCCCCCGTCTCTTCCAACGCTGGAAAGCTGGAGGCTGTTGTGCATGGAGCAGGGAGGGGATGGGGCCTGGTAGTACTCTGCCATGCCCGGTGAGTAGGTCATGTAGGACTGGGGGCTGGGGATCATGTCATTGTACTCTTCACTGTTGTACCCTGCACCTTAGTGAGAAGATATGGTATGTGAGGTGTGGTAGTGGCTGTTTAATTTATCAACTTTCAAGCAAATAACTATATGAATGTGGATCTGTTTCCCATGTATTACCAGTTGGAGACCACTCAGGAGACGCTGCACAGTCAGAGAGGGGGTAAGATTGTGGAGGGGAGTGGTTGTTGCTGGTCCTAAGATCCTCCTCCAGCACCTCGACGATAATTGCCAACTCCTCCAGGCTCTTCGTGATGTTTTTTCTCTAAAAGTCAAAGGCAGGTATGCAGACAAGTGATTTACAGCGCTCCATAAACATGTTTTTGACATATACCTGGAGCAACCTTCTGTTTTGCAACACTGACCTTGGCATTTTGACGTCTTTTGCGAGTTTTGACTCGTTTCTGAACTCCTGTTGAAGCAAATGCAAAGTCTGACTGCAGTACACAGTATGTTTGGCTGTAGAGCCAGTTTAGCTGGCATGCTGTAGGCTGGTGTCCTGCAGGCTTTTGTTCCTTCCTGGTGCCTCATGAGCAACACACTGTATCTAGCTATAGCTATAGCTCATTAACTGTTAAAGGAGCAACACAAATCTACATGACACCACACCTAAATTCATAAAAATCTGGTTTTACTGACCTTTGACAGTTTTGCCGTAGATCTTCTGCTTTCACAAAACAAACAAACAAACAAAACAGTTGCATCAGCGTTCTTTTTCTATAACCTTAAGGTTTTCCAGACATAAACACAAAACTAGTGCAGATTTGATGTCTAACAGACAGCGCTGTCAGCAGCTCTGTGGTGCACTGGGATTTTAGAACTCAGCTATGAGCAGGACGAACACTTTTACTTCCTCTTACTGTGTGGAAATCTGATCTAGCATTAAAACACGAGTCCTAAAGGAAAACACCAGACCAGTGGAGGCTCATATAGGAATTTTGTGTGGCTCTGATCAGGAGAAAAGAAAGAATAGTCGAGGTAATCGGGTACAGCCTGGTTAACTATGTTCATATTAAGAGTTAAAATCAGTTGCTGTGGTGTCACCATCAGCCCACAGTTCAGTGAGCCAGTTTGTCAAGTTTGGTTGATTTTCATTTCTGTCAAAAGAAACAAGATAAAATAAAAGCTATCTAATATTTTAATATATCAGGATACTTTATTTCAGCATTGTTAACACTGTTAATCAGTCGGCTGATTTTTTTTTTTTTTTTGACCCTGGACAATGTCTGCGCTCTTGAGACCAATAAACAAAACATGTGTGCAGACAGCATTTTTACTGAGCACTTACACCGGGGAGTTTCATCCGGTGTCTCATTTGTCATTATTATTAAATTGTTGCATTTTAGCAGATGCAAAATAAATAAAACCCCTCCAAAAAAAACACATGACATTAGCGTTACATAATCAGCCATTGCCCATTAATAAATTGGGTAATTGGGTCATTTCTTGCTTACTTTCTAATTGCTCAATCAACAGTCACATGTCCTCAGTGTGCCCAAATACAGTCTGAAGGGTGTATTTCATTACTGGTGTTGCAGTGCTCGGGGCAACATTTTGGTGAAACTTTAAAAACCCAGAGGACTTATGGCTGAGTTTGAATAGATTTTCAAAAATGTTTTAAATTTAGATTGTTGTCATGGTGCTACCACTGGGGAATGTTTCCTCATATTTGAGTAGATGTTGTTTGGAATGTGAAAAAAAAATCAGTTTTGAGGACTGAAATTTTTTCCACTTTCTTTTTCTAAGCCAGAGAGCATCCAACAAGGAAACTCAACTGTAAAACATCAATACAGAAAGTAAACTCATATCTTGAGCCAATACAAAAGTTACCTGAAACTCTCCAGGTTCCAAGCCCTGGGCTAGGCGGATATTTTTCAGAAGATCCCTCACTGGCATTTTGACACGAACTCCGAGGTAGACCTTTTCGCTATTGTAGATGGGGCATCTTGCACCTGGTGAAGGAGACGACGGACCATAGAACCATTAAAACATACAAGACACGTAATACAGAATCAGCTGTGCTTTGGTGTTACAAGAAACATCCAATGGAAGAGTCAAACTTCTGTACCGGATGTCCCCCTGGGCAGTCTGACTGCCTCATGTCTTTACACCTTGCTGTCAAACAGATGGTTATTGACACACTGTAATCCACTGTTCTGTTCCTCTGACTCTATTTGAGCTGCAAACAGATTAATCTTCACTGAATATGTTCACATTGACTAATGACTAACATTACTAATGTTTGTATAGCCGGATCAAACTTTGTTAACCCCTTCTGTCTCTTTAGTGTCAGTTAACAAAGATGGACACCTGACAGCCGTGAGTAACATATTATGATCATGACAACTCTGAGAATATCTGATGGTCTAACTAAAACCCTGAGACAATGTCAGAGTTGTGGAAGTTGACTGATTTTTTTGGGCTACCTGAGGCTGTAAAGTTGTATACTATAAGTGACACTATCTTGACTTTTAACTTGGATATTTTTATGTTTAAACAGATGTCTGTTTACAAAAAAAACTGTAATAACGTTAAGTCGGCTGGTGAATTCAAGACTCAAACTTCGGAGGTCGTCGAGTGAGTTTCATAACACAGCTAAACAAACAAACACTGAAGTTGTCGTCAGAACAAAGTGTCCTACCTTTTTTGGTGCCGCTGCTGGCCGCATCCTGGACCGTAAGCCCGGGAACAGGTGTGCAGCCCGCCGTAGCTTCCCCGGGCAAAGGGGAGAGCCCCTCCCCGTAGTCGGCCGTGTCATCATACCGTTCTTTCTGGTGCTTTCGCTTGTACCGTCCTCTCATCTTGTACAACTACTATAAAACAAGAACGTTCAGTGAATTACGAGCAGAGTTTAGAATACACTGCTATGCGTTCAGAATTGAAATACTGACCGAGTTCCTTGTGTCTTAGCGTAGTTGGGGCCGCTCTCCTTCAGCACCTGCTGGTTGGTCCAGGTTACACTGAGAGCCCCGAGTAGAGAGCACCGCGAAGGTAAGGTGACGACCACGCCCACTGCGCGCGTGGGAAACAAGCTGACGTAAAAGCAGAGCACGTTAATAACGCCTGCGTCTATCATGTAGCACACCTGAGTTTAATTAACTTAAGTTCACAAGAGTGACAGACAGACTGACACACCCTTAGCCTGTCAGAGTGCACTTAAGGCACATTATTTCACAGTATAGTTACATTTAAAGCAAACTTTTAATCATTATATAATGCTGTTCATGTCAACAATCAGTAATGCTAATCCAATAATTAAATGAGCTATTCTGCTGCATAATTAGTACTTTTTCTTTGATGTTTTGTGGAACTTTTGCTGGTAGTTTATTATAAAAAACAGAACTTTTTGCAAATATTTCTACTTTGAAAGTCCAGTGTCAAATTACAAGATGTGGCAGAAATTGAATATAAAATATTTATATATGATTTCAAACTATGATTTCATTAGTGTATAGTCACCTCAACAAGAACAAGAAGAACAAGAATTGTTTTTGTTACCTTAGAATAAACCTTTTATATGTACAGAAGATGTGTTTTGGTGGTGGTAACTCTCTTTTAGGTAAGTTTCACGTGGAAACCAAACATCTAGTCAGACATGCAGTGTCTCACAGTTTGCCTGCAGTAGCTATGATGCCTAGTAAGGCAAGGTATTGGTTGAAGATGTAGTCACCACTCCCTTTACTGCAAACTCTACTCAAACCTTCTCTCTCTCTCTCTCTCTCTCTCTCTCTCTCTCTCTCTCTCTCTCTCTCTCTCTCTCTCTCTCTCTCTCTAAATCTAAATCTAAGCTAAGAGTAGGCTTTTTTTCACCTACATAACATTGCAAAAATCAGATGCATATTCTCAATTAAGCGGATGCAGAAAAACTAGTCCACGCATTTGTTACTTCTAGGCTGGACTATTGTAACTCTTTGTTATCAGGCTGCTCCAATAAGTCTCTTAGGACTTTGCAGTTAATTCAGAATGATGCTGCACAGTCAACACTTTCAAGAGTAGACTTAAGACTTTCCTTTTTGATAGAGTTTATAGTTAGGGCTGGCTCTGGTCATCCCTTAGTTATGCTGCCATAGGACTAGACTGCCGGGGGACTTCCCATGATGCACTAAGCACTTCTCTTCCTTTCTCACTCCACCACCATCTGTAAACATACATGATTCATTAATACATCCATCCAACTCCACAGGAGAGAGGGGCAATGGGGCCCCTCTGGGTCAATTATAGCCAGACACAACCTTTCTTTTCACTGTTATGCAGACGACATACAAATCTATCTGCCAGTGAAGCCAAACAGCAATGGTCAATGTTCTTTGTTTGCTTGTGAGCTTTAACTTAAGACTTCACTTTCTTAACTAAAAAGAGTACGTAAGCTCTAAAAGAAAATGGTTACACCTGTGATAAGTGGTGAAACATTCACCATGTTTCTACATCTGCACACTCACTCCATCCCAGGTGTAGGTGTACATATTATGATTATATCCATTCAAAAACACAAATCACCATTACCTGTTTTTCTACACAGCTAGACTGTTTTTGTGGCAAGTTTATCCTTCAGACATCTTCTTCTGGTCCCGTAAACCACTTAAACCATAAAAAACAGTACCTACAGTATATATGTTAATTTCTACTACATTTATTCAGAAAGAGAAATATGTTTGTGCAACATCATTTGTGAACATTGTGTTTCATATGTGGGTTTGTTTTACATTGAAATACAACAATAAATATTTTCTCTGTGTTCCTGGTTCAAACCTCGGCTGGGGCCTTTCTGTGTGGAGTGTGCATGTCTCCCTGTGTCTGCATGAGTTCTCTCCGGTAACTCCAGCTTCCTCCCACAGTCCAAAGACTGGTTCATTTTAATTTAAGGTTAATTTGTGACTCTAAATTGGCTGTAGGTGTGAGGATGAGTGTGAATGGTTGTCTTCCCTGTGATGAACTTGTGACTTGTCCAGGGTGTACCCTTTCGCCTGGGGATCAGATCCAGCCATTTATATATAAATCCTGAAATATATATTTGAATTCCAGCCCAACTCATCTCTGTATGCCCCCTGGCATTTTTGGAGAAGGCTACAAGAGATAGCACGCCTCAGTGCAAGTGCAGACCTAGTGCTTCTTTGCTGTCTGCTGTATCTGAAAACAATGCTGGTGAGAGCAGAGAGACAATAAAGTTGTATCCCATACAACCAAAACAGTGAGTCTACTGAAAAACTGCATACAGCGAAAAGAAGCGTGTTGCACCCCTACATACTGTTCATGTAGTCATTTAGTTATTTCCTTAAACATAAAAAATATTATATCTAGCAGTTTTAAACCTACACACTAGTACTCATAGACCTGGAGTTACATCTAGGTAACCATTCTCAACTGGAGGCCATATGATGTTCTGAATATTAGACCATGGATTCAGCCCATCAGCCAAAGATGGCTGTGGTGGTAGAGCTAACCGCCTTGTCCCGGCCCAACTCAAGTGTCTATGAGCAACCCGGTGTCAGCAGAGAAGGTTTCACTTGGGGTGTGAGCTTAGCATTAGTGTGAGTGCTTTGAATAGGATGAGCAGCTATTAGCAGTATATCAATATGTGTGTAAATGGTTGGGTGTGGCAAGTGTTGTACAATGGTACAATGGTAGAGGGAAAAGTTTTCTAAAAATCAATGCTACATGGAACTCTGTTGTTGTAACAACCACAGCTGGTATTGTGTGTCACAAACAGGCCGAACATCAGCCAGCTAAAGCAATTCCAGAACAAGCCATAATTATCCTCACTAGGCGCCAAGGTGATCTGCACGTCGAAGAGACCAGGACCATGTTGAGCCCTCAGGGTACAAAGGTAATGTTTGGCTAAGTGAGGATAGCAACCACCCACTGGTGAAGCCTGAAATCCATCAGCATTCCTTTCTTTACAGAAAACCAGTGCTGCTGTCCAACCTCATCCTTGTATGCTTTTTGAACAAGTGACAAACATCGCTGAGAAAATACCACAAGTTTCAAACCTTTGACTTTTGACAGGTTGAGGAGCTCCCAAGTTCCCCCTCCTCATTCCGTGAGACGATGCTAACAGTGTCACCCCAGGCTGTTAGGCAGATGTCTGTGAGCACCTGTGAAACTCAACTCAACTCAAAATCATTCAGTCAATCATCATCCTTTGTCTATAAATCAATCACTGTGGATGACACATTCCAACTCTCATGTGAAAAGGCTATTTTTATGAATTAAATCGACAAAATGATATACATGTGGCCTGACTCTGTGGGAAATTGGAGTGTGAATCCTTTCTTCAGTGTCCAGCCAAAGGAAGAAATGATCAGTGTGTGACAATGTGTGCTGTGGAAATGGGAGGCACTCTTGCCCACCTGTCAGTTGAGAAAGATGGGTGTGTTAATGACACATAACACAGGCAATTTTGATCAAGTGCCATCTCCATCAGACTGGTTCTCCCACAGCCAAAATTATGACTTTTTCTAGCTCCAGAGTATGACTGATAGATGGATGGTGTGAGTTTAATGACATTGGATTCTTGCGGATGAGTCATGTTGGAATAACATGCTGACAGTCTGAATGCCAAGAAATATATCCTTAAAATGTGAATAATGTCCTCACATTTGACAGTTTGAGTAATGTAGAGACATGAATAATGTCAGTGAAGGCTAATTAAGTTGGAATGATTATAGACTTTTGGAACTTTTTGTCCCCAGTTTGAAGTAACAGATACACGTTGCTTAAGGAGGCCTTCTTGATAAAAGTGAATGAAGAAAGGTGAGCAGCTCTTCTTCTTCTGAACTATTTTTGTGCTTCTTTTTAGCCGGCAGGATTATGATTATTTTAAGTGGTGATTCATCTGCTGATTATTTTTTCTCAGTCAGTGTCTGAAACTAAACTGAAATAAAAAATGTGTTTTTTTTTTTTTTTACTATCTCAGTAATTATTAGGCTCTCTTTGTACCACCATCATGACAGATGTTACAGTAGTGTAGAGTTTCCACGGGTGGCAGGTTTATTCCTGATGTGAAATTTATTGGTACGTTAAATCCTGAATGGAACCAGTTCAAACCAGAGCTAGCTTTGGTGGGAAAAAGGTCCTCCTGAGCCACATTCCTCACATTTCTGTGTGCATGAATGTGAGTACACACGGTGAGTACACTGGTTGCCAGTGAAATTTAGAGGTAATTTTAAGATTCTATTATTTGTTTACAAAGCCCTAAATGGTTTAGCTCCCCAATATATTTCTGATCTCTTAGTTCCATACCTTGCCCCCAGAGCTCTCTGGTCATCGTCACATCAGCTCCTCTCAGTCCCTAATTCACGCCTAAAAACTAAAGGGGACCGTGCCTTTCCTGTAGCTGCCCCCAAGCTCTGGAATAGCCTACCCCATAACATAAAGTCCTCCCCCACTATTGATATTTTCAAATCCAGTTTAAAATCTTACCTCTATGATCTTGCTTTTAGCTGAGTCTGAGCCTGCAGTATTAAGAATCTTGTCTACTTCGTTATTCATTTTTCTTTTGTTTTGTTTTGTTGTTTTTCATTTCCGCCCTAAATGTAAAGCACTTTAGGTCAACTTCTGTTGTTTTTAAATGTGCTCTATAAATCAAATTGACTTGACTTGACTTGAGGCTAATATTAAAAAAAAAATAAAAAACATTCCAGCATCTCAGTCTATTTTATTCAATAATAATGGATGCAGATAGATAGCACCTTTACAGTTACAACAACTACTTTGTATACAGTTCTGGGGTTAGGGTCATGAGATGATTAATTAAGTTGGAAAGAAAAATAAGAAAACTTTTTCAGGACGAACATATATTGTTTTTTGTGAAATATTGAATAATTGAAGAACTTTATCTAAATGAAAGCATGTGAGGAGTTTAATGGACCTGATGACAACTCAGACCAGACAGGGAGTCATGAGCCAAAAAGTTTGGAAACCACACAACACGCAGTATTTTATAATATTATCATACATGTTTTTTTATGTAAAGTCTTAACAGACAAAGTAACCTCCAACCTTTACTGAAACACATTTTTTTACCAATTTGTTTGGTTCATTTTGTTACTATTTGATGTATTTGACATTTGTGTCAGACTTATTGTTGATACCAGTCATGAAATATGTCTCAGTGTAGAAGAGGTGGTGACACAGCTCTGTATATTCAGAACAAATCATAATAGAAGAGATTTAAAACTAGATTTACCCATGTACCCACATAAGACTCAAGACATTTTGACATGTCACAGGTGTGTTGAGACAAGCCAAATATTCTGCTGTGAGAACAGTCTGTGCAATGGAGACTAATTATGGAATTATGGGATGAAAAGTTGACTGTTTCATAACAAAATAATCAAATGTAGTTGTCTTTTGATGGGTAAAAAATGGGAATATTCATATAAGTCTACCTCATGAGTAGACCTTTTAAGAGTAGGCTTTTTTTTCACCTACATAACATTGCAAAAATCAGATGCATATTCTCAATTAAGCGGATGCAGAAAAACTAGTCCAAGCATTTGTTACTTCTAGGCTGGACTATTGTAACTCTTTGTTATCAGGCTGCTCCAATAAGTCTCTTAGGACTTTGTAGTTAATTCAGAATGATGCTGCACAGTCAACACTTTTAAGAGTAGACTTAAGACTTTCCTTTTTGATAGAGTTTATAGTTAGGGCTGGCTCAGGTCATCCTTTAGTTATGCTGCCATAGGACTAGGCTGCTGAGGGACTTCCCATCATGCACTAAGCACTTCTCTTCCTTTCTCACTCCACCACCATCTGTAAACATACATGTCTCATTAATGCATGTTACGAACTAAACTTCTTCCCTGGAGTTTCTGTGCTCTCTCGTCCAGCAGGTTGGTCCTGTAAATAATATTATAAATCAGGGGTGTCAAAGATGCGGCCCACGGGCCCGCCCAGCTTTTTCCTTCCCCCGTTTTTAATAAAATATAATTTTATTAATTTTTTTTATAATATCGTGAGGCTTGGTTCTTTGAGAGCAGGTAGCAGACACTTTTTTTCAATCTTGACACCATCGTTGGTAAAATGTCGCTGTCGAAAAAGAGAAAGGTGGACACTGAGTGTCGGATCTTCTAGGAAAAATTGACTAGTTTGTATTTTTTCACGGAGATGAATGGAAACCTATGTGTTTGGTGTGCATGCAGCAAGTGGCTGTGCTAAAGTTATACAATCTCAAACGCCACTACGAGAGTCTGCATAGCGACAAATACGGCAACAAGGGCTAGGAAGAATAATTGTACACATCACATGTGTATGTTTTTTGTTATTATTTTTCAATTAATTTCACATTATGTTCATAGGTTTACAGAAGAGCTGAATTTATTAAGGTGTTGACTTTATTCAGCAAGTTGCCATGGGAGTGGCCATGTTTTCCTGGTTAAACTGGAGGTCTAACTTGGCTTTGATTTCTGTCATTGATGTAACCTGGAACATTTCTTACATATTTTTTTTATTGTTCAAAACTCTATTGTTAAAATAATCTAAGCTCATGCCTTCCATGTCATCTGCATGCTCTGAGCTCTGCTGTGAGATATGACAAACATTGTTTAAGCTTTTTTGCACATGTTTTGTGAACTATTGTGATGTGTTACTGCACAACTTGAAATTTCACATACTTTTAGCACATTTTTTAATCTATATATTTTTTTATATTTTCATAGTGATTTTTATGCTCCAGCCCCCTTGAGCTCATATATAGTTGTATGCGGCCCCTGGACCAAAATGAGTTTGACACCCCTGTTATAAAGAGTACGGTGTAGACATGCTTTGTATGGAAAGTGTCATGAGATAACTTCTGTTATGATTTGGTGCTATATAAATAAATAATATTGAATTCAATTCAATCATGATGATAATGACTTGACATGTCACATTTACGACTGCTCAATTTTGACACTTTGCCCATGTTTTTCTGCTTTTGTGAATGAAATAATATGCTGCATTAAGACATAAGATAATGTAAAAATGAATAGTGCATATTTAGTCTGTATTACACATTGTTCCAGTTCAGTATGAGGAATAAATACCTTCAGAGGCCGAATGGAGACATCAGAATATTAAGTCAAGTAACAAGTAAGAAACCATGGAATCAGGAATTTTTTGTGACCTTCAAATACTCAACATAATCCAGACTGATACTGGCACTATGGGTTTGACTTCTTAAGGCTTGGCTGTATGTCAGAGTGTTCAATATTACTGAACCTGTACATCAGTGGATAGGTTATTGTTTTTTAAACCTGAGCAATGATATAACAGACGGCTGCTTATCAAACCTGACCTGGAAAGAGTTTTACATTAATGGCCTTCTCTCAATCCCAAATCAATCCTCAGATCACTTCACTGGCAACCAGTATGCGATGCAAAGTTCTTTTCTTAAAGTTAGGTCTTGTTGCACTGAGTGTACAAATTCCAGCAGCATTAGTCTCTATGCGTCAGCTCTGTGACCAACTGGCAATTTGCCCAGTGTCAGTTGGGATAGCCTGCAGCCTCTGCCATCCTGATATAAATAAGAATACGAATAAGCAGTTAAGAAAGTGATGAATGAAACATTTCTTTCTTTCTTCTCTTCTTAATCATTGTAAACTGAGGTTTTCTCAGAGTATGAATCCTACTACATAAATAAAGCTCAGCATGAGGTGTTGCACACTTTACAAAGAAGAGCACCGTCCATAATGTAAAGTCTACATTTGATCCGGGGGAGCTGAACTACAAATCAGACAGTTATGGAGTGATGAAAGAATAGAGGATCCTCCAGCTCTCAAAAATCTTCATTTTACTGATGTGTGGACTTCTGTTTTGAATCCATCTCCAAACTGCTTTTCAGTTGGTGTGATCATGTCAGCCACCATGAAACGATGTCTCCACTGGCTACGACGACTAAACTTTCAGCCTCTCTTGCATCATTTTCTCATCAAGCTCTATTTTAAATGATGTGCGGTGTTTTGGGGAGAGGGGCTGTGCCCAGCTCTCTGGCGCCATCTAGGGTTACAGGATGTTTTGAAAGCGGTCCGTCTACATGTGTGTAGTTATAGACTTTGCCACTAAGTGGCAGTGGTGTGTAAGAATAAAAACGCCACTTTATAGTTGGGGCTGGAGCCTTCAAGAGTTTGTTCTTGATTTTTTGGTCACATTTGATTTGGTTGGTGACATTATTGAGTTTATATTCTTCTTTTATATAATTTATTGTTTGGTCTGAATCAGTTTGCTTTTAACTTTAAACTTTTGCCAGGCAACAGAGAGCTGCCTGTCTTTCCATTTGTGCTCAGGCAGTAGACAGAAACAGTGGGTTTGCCTTTGCAGACCTTTCAGACAATGAAACACAAGTTATGACTGATAATAATCAAACAAATGTGATGACATGCCTCAGTGGTGAAAGAGAACATTGTGCGCAGCATTATGTCTCCATATAATATGAACTGCAGGAAACACGGTGTGTGTGTGTGTGTGTGTGTGTGTGTGAGGTATTAAGTCAAGGTTTACTTTGTTTCTTACAGTAGAAACTTGTACAAGTCCTCACTTGTGTGGAGGTTGAGGTGGTGTTAAATGAGTTTCTGTGTAGATGCTGAATACTTTCAATGTAGCTCACCGCAATGCTTTAAAGTCACATGGGCTCATAAAAAGCTCCTTCCTATTCTGACACGGAGGAGAACACACACATTGCTGCGTCCTCTTAGCTCCTGGTTTTATTCCTTAAGGCATTATAGTATCACCAAACATTTGTTAAAAAAACAGGTTTCTGTCAGGTGACAGTTGCCAAAGCTGTTGCACAACCTCTAATCTCTAAATATTAAACCCGGAAACTCTTAGAAAAAAAAAAGCACACATGCAGGAGGTAACAGTCATGTGTCATGTCATGTGGACACACACTTTGGGGGGGAAAACACAGAAATGATCAAGTTTTTTTTTTTTTTTTTGGGATGTGGATCATTTCAGTCAATATGAGTGCATGCCCAAACCTCTCACACCCACTGAACTATAATAATAGGCCATCCACTGTGCTATGAGTCACTCATGAAACAACTCAAAGATAATATGTGCATAACTAGTTGCAACCAGATAGATACATTTTTTATCTATTACTCAGTCTTTTTTAACTTCAGTGCTGCCCCCTCACCTGACCTGATCTGACCTGCAAATGATCAACTTTCTTTATGCACAATAAGCGCTTAAGTATCATAAAAGTCGGTTGATGCAGTTCAGTCTTCGTCTCTAATCATAAGAAAGCGGGACAAGTTCATGTAGTATGAGGACAACCTGTCTGTCTGTCACATGTATGTGAGTGATTACTTGGCCCGAGCAGTTCTGAGGGAAGCTGATGTTTAACTAAGATAAACTGAAAACGCACCTGGCACAGTTACCCATACCCCTACTTAGAAACCAAAAAGGGAAGTTCCATAACTTCCTGAATACTGAGGGATGGTTCGACTGGCTTCAAGTAATCATTAGAATGTTGTTGCTGTTTTTTTATTTTTATTAAATTCAATTTAATAGCCCCTTTTGTTTCAGATGTTCTGTGTTCTATTGAACAGTGTTTCGCAGGATGGCTGGCCTCTCTCTTGCATGATGGAGGATCAGTCAGTCAGGACTCCTGCTGCACTTTCAGCCTGTGTAAGGTGGTTCAGACGTCTGGTGAGGATTACACAACTGTTGAAGTGACCTGAGGCAGAACCAGGACCAGGACCAGGAATCATTCTCATTCTTTTATGTAGTACAGAGTAAATATCAACAACTCTAAAATTAAAATGTTACTAAAGTAAAATTCTGTAAGCATCAGTATGTATTTAGTAATTATGGTTTTGTTGTACTTATTATAGATTATAAAATTGTATTGTATATTTATTGATTTATATATTGTTGGACAGTAAATCCCAAATTTGATGGGATCAGCTGATGTTTTCTTAGGTGTAATCTTAATGAACTAAATCTAGTATCCAATATTTACTTCTGAAATGTGATGTAGTATAAAGCAACATTTTATTTAATTTGTTACTTTTGTTTGTTTGTTATTTGCTTGCTCAGGAAAAAACCCACAGTCAATGAACGACTGACAGACCTTCAGTCAAAAGACAGTCAGGTTTTAATATCTCACTATAAGTACGTCATATCACTCCACACCAGGTAACTATTAACCTCAACAATCAACTGAAGGGACTTTCCAGATGTGTTCTATATTTTCCTTGGAACTGTTTTCTATCTTGACTTATTCTGAAGCCCTGTGAACTTAAAAACTTGCAGGGCAAGAGTGTGACGACAGAGCCCTAACACCGGTTCCCCTCTCAGTGTTTGACCGCTCATTCAACACAAGCAGCTGTGCAAGCACTTTGCAACTTTTCACTGATGTTTGCTTCAGACCCTCAGAGTTTAAGTCTGGATCCACTGCAGAGGTGAGGGGCCAGCCAGTGCTGTGCTCCAAATCTGACTCACGTGCGACATTCACATTAGTGTGTTGTTGTGTGAGGAGAGAAAGTGTGTGAGAGTCAGTGAAGGGTGAAAGTGAAGCCCCAGCCCCCCACAAGCAGATTTATTTGCTCTACAGGTCGAGGCGTGTTTCAGGTCCTTTAAGGCTTGGCATGTACACACAGGTCAAGACCAAGCAGTGCTGGAGTCTGGCATGCATACACACACACACACACACACACACACACACACACACACACACACACACACACACACGCACACACACACACACACACACACACACACACACACACACACACACACACACACACAGACCACTCCTTCGCCTTAATCACCTTACTTTCAGCTCCTTTCATTCACTCTTTCATTAACTCTGGCCGAATCACGGAGTCTACTGCTATTATCCATTATCTACTTTCTATCACATTCCCTTAGAAATGCTATCACAAACACTCACACACACACCACAATGAGGTTGGGCAGTAATCATTTGCATTTCTGGGCTACCACTAGAAGGAGGCACAGAGGTCATGAAGTCAAGACCATGCCTCCACCCAAATGACCCTAACCGAAATGACTACAACTTCTGGCTCTTTTACAGCCCTTTATACCTGGGTACCTTTCTATAGAGATTCGTTGCAACCATTTATCTAACAAAATGTAAAATACAAATTTGGAACATTTTGCAGATCATCCTTAGCACCCTGTGAGGGAAGTTTTCTATTCTAGCATGACACATACGAAGGTTACACAGGGTCAGGCATATTCTTGTCTTGGGGTCATTGTGGGGACAGTTTTAAATCTTTATTGTTACGGGGACACTGACTTCTTCTTCATGAGATACAGAGCAGCTGCATGTTTGTATTTAGAAAAACAGGCATGATTCTGATCATTACTAACTGAGGTCAGAGGATAGGGAAGTTTCACCCAGCAACAGATAGGTAGATAATGCAGAAGACTCTACAGAGTCACACAATGACTCATATAGATGAGTCAGAGAGGACAGCTTTTTCAGAATTGAGGCAGCATCATGTCATGTTTTTTTGTTTTTTGGAGGTTCTACACAAAGAAATGGAACATTCTCTATTACATTTTGAATAAAGTGAAGGATTAGTACTTATTGAGAATATTTAGTGGCTGAAAAACGTATAACACACAACCATTTAAATGGAGACAAATTCAGTTAATGGAAAATGGTTAAAAAATAAACAAATATGGAAGCGATATGTTAAATAAACAGTGTGATTATGTTGTATGAGTTTAGAAAAGTGCGCTGCTGCTTGTAGCTATATTATTGTCACTGGAGTTACTATCATTATCCTGGTTTTGAATTAGTTTTCTTAAGCCTCGTATGCTTTTCCACCCAGGAATTAGCGTCTAAAGAAAACAACCAGTTTCTGTAAGTTTTGGAACCTTGCCAGAAGTTAACCTTCTGGCAGTTAACCTACCTGATGAAACACAGGGCTTAAAGGAAAATTCCACTTTTGAATATTTGCTTTTTAAAATATCATCTGTCAACGTTTTCTACTGAACTCGTCTTCATTGAATACAAATTAAGTGAAGATCCTTCTGCTTCATTTAACAACCCACCCTTGGCATTGAGAAGTAACTTTAATCTGTGATCTATTTCTAGCTGGATGAGCTGAGTTACTGCTTTGTAAGACTTGATGACATGACAGCAGGTTAGCCCCTGGGGACCTCTAGAGGAATGTGCGTGTATTGTAGCATCCTTGAAAAGGGCCTGAGGCTACTTCTCGTCTCATACATATAGTACGATGCTATCTTGATTTGACTGCGTTTACTCTTTAAAGCACTAAGCCTCTTGTCTTCTTCATTGTGATCCCCTTTACAACAAATCATTACATAGTTAGGAATAGAATGTCTGTGGTGAAATACAGACATGTCGAACATGAATCTGAATGATCCACAGATGAGTCACCCACTTCACTTGTCCTCTTTAAAAGTCAGGTAGCTAGGATTAACTGTCCACTGATCCTCTGTGTCTTGTGGGCACATGCGGTTGACATGAGGCTACGTCAGTATCTGCCGTCTTTGATGGGTCAGTAGTAGCAGTCCCCTCCCTTACCCCCACAACACCCACCACTCCCACAGTAGAGAGTACTGAGAGCAGTAGAGATATGATCAGTGATGAGACCCAGCCCACAGGCTAAACTGACTAACAAGACTCACAATGAAAAATAACTGTTGCCTCCATGGACAGATGGCGCCATCTTTCTCTTTCACTTGCTGTTTATCCCCCCCCTCTCTCTCTTTCACACACGCTTTGAGGCAGGTTATCTGCGCCCCGAGTGACACACTTCTGAAGCAAATACATTTATTTGAACACCAATGTGCCCACGAGTGAAGACTTCACTATGAATAATCACAAGCCCAAGCTCTCCCCTCTTTTGAAAACCCCTTTGCATCAGCTATCTACATTAAGCCACACTTTGCATCACTCACTGCACATGTTCAAAATCCAGCAGAGCACAATAGTCTAGTCACATCATGGAGTAAAGGAGGAGTTGAAGCTGCCGTGAAACGCGGAGTGACGATGTGAGTGTGGTGCTTTTTCTCTGTTCTAGCAACTTGATGCTCAGGAACAGGGTTAGGGTGTGGGTTAGGATTAGACGTGACATCCTGCCTTTTAACCGCATCAGAAAAGTTTAGAAATGTGTTTACGCCTCACACAAACTTCTATGCTTTAAATTTGTAGCAAAACAACCTGGTGAAACATTTAGTTTTTATATGTCAGCTTTCTCTCATTACTGACTGTGGATGAGAATTTAAAGATAGGAAAACGGGTATATTCCACCAGCAAGGCATATAGCTTCATCTGTTTGTCACAGACAAAGCAGGTGGCGTTTAGTGTAATTCCTAAGAAAAATAAATAAATATGTATGAGGCATGAGAAAAATACACTCATTTAGGCACCGAAACATGCAGACGTGTTTGAGTTTCTGCTTGTGGTTTTTGTGCGTTGCTGGTCAGTGGACCTTGAAGTACATGCAGGTGTTTCCCCCCTGCAGAGCTACATGTTGACTCTGATGCAGACCAGGCAGTTTCAGGCTCAACATTTAGCACAAGATTCAACTCAGTCTGCATATTTTTTAAAGCTTTATTTCTGCAGCTGTTTACCGTGCTGCTGTAATGAAGGCGACACTGTTTTTTGAGTAAGGAATAAAAGATGCAGTAATATTCTTAAATGAGGAGTAAACATCATGCAGAGCGTCAGCTTGGAAAAGAGGGAAAATGCGACTGAGCTGCAACCTGTCTCACAAGTTCTGTTTTGTTTGACTGAGTTTGACCACAGCATGAGAGATTTGATCTAAGTCAGTTGCAGTGTAAAAAAAAAAAAAAAAACATTAACCTGTCTGTAGCTTCACTTGTAGCTTAATGGCTGCACATAACCATCTATGAAAGTATTAAACACTTAAAAATAGTAAAAAAAAATTCTGTTGGAGTAAAAACTATACTTCGACTCAATTACATTTCAAAGGGAAATATTGTAATTTTTTACTTATCTATTTACTTGATAAATGTAGTTACTGCTTTTCAGATTCAGGTTAATAATTAATAATATAATCAACAAATGAATAAAGATGTAATATTATGAATTAAGATGAAACTCCTTAGTGGGCAAATAAGCTACTGAGTAGAATGTAAAATAATTAAAACAAAGTGATGAACACATTAAAGCAACAATAATTTTAATCAGATAATATATCATACTAAATACACCATTCTGCACAAATACCTTTGCAACTATAAGTACATTTTGTTGCTTTCACTTCAGAATAAATAATAAATAATTCATAAAACTTAAGTCCATAATGTGAGTACTACTCCATCAACTGTCTTACGAGCCTCTTTCCCGTCTCAAAAGAGGAAGTTCAGCACGCTTAAATTGACTGGAAACACAACTGCTCGCTGTATCAGAACCGTACTCGATCGAAACACAGTCTGCAAGATGTTTTTCTTTTTCCTGTTTAATTTGCACCTGTCTGCTACCTTCAGTACAGTTCATGGAAATTAGGTAAACAATCCATTTTTACAGACACGCTTGACTGACAGATGTGTTGACAGATCACTCTATTATATTCCTTCATGAAACGACTGAAATTGCCTCTGCAAGCGAACAAACATAACGGTTTTTCATTTGTCTTAGAGAACAGTAAAACGACTGCACATCGTTTATTTTTTGGTCATTTTAAGAAGAATCTCTCATACTGACGATATGAAGTGACCTTTATTCTTTTTAACTCCACCTTTCAGCACCGGACAGGACAGAAATATAATACAGGTTGCTCAATTAAAGATTTAAAAATTGAAAGTGCTTTGTGTATCTTTGCTCTGTGTGTACATGGATGTAATAACAGTCATTTTGAGACGTAACACAAATACTGCAAACAAATGAGTCCCTTGGCAAGAAGCCTGGCATCCTGTGTTGTGTATCAGTCATAAAGGATACAGCATATCCCAGTGCTTGACCTGTTTTCCGAGGAATGCACTCATCATCTGCTTAATGTGGGGGGAGGAGGAAAGGGTGCTGCTGGTGTCTGAGAATCACAAATTAACTCAATGATGATGATACATAACAGGAAGGTTAAAAAAACAGGCAACATGATTCTGCTCTTTAACGTATCCCCTGTTCTTTTCCAGTCCATAAAGCCTCATTTTATATGTTTTGAGAGTATTTTAGCCATAGCTAAGAGTGAAACCAAATCTGGTTTATTGCGCAACAGCACCAGTCTAAACGCCCGCATCGGGTACTGAATCAACATCATTCCAAATGGCAGTTTCCCTGATCTGGCTTCGTGGCTTTGCAGTTGGTCGGGGGTGGGGAAAGCTGTGCTTGTACTTGAGCCACAAGTGCACAAGAGTTTGTGAACACCGGGATGTGTTCATGAACTCTTGAACACAACCAGTTATCTCTGCCACGCCTAACCATAACCTAACCTTAAGCCTTGCTTCGAAACCCCCCTGAAAACAACACATATTCCTACTGCCATCTGATCAGCCAAACAGAGGACATTGTTGGATCATGCTGTATTGCTCTTTTTTTTTTTGATGAGCACTTCCATCCAACAGGAAATCCAACAAGATAATTCTCCACTATTATTCCAGCTGAGTTATTTTGCTAAATTAAAGCTGGTTGTCTCTTGTCTTGATTCAAATTTTGTTACTCACAAGCCCAGACAGGTACACGTTGGCAAAAAGCTCTTGTTTTGCACCAGAACCAGATATGGAAGCAAGAGTGATCTGTCCGGTTCATATCACTCCCATATTGGCTTCTATCCCCTGGTGCACTCAGAAATGCAGGATTCTTTTCAAAATGGTGTTGATTATTTACCAAGTGTTTTATGAACAAGTCCAAACTCATTGTAGTGAGTTCATTTCATTTGGAGTTTCAGGGTCACCTGATCAGACCTAAGTCTTCGTGTTTGAAATTGGCAACACATCAGTAACATTACAGAACTATTTGAACTGGTTATGGCTCTTAGTTACATGTGTTGACACTCTGTTCTGTGAGTATTTATTTCACTGAAAGGCAAATTTATTCATGAATGCTGGTTTAAGTGTAAAGCCAGTGTCTCCCCTTGGAGCATATTTCTGTGATGAAACAAACAAGTTCCATGTGAAATCTGGTCTTACCTCAGAGTACTGACAAGTACTGACACCTGAGAAACGAGATAGCGCTGAATTTTGGTGATAATATATTGATGACTTTCAGATGACTTCTTCAACTTATTGTTATTTGTGCAAGAGGACAAATAGCAGTTTTAGCTCAAGTTAACATAAACACTGGAATCAGGGGAAAACAATACAATCAATACCTTTTATTTGTTAACGTATTAATTAACAAATTGTATCACATTTGTTTAACCTGTACACAAAAAGAAATGTAAAAACAACAGCTGCTTCTTGATGAACAGCAGTTTATCCATCCATTCAGCACTGGCTGGAACTAGTAGTGTTAAGGTTAAGGTTCAGATTCAAGTGCAATGGTGCCAAACGGATAACCTTGTGTGTACAAATTAAACAAACACAAAATGTAATGTGTTCACTGGTCAACTTTACAGGTGCATTGTTGAACTTTGGACAGGCTAGCTGTTTTTCTTGCTTCCTGTCTTTATGCTAGGCTAAGGCTCATCATATCTTGACTCCAGCTCTGTGTTTAACACACAGACGTGAGATTGATGATGATCTTCTCATCTCAAAACATTTCTCAAATAGTTGATACATTCCTTCAAATTTGAAAGCAATTATAATTACTTATAAATACAACTGCACTAACTCAAAGTTTATGTAAGTAGGCTTGATGCACATATACAAAAACAATATTTGCATCTATGATGTTTTAATTGATTTCCCTTCATTTGTCTGTGATGCATTTGAAAGTATCCGTGCCATAATGTTCAGTCACCTTGGTTTCTGCTCTGTGTGGCATCACCGTCTTTTTGTTTCTCCTTGTTTAAAAATGTTTTATTTTGTGTAGTTACGATTCAACTGAAATAGTCTCAACACTGAAACTAGATGCATGAGGGAGATTTGTGGTTAGAAAAGCTGCGACATCCCTGGGGGATCTTCAGGCTGTTATAAAGCATCGTTCGTCAACCCGCCACTTTGATTTGCTTCACTTTAGCTACCTGATAGAATCCAGATAGACAGTATGCACTGGGAGAAATGTAAGTACAACACATCACTGCTCTTCTGCTTACATGTATGTGTACACAGTAACTAAAATCCTTATTACATGTAGAATGTCCTGTATTATCTTTCTATAACCTACTGATTTGAATAATTGTATATATATATATATAATAATTGTTGTAATATTTGAAATCTGATCTGCAGAAAGTTTTTTAAAATTTCAAAGAAATACAGAATTATTGAAATATGGAAATATTTCTTGTCATTTAAAGGATGTAAACACAATAACATGAACATAATATCATGTTCAGTATAATCCAATGCCTTGCACACCTTCGTTAGACGTACTTCTTGTTGTCTTTCTATAATAACATTCTGGTTGAATATTGTAGGTCAGGGTTGTTTTGTCACGAAAGACAATTTGATTTAAATTAAATTTCTTTGAATTCCTGCTGTTATATTTTTGGGGTAATTGTAATTAATCATCGTAATTAATTTGACAGTTTGCTAATGAGAAGCCCAAATTAACCGTGCTCACGGCAACAACATGTCAAGTTGAGAGTTTGCAAACTTTCCCTGTTGTGAACTGTGTCAGGATCAAGGATGGAGCTGTTGTGTCGAGTCTTTTGGAAAGAGGAAGGTGGTCATTTGGAAGTTAGCTGCATGCTGCTATTGGGTTGTAATCTTGATATGCAAAATGGTATCAGGCTGCCACCACAGTAAAATACTGCACAGCTGTGGGGCTTCCTCTTTTTTTTTTTTTTTTTTGGTTGGTGCATGTGTCACGGTGATTGTTTGTCTGTCTGTGTGTGCTCATGTGTGATTGTTTGAAACTGAAGGAGAAAAAAGGCAGCAGCATCTCCTGTGAATCAACGATCCGTACTGTAGCATTAATTTTAAGTTGAAGTTTATTCCATTAATTCAACGTGTTTTTTGACACAGGAACTCTTTCACAGTAAAAGACCTTTAAAAATAAAAAGGCTATTATCAGACAGAAAGTGATAGATTGTGATAGTTCTCTGTCCAAATATTTCCAATAGTCATCAGTCTTTGTCACAAGGAAAAGCAATTCTTGCACTTGTACTAAAAAAACATCTTCAATACCACCCCAGGCTCTATCTACTGTATGCAAAACATCCTCACGGAGCAGTTCAGTTTAATTGATGGTTCATAAAGTAGATTTCACTTAAAGGGCACTATGAGCGCACTGTTGTAAATGTTTTGCTTTGATAAGCAACACACCCTGTTTGCAGCACACTCCTCACACTCCTTAAATCCCCTGCCAGGAATCCTAACAAATCGTTGTTACTGTTGGCTGCGTGACAAGCGTACTCCCCGACCTCCTGAACACTAGACCTTCTCTCCTATCATTACAGTACCAACGTCCAAGATACCATACCAGTAACATGCTGTCCAACTCTAGGTTAACTGTAAAGACGGTCTTATTCACCAGACAGAGTTTAAGTAGATTTTTGCAGTGCAGTCAAAACTATTGATGTCTGCTAAACCTCTCCTCTGACAGCCATTTTGCAATCGTAGCTTAGCAACTGTAACTAGCCGTTAGCCTTTCCACTACCAAAAACATGTAGAAAATATTCTGTTTACATACGCAACCTGCCAACTGCAAAACTTTTTTAAAATTGTACTTCCTTATCATCACTCATGACTATAATACCAGGAATAACTTCCTCTACACTGAACTAAAGGGACATTGTTGTGTCTTCTACATGAATCATCAACATGATGTTGACCTTTGACCTGTTAGTTAGTTTAGTAAGCCATCAAATATTTAAGATCCTTTCACAGATACACTCTTTACTCTGCATAACTTTAAGCCTTAATATCATTTGAGAGACCAAAACAGTTTTTTTGTACCAGGCTGTAAACACCAGGCTGTTTATGTCTGCTGTGAAGCTGGACATTTGAACATGGGAACTCTAGGTTACTCTACTTATAACCCTGTTGCTGTGGTCTACCTAAAAGAGACAAAAGAGACACAAATGTTTTGGTCAATGTCTTTTATCTGATAATACTGTATTCATATTTTAAAATATAAACCAGCACAGTTGACGTGTTTTTTTTAACAGCTTCTGGCTAAGCTGTCACTCCACTTGTCTTTAAGTAAAACTACCTTTAACCAAGTGCTTGCTCTCTGTAAATGTGATTGAAGTTGAACAATGCAGGAAAAACAAAACATTCATGCCGGTAGGTGGGATTGTATTTCCTTCCAAACAGCTTGGAACAGGATTATCTTCGGTATCACATTTGCTACATGTAGACTTAATGAGCCACCAGTCAACACTTAGAATGCACCACTAAAACACACTCTGACTAGAGGCCTGCACATGTCCCGAAGCACAACATGGCACCTTTTCATGTAGTAAAACAACCATGTTGCCTTTGTGAACTCACTGCTTTATAATTTATTAAGTAACTGTACACCAGAGCAAGCTTATCTCAGGCAGCTGTATGCATCCTTCCCAAATGGTCAGCAACACACAGTTGCATGCAATGAATCTTGTGTGATAGATATTAAATCGCAGTTGATGTAATCACCTCGTACCAGGAACTGCTCATGTCATGACTTTATATGCATGATAAGCTGTATAAAATGTGCCTGGCACATGAAGCTATGTAACTAAGAAGATTCCTGAAATCAGAATTCTTTGAATTAAATGCTATATATTTAATATTTGTATGTCACAATTGGGAACTAGTATAACCCTGCACCAAAACCCAGATAATGCTTGCCACAAAACAGTTCAGAATACATCCATTTGTTTATCTAATTTGTATTAAATCAAAATAAATCTATATCGTGCATCCAAATAGAGACGAGTCTACAAAAATAGAATTAACGATACCGACACCTGTTTTAGAGATCGACTGGGTATATTATAGTGCTACATCATAGCATAGTAAATGGACCGTACTTATATAGCGCCTTTCTAGTCTGATGATGGCATTGGCTACCGTGCAAGGTGCCAACTGCTCATCAGTTTAATGATCTAACCATTTATACACATTCACACACTGATGGCACAGCCTTCAGGAGCAACTCGGGGTTCAGTATCTTGCCCAAGGACACTTCGGCATGCAGACCGGAGGAGCCGATCATCTGATTAGTGGACGACCCGCTCTGTCTCTGAGCCACAGCCGCATATAGTATATAGCTGTCAGACATATAGCTGTCAGTATAGTACAACATTTCCCTCTTGGAACGGGGAGAAGCAGCATGAACCGGAAATAGTTATATATCAGTGACATTCCACCGCTGTCCAACATGCAGAACCACATGTGTATACATGCAGTTCATGTATGTAAGAAACGTGTCCATGTAAAGGTGAGTGAGTGTGTTGTAACTGGTGACACAGAGTGTGTAGTGAGAAAAGAGTGAGAGGGAACCGGACAGACAGCAGCAGTGACCGCACAGGTGAAGTGTAAAAAGTAAGTTTAGTCTTAGTTTTAATCTTTAATTTGCTTCATTAAAAATATCCTAAAAATTTAAACCCACCAGCTACTTTATTAAAAAACATCATTTTCTTATCTGTTTCCTCTGTGCAGTTTTCTGCAGAGAATAGTGCATTAGGTTCTTTGACTGCAACATGTTTTAACAAAAAAAGTTAACATTTTATCTGTTTGAATGAGGACTAGTGTCATTACATGACACAATATGAATGGGGCCCCCAGGAAGGGTAGCTGCTGTTATAATACAGTATAAACAAACAGCCCTGCGGCTTCTGTAAGTTGATTGACACAGGCAAAGGTGAAATTCTGTATCTTACTGCCTGCAGTCAGATACAGATGCAGGCTGTCAATGCTGTCAATGCGTGAAACCCTGCAGAAGCTGGAGAAGAAGCTGGGGGTGGGAGAAAACTGAAACTATAACATGTTGCAACTTATGAAAAAAAAACTTCTCATACTTTAGTTAGTTGATTTATTGACTTGGATGCCACAAGACAAAAATACAGAATAGCAATAGCAGTCCATAAAATTAATGAATCATTCCATTAAAACATTTTCAGGGAAAGTATGCAACATAACTAACAGTCTGATGCAATGAATAATAAATTAAGATCATTTGAACCACGCTCAAGTGTGGTCTCATGAGTCTGAGGACATAACGGTACATATTTATTCAGAGCTACAGAAGCACAGACATTGTTCAGGTGTTGACTCAATCCTCCTTACTTCACTAATAATTAGAAGGGATACATGTCTCCACTTAAAAAGTGAAAGCAGGCAAAGTGTGTGTGATGAAGAGCCACGGTGCAGATCACTTTTCGTGGGGCTTAAAGTGTAATTTCGCTCACTGTTTTGCATTCTGACTGAGTCACTGAGGCAGGAAACAGGACGACTATGGACTATTAAGTGGACAGATATATGATTTAATTAAAGCATTCACTTGTGGAGGTGTAAAGCACAGCCCACATTCAGATATATCACCCGCCATTTGCAGATAGCTGTCAGCGGGCACACTGCTGCACTGCTGTAGGGTGGAAATATTCTCAGTAACCTTGTAGCCCTGAGCTGTACTGACTGATGGAGTAGTTGGAAGTTTCACATGTACAGGACAGCGTTGCTCTAAGTTTATTCAAATGAGGTCCCTATCTTGACAGACCTCCTCATGCTTATACTTGCAGGAAGTCATTGCTTGCATGTTTCTATGTACATACAATCTTTATGATCGCGCTGTTTCCTGGAAAAGACAATAAACTGTTGTCTCTGATGAGCATGCTGCTTCATAAATCAACAGCAACCACAGCTCGTGCCACCCGGGGCATTAAAACACCGCCAGCCTGCCTGCACTATTACTGATATATTTTATTGTGTTAAAAAAACTGATTCTCATAATTATATTTCGGCTGTTAACATTATTCAAATAAAAACACACATCAATAATGTACATGGTCCCATTAAATAAATGAATGTGAATATACTGTATATAACACATACACAGTTGCTATTGTTGCTGAAATTTTCTGGAAAACACTCACCAACACAAAATAAAGATCTTGAGTCAATCTATTGGTCCTTAAAGGTTTTGTCACTTTATTCTTGCAAGAGGAAAATTTCTCCAAATGCACAAGACAGTCTGCAGAAGATGTTCAGAGTGGGGCAGTCCTATGCTGAATCTTATACTCTTATTATTATGAATTACTTATGATTTATTATTTATTTACTGCTACAAACAACTTGCATAAATGAGTAAGTGAAAGGCACTGAGTAAAACCAAACTATATAGACTATAAGACTATAATGCACATGTTAAACATGGTTATAGAACACACAATGTAATATACATTTTCTATTACACTATAAACCATCATACCCTTGGAATAGTTTGCATAGAGTTTATATGAATATAGATATCTCGCTGCATTATGCATCAGTACCATAACTGCTGAAGCTGATTAATATACTCAAGCATGCAATCACTATGGCTGACATGCGGGTCACATCAGCTTCAATGTATAAAATATGAAAATTCATGATATATTCATGATGCAGTCATCACAACACACGTTTGAAGACAAACCAGTGTTTCACTCTGTCACTTCTTAAAAAAGATTGTCTGTGGTTGATCCCAGTCATGTATGTAAAATGTATGAACACCAAAAATGAAAATTTGCATGATTTTAGATACATATAGATACAATAACAGCTAATGACACTGCATGGATTATTATCCGTGTGCATAGGTAGTCATTATGTCTTAAAAGCACCATCAGTCAAAAGCATCAGCAAGTCACTTAGTTAAAATTAATCTCACATCTGTAATGTTTCATGAGAGTGCTTCAGAGAGCTTTGTATGTTTATGCAATCATAAAGCATAACGAATGCATTATAATCACTACGAATGCTGCAAGAGCACACTATAGATGTGGTTTTGGTAGAAAAAAAGAAAGAAATTGGGAATGTAATCATTTTGCCCAAGGGAGACAGTAATGTTGGCTCCGGGTTGAGGCAGATGGCCACCCACCATGATCTGAGAAGTTTTTCCTTGCCACTGTCACCAGGTGCTTACTGATGGTGGGAATTGTTAGGTCTCTGTTCAAAATATTTTAACGAGTCTGTATGGAAAGAGTTACAAGATGACTTCTGTTATGATCCATCCATGTTCCCAGTAGCTGTATGGTTCACTCACTGTAGTGTAGCAGCAGGTTTAGGCAGTAGTATAAAAGTATAAAAGAATGACTCGACATCAACTGTTTCCATTCTTGTAGTATTAATCATGTTTTACAAAATGACTATTCTGTTTTTTTTTCTCTTCTCATGCTGTCAGCCTGTGCTTCAATCAGGCATATAATTAACAGATGTTATCATGTGTGTGTCACCAAATAACTTCTGCTCACTGTTAGCCTGTACTCATACTCAAATGTTATAGTTGAAATACCTGGATGAATAAAATGGATTCATTTTTCTATCCTGTCTTGTTGCAAGCTCTTTTCAGTCTAAGTGTTCACACTATGCTCTCAGGGAACTCAACACTCAGATAAAGTCCTGTGTCTGTCTTTCTCTTCCTCTATTTCTGGCCTCTCTAGCGCCACCATCAGGACTGGCTAGGGCCAAACCGTATCAAGGTGTTCGAGTCAGAGACCCGGTCAAAGAGCTGCTGAGGAGGAAGAGAAGTCTGGAGCCGCACAGCACCAAGACAGCGCCCCCTACTGCGGTGAGGACACCATGACACATGGCATTAACATGCATTTAATCATGCACTTTGGATGCTTTATATTTTTTTATGTCTCAATTCTGTGACATTGATCCACATACTGATTTATTAAACAAACATTTGCATTCTATACAATACAAAGCTTCTAAACTTCTAAATATGTTAGCGCTTTGCCCTTTCCAAAGAAAATCACCACATTGTTCCCTGTACCTCTACCACAGCATTGTTAGTCAGTAAACAAATAAGGAATGCAGGATTTACTGTAGCAACAGTTGCTGTATGGAGCAATGATTGCTCAGACTTAAGTGGTCTCTCACTAACCAAACATTTCAAAGCTGTGCTTTGTGAGCTTTTCAGAGGATAAAAATGCTGAACTGAAATCTGAAATCTGTTCATCCGGTCGATGAAATTATTGGCAATCAGAGAAAAGAAGGGTTAGGATCTGGTTTTTAACCAAACTTAAGTTCAGGATTTCTTTTTTCTTCAAATTGTTTTTTTTGCAAAACACGTGAAGACTTGTGCCAGGTTTCTCTTTGACATCTGAGTAATGCTTTAATAACTTGCAACTACTAATGCTAATAAGGCTTTCTTTCCTGTGTTCTGATCATTGATTGCGCTTAATTTCCAGGCTGACATTCAAACTTTATTGCCCCTTATTCCTTCTGCAGAAACTTTAATGACGTTTGTAAAGGTAGGCAGAAGCTGCAAAGTAACAGAGAAACAGAGATGGTTTCCAAACGTGAGTATTATTCAGCAGAGAGTTTCTATAACTAAAAGGAAGAGCCCCTTAAGAGCCACAGAGAAGTGAGCAGGCCTCTCCCAGAGTGAAGGGGGGATTTTGTCCTTATATAATCCAGGTGTTTTTCCATGACAGTTACAGCCATTCCCTGTGTAGCTCCAGGGCTGGGCACACAGCCCTATGCAAAATATCTTGCAGCCTTGCCAAAGATCCCTCCCACTTGCTATTTTTTAGTACACCTACCAAGACCAGGGAAAGATACACACACACACACACACACACACACACACACACACACACACACACACACACACACACACACACACACACACACACACACACACACACACACACACACACCCACACTTCTGTGGAACTGGACACACTTCCCTCATCACACACCCTTTGATAAGACAGAAAAAACATGAAGCCTCACTCATAACACGGTGTTGTGTGTTATCTTCCAATAGGTTGCAAAATGTAACTCATTATACTCGTGTTTCGCTGTGAGAGCATTCCTGTGGGGCATGAAAATTGTTTGACATTTTGAATTTTCATTTTCTTGTCAAGAGTTATGATGAGAAAATTGCCACTTTGGCTAAGAAAACAAAGTGTAAAACAACAATAAGTTGTGGTTTATATGGAGGGAGTGGCATTTTTCTTGATGGGGCTTAGTCACTTCTGCAGGACGTGTGGCAACCTCAGAGTAATGCCAAGGCTCCTGGAAGTCATAGTACATACATACATACATACATACATACATACATGGCCATATCAGCGTTGGGATGAACTGACAGTGTCTGACAATCTGACACTTTAAATCACAGGCCGGGACTTATCTCGGCAGATAGTCTGATGTGGAGGCCAGTTGGTACAGGGGATTACTGTTTAAACAGAGAACTTGGTTTGACATCTTTGTGTTTGACACAGCGGATTGACTCAGTTTACAGTTAAACACGCTCAGTGCTCACCTTACAGCAATTGGTATTACATATAAAACTGAATCCCCCCTCAGCTTTCCTGCAGGCTCTCTTATTATCAAGGAACAACATGAAGCAGCTCTCCGCTCCAGGCAAAGACAGCTTTCACTCTGCAAACATCTTAATTGCTTTGTGTCTTTATCTAGTTTGTGATCCTCAGAAATTCAATGAAATCTTTGGTAACCTTTCACCTTTCACCGTATCTGTAAAACCAATCACTCGTCTGCGATACTTCAAGCATATGATAGCATGTGCCCTGACTGCAGGCACTACGATGTAGACATTCCCCTTTGCTCATGTCGAGCAACTCACAGAAGGTGTGACCAGCTGTCAGTGCTGTCACTGCTGCTGCTGTCTGTCCAGTTCCCTCTCACAGTTTTCTCGCTACACACTCTGTATCACTGCTTATTACACACTCACTCACCTTCACATGGACATGTTTCTTCATACGTGCACACACAGGTGTCTTTATGCGGCCTCTAACCCCGTCTCAGAGGGAAATGTTGTACTCTGCCACATTTGTCTGACAGCTTTATGATATATGATATGATGCAACACAATAATCTACCCCATAGAAAACTAAAATTGGCCCTATGCTAATTAACAATGAAATTCTCCCACAAGCACTTGTTAGTGATGACATCTGAATTATAGGATATACTATAATGATAAACACTATGGGATGATCCAGGTGTTTCAGAGGTCTTTTTCTCTTCACCCTGTCATGTCCACAGGCTACTGAGCCCACTTAGATTCGCTGCTTGCTCAGCTCCTGTTCTGGCATGACAGCTCCACATCGGCATTCCTCTGCAATCAGCAACACACTGCTCCTTAAAAAAAACCTATATGGACAATTTTAGCTTGTTGCTTGGTGTTAAATCTTTCTAGGTAAATGATGAAATGCACAGATTCATCTTCATCATTGTTTTCAAAGATTATTTTTAAACATAATATAAACCTACATATGTTTATGGCACTGTCCCTGATAAATAAACCAATATAAGATCATAATTATTAATAATAATGTGAATGATTCACATTTAAATTTATGCCCATATATGGTTGTCTTAGTGTTTTCTTAGGTCAAGTGAAGAATTTTGTTCATTGTTCTTGAGATATATCTGTAAACTCAAAAAAGTTTATTGGGCCTAATTTTCGTCCATTTGAATTACAAAGTTTTAATATAAATAAACTAACAAACTTAATGTGAAGCAAGTAATAACATTTATGTAATAGTACTAATAAACTGCATTCATTTTTGCTCTTGGGTTTGGGCAAACAAATTGGCTTTATTAATATTGAATGCATAAATCCACCTACTGTGTAGTGAAATCACACAGAGTTTATTAGGACTATTACATAAATCGTATTACTTGCTTCACATTAGGTGTATTAGTTGGTTTATATTAACCCTATGTAATGGATAGAAATTTTCTATGTAATTGAAATGCATAAGTCCTGCAATTTGGCCAAACAATTTTTTTGAGTGTAGATATTGTCTGTTTTTGTGTCTGCACAGCTCGCTGTGCTATGATATACAACATCAACATATAAAATTACTTAAAGGTCCAGTGTGTAAGATTTAGGAGTATTTATTTGCAGGGATGGTATATGAAAAAACAAAAATCATTAGTGTGTTTCTATTACTGTATGATAACCTGAGCATAAGAATTGGTGTGTTTTTGTTGTCTTAAAATGAGCCCTTTCTTTCTACAGTGAGAGTGGGTCCTCTTCCACGTCCAAGTAGTTTTGACCATTCATCTGCTGATCGACTGTAACGCAATCTGGGAACCCATCGTCGGTCAACTGACGACCAATGTCACTTTTTATTACTGTTTGTTTTACCTGCATTCAGGTTACGGTCTCAGGGTCTGTGAGCATGTAACGATGCAGAGATCTGTTCATAGAGATTAGCAGAAATGTATCAAGTTGCTAATTGGACTGTAAACAATGATTAGCACACAGAAGTGTCCTGGTCTGCACGACTGTGCTTATATTTTGTAGATCTCTCTCTAATGTGTTGAAACTGTCTGAACATAAGCTTTTGATGTGACTCGAGCAGAGAGAGGGTTTTTAATTCAGACCATTTTGATTTGATGTTTAATAACAGGATGTGTTTCGGAAACTGTGAAGGCAGAGACAGACTTCTATATCATCATCTAGTCAGCCATGATCCTTTTGTCATTGTAGCATCAAGGCCTGACTCTCTTTGCTATTGCTCTGAAGTTGTATTACAAGTTTGCTATTTTTTTCTCCACGTACAGTTCGCCTTTATATGTTGGCTATTGAGAGGCTTTGTGGAAAATGTAGGAAATAATTAAGGAGATTGGGGAAAAGTGGATTCAGCAGAAACCTGTAAGACCAAGGCCCAGCTTTTAACAACATCTCATGATCTTCCTCAACGGATCGAGCAAAACCACAAAATTTTATTTATCTTTTTTTTCATTTTATCTAATGTTTTTGTACCTGATTTACTTACTAGCTGCTTTCCATCTGCTCAGTTTAAGGTCAAGAATGAACTTTTACTCTTGACCCCTAGATTACACTGAACAGAGGGAATATACAGTGGATTAAAAGGCAGGATCTATCTTAAACAATACCCAAATGCCCATATGTGGGTCTGCGTTAAATGTGTGCATGGCTGCTGTTATTTTTGCGCTTGTCCACACTGGCTGCTCCTTCTTCTAGTAGTTTCAGTGTAATTTAAAAAATTCAATCTGTCTGTCTGACCTCAGGCTCATAAGTAAGTAAAGTAAACCTTCAGCCCATGGCTTCCCCCTCTCCTTTCATGAAAATGTGAAATGCACAAAAAAAGTGAAGATCTCTTTAGAGCCAGAGTTTAGTTTGCCCGTTTTTGCTTGCTACTGTCGTCAAGTGCTTGCTCATGGTGGGAATTGTTCAGTATCTGTAAATAATATCATAAAGAGTACAATTTAGACCTGTTCTATATGGAAAGTGTCATGAGATATCAAGATATCAAACCTGTGTGAATTCTTCAGTGAGAATTATGAATGATCTTATCGTACGAATCCACCTTCATCTAAAGGTGCAGCTGGTTCCCACCTTCTTCCTTTGAACGACCTTATACTGGTGTAATACAAGTGTGTCTGTTGTGCCTTCAAGTAATATGATATCCGTTTACGCAATATGATCAATTATCAAGTTGCAGCTTGGAGGCTGTCATGCGAATTATGGCTTATAAAAGAAACACATCTATTGTTTTAAGGCTTGTTAAGATCTAACATATAATCTTATGGATCACAGATGTCTAATCAATTTCCACTAAGAAGCATAAATGTAGGTCAATACCATGATACGTAAATAACCAAAGTATGCGCAAGTTAGACAGTTAAAAACAGTTCTGTCCTAACAGAATTACAAGCCGTAACTTGTGTTTTATGCATTCGACCTGCAAAATGTTTTCTCCTGCCAAAAATGTCAGACAAAATTCAGTATACACATGAATCAATTTTACACAAGGTGATCAGACCAAGACCAGCTCTCTGAAACACATTCTGGCTCATATTGCTTACTGTGCTCACACACACACACACACACACACACACACACACACACACACACACACACACACACACACACACACACACACACACTTAAATTATGATCTTGACTCTCGCGGCTGCTCACACCTGGTCTTGAACGGTACAAGTGTAAATATTACATATTTATATATAAACATTTATATATCAACATTACAGTGTGACTAGTTCTACAGCAGCAACACGAATATGATCCTACTGAAAATTACTGACACGCGTAACTCGTTTTTTTTTTTTTTTGTTGTTATCTGTTTTTTTAGGATGTGGTCACACACAACAATAACCAGTCATCATACACACAAGGTATGTGTTCATTCCTAACAGCTGCTTCTGAGAGTCACAGACACACTTCTCTGATTGATTCCTGCAAATAAGGTTTTTGTCTCTGTTTGCCAAACAGAGACAAAAACTCAACCTTTTTTTTGAAATTCAGGAATCTTCAGCTCTGATATCCAAGGCGGTTCCCCATCTGAGCCGTCGGTCACTGGAGTCAGTGATGGAGGGCTGCATTGTGCTGGATGGAAAGCTCCATCATCTGCCACCAGTGCCGGCCTTCAGCCTGCTGTGACGCCCTGGTCCTCATCGGAGTACAACCAGCAGGACCGCTCAGCTCAGGCTCTTGCCTACTCAGCCACCCCCACCCTCACCGCTGATGTGTACATGCAGACTCTGTGTCCCAGCTACACCATGCTGACCTACACACACGCACCTTTGCTCACTAACTTTGGGGTGAGTCCAGACATGTTTAAAGAAATCTAAAAAATGTGTCCAACCAGTCTGGGGCTGGGGGGTAGGGTTGTCACTGCAGTGTTGATGCTCATCAAAGAGGAACATGCACCATCATTCCTAATTACCTGGCCTACACTGCTTGAACTGGAAGGATGTGACCGTTGTGATGTTGGTGGGGAGTAGATGGATGACTGGTTCTTTTCATGACATCTTTGTGGTCCAGTAGCCGAAACACTGTTCAGTACGGTCGTTGAGAACCACTGAGTGAGAAGATTTGGCAGAGCTTGTTGAGCGTACCATCTTTCATTTCACATTTTTCTCATCATCATCCATACTCCCCAACCTAGTCTCCTATAATTTTATGAATTTCTGTGTTGCTTGCATTGAGAAATCATAAACCATGTCAATTAACAGACGTTAACATTCTAGTCATATTTGTTTGTTTCAGACCATACCCATGGCCCCAACTCCAGGGTCCCTTCCTCAGATGGAGCTCCCAGACTCAGGGTTGACTTACCTCCCCTGGGCTCAGCCCCTCACCACCATATCCACCATACCTAACCCAGGGGGGGTCCAATTTGCACCTGGATCTGCAGCCCTTCCCGGGTCATCTCTGGTCCACATGCCCTTGTCCATGTCTTTGGCCACCATGATCCCTCAACTGGAGCCACAGGGTGTAGATCCTCAGCCACAGATACTGGAACTCCCGCAGCGTTCAGGTCACCAGCTGGACCTTGAACCACAAGACCAGTCTTTGGATGAAGACCCAGTGGTGGAGCCAGAATCTCCGAACCTCCTGGATAAACTTCTGGAGGATCAAAAGGATGATGGCGGAGAGGAGGACAAAGACTCGTACAGCAGCTCACTGTTCATTCCGAATGTCTGAAAATAGGAGTGTTCTGTGGAGAACAGTATTGTTCCTGTTTGTTTCTCAGGGTTCACCATTTAATAATCAGTTTGGTTCATTACAATTTGGATCTTCATTTTGTAGCTGTGGTCATAATTCTTATGTAATGATAGCACTGTTCTCAGAAAAGAATTTGCTGACATTGCATAACCAGGGTAAGAGAACCTCATCTCCTAACACAACAACTGGACTTGATTAATCTATCCCCCTCTACATTTCCTTGTCACACTGCACTGTACTGTTGTTGAATGTCATGTCTTTGGACTGTGGGAGGAAGCTGGAGTATGTGGACAGAACCCACAGAAACAGAGAGAAAATGCAAACTCCACACAGACAGGTGCCAGACCTTGTTTCTTGAGCTCACCTGACATTTTAGTGATTTTGCCATGTTCTTGGATTCAAACAGTGAATTTCGTCACTATGAACAGACACAACAGAAAAAAATGATGGCCAGAACTACTGAAAATAAGACCTAAGTTGTAATAAAGCTAAAACACCTGTTTTCTCTTCTCAATGACCAACAATATACAGCAATATCTTCTACTATTTTTTGTTGTTTTTTACAAGTAGCAAAAAGGGAACCTCCTTTTCATTTTCTTCTTTTTTTGCAGAATGCAATTCAGTATTATTTTATGCTCACATGTTGCCATGTAATGTAAATTTCTATTGCTCTAACACGATTTGTTAAAGATGAATGGTCAATGCTTTCTGCAGCTGTACATTTGCTTTGAATTCATATTTTACTTTTTGCAGCAGGAGTTCTGTCAGTGACACTTGCAGTTTTCTGAGATCCAGTTACAATTGAGTTCTATCCACCCCCTCTTAGACTTGAGATGTTTGCCTTTGTTATAAAAATCTACCACAATGCTGTCAGTTTAACGAGAGCCTAGAGAATAACCACGTGGTGATGGTTTCCTTTTTTACTAGCTGATGATTTATAATAATCCAGTAGACGAGCCTGGCTTATGCTCACAAGAGAAATTGACCATGCGAAGAGCAAAGATAAAGTAGAAAATAAATGAGGTACTGACTGTCAGTAGTATTTGCACCATTTGAAATACATGTGTTTTTACATGCATGGAAGAGGTTTTGAGTGCTTTAAAAACGCAGGTCAGAGGTACATACTATTCACTAAGAAGCAATGATAATCCTGGTTGAGCTTGGGTGAGTTGAGCTTTCAGTGGGGTGTCAGGCCAGTGAGCACATGTAAAGTCTTTAAAGTGAAACAGTATCAGGCAAGATTTGTATGTCAAAACATCAGTCCATCCATAGCATTGTGGAACAAGACTGACATGTTATAGATTACATTTCTGTGAGAAATGTGCTGTAGACCAGATGACATGTTGACATACAGCAGTGTGTAGGCCTACTGTAACTGTAACTGTAAGTTTAATAAAGAGGGAAGAAAGTACTGTAAATCAGCAGATATAATAAAGGTAAGTTTCAAGACAAATAAATCATTGCGTTGCATTGCATGTTTTCTTGGCGCTTAACTTTTTCTGCTGCAGTCACAGCTTTCTGCCATTTAGAGCAGCCAATATGCCAACCTGCTCAGCAACCTTTAAATTCCAGGAAATGTCTCTGCCTAAATTGGTCTTTTTTTAAGGTTGTTGTTCAAGTGATAATATGCAAGCTAGACAGCTACAAAAGGGTGTTTGACGGAGTAAGATAAGGACTTTGGCCCAGTGCTCGTGCTTGTTTTTGACAGGGAAGGATTCTCAGTCTCAGGGGTTTTCCCCCCCGAAGGGGAAACTGACATCGTGAGAGGGGTGAGATGTTCATCTGTTAAAAAAAATAATCCTGGAAACACCTGAGATCATATCACATATGAGAAAACATGCTGAACCTGCTCATGGGATAGGAACATATAAGGAAGAAGCGTTGACTTTAGCTCTGTTTTGCCATTCCAAGTTGTGAAAACAAAACAAGAATATGTGACACCCCAATGAGCTCCAACAGGAAATGAAACTGAAAAAGGAAAAGCAGAGACAATAAATAAAGTTACTGGACTTTGTAGTTCGGGTGAGATGTGTAATTTTATAAAGTATGAATGTATTGTATGAATACCAGGAGGGCAGGTTCCCCAGTCCATTGTTTTTTGATATCAGCTTGAATGTAAAACTGTAATTTAGGGATCCTTGGTGAACTTAACATGAGAACTTTTAAAGGTTTTGACTGACACAGTCATTTGAACATTCAGTCCAGCTGCTGAAAGTTGCAGGAAATGTGGAAGTATATTCATCCATCTGCTCCCTTTGATTCTTGGCAAATGATTTATCTGATGACTCATTCAGTGTGTGTCTCTCGTGTGCCGCTCTTCGAGTCTGCCCTTTTATCGCAAAGCTCAAACTTGCCTCACCTGTGGATCATAGAAGGGACAGCTAGTCCTCTCCTGACTTGCTGACACAACTTATGTTCTGGGGGTTCATCAGGAGGAGGGACGGTGTTGAAAGGTAATGTCATGTGTGACACTTGGCTTACAAGGGCCTGTAGGTTCCCCGTCAAGTCTTCCACCGCTTCCTTTTCAGCACATCACTTCATTTTATCACAAAGATGGTTGGGAAGCTGCAATGTCTGATGAAAGCCACATTTGTTGAATCAGTTGCTTTAAAGTGCCCTATCTTTCGGTGTTGCTGAAACGTGCCTGTGCAGCACCTTTGATAGCCCTCAGGGCGGGTCGCATAGAGCAATTGACAGAGCTTATTATTGTGAGGTTATGCCCCAGGGTCTCAGAAATCTGGCACCCCAAGGAGGCTGAGAATCAGCATACCACATTTGTCACAATTAGAGTTCCTTTATGCATTCTGCTGTTGTACAACTTTGTAACAGCTAAATTATTTATTAAAGAAAGGCTAAGCTTATAAGCCTCATTTCATATAGAAAAAATGTGAAGTGTTGTCAGTGATGTTCTCTCCTCTTTAATGGAGCTCTTTTGGATATTGGCAAAATCCTTAAAGTGCCCAACAACTGGGCATATTCAATCATTTCATATAAAAAATCCAACATGCAGACAGGAGGAGCCGGGGATCAAACCACCAATCATCTGATTAGTGGCCAACCTGCTCTGCCTGTGAGCCACAGCCACCCCTTATGCATGAATACAAACCTTCATGTGAGTATTTCAATCAACATTGGTGACTTTATGTCTGACTTCACCAGCTGGGGGGTCCTGAGGCAAAAAGGAGCTGTTGGGCGCCTATAAACCCCCCATTTCTCCGAGGACAGAATAACATTATAGTCAGGTTTTCTGTGTGGCAAGTTGGAATATGGACCGTGAATTTAATATAAAATTTAAGACCTGAGGGCCTCAACATGTCCAAAGCAGGCATTCATCACTATTATTATTATTATTATTATTATTATTGTTATTATTATTATCAAATTTCTGGCCATTTGCCAGGCAGTAAACCTGGGGAAATGCACCCTATGGAATCCAACCATCATTGTCTCATGCATCTTAGCTAATAAAAGTCAGAGTAAAAAACAGGACTGGTTTCCATAGAGATGGCAATGAGTCAGGAGAAAAGCACTGCCTCACTTTGTCAACACTTCCTCATGAAAGTATTGTTTTAATCGTTTAACCCCTGTGCTATCTCTTTTGCAAAGAGAGATCCAAGTGTGTGTGTGTGTGTGTGTGTGCGTGTGTGCGTTTGTGCGTGTATGTGTGTGTGTGTGTGTGTGTGTGTGAGAGAGAGAGAGGGGGGGGGGGGCAGAAAGGCAGTGACACCCTGTCAAACTGGCTTTTAACAAGAATCATATTTATGTCTATCTACAAAAAGATGGGCTCAGAATTATCAGAAATGTATGATCCAGCCTCCAAAAAAGACCAGGTTTTCAAAAAATGTTTGTGACTTAGTTCTGTCTACTTTGTTGCTGAGAGTTAGCTGAGAAGATTGATATATCACTCTCATATCTATCCATTAAAAAAAATCCGGAGCCAGCAGTTTGTTCAATTAGCTTAGCATAAAGGCTAAGGTAAACCTATTCAGTTAGTTAAATCTCTAGGAAAAATGCAGCATGAAAAGACAATTCACTTTTTTTGTTGGATCAGTTACTGGATTATTTCTTATCTTACCTTTTCCCCAGATAGGAATACAGCCTTTTTGCAGGAGGCACCGTATTAACAGCAGGAGTTTTACTGGACCAGTGCAGTCATGCTGAGGCCTGTTCCTCCTGCAGAGAACACTTAACACAAAGATTGTTTAAACAACCCAAGACGCCACAGATGAAGAGAGCAGGCCACAGATAAAAAGAGGAGATCTAGAGGTGACAATGCTCTCATGTTATGAATTGTTATGTCAACTGTTCTCACATATGAAAGATATCTATAAGGTTACGGAATCAGAAAGGAAATGCAGGTAGAGTGTTAAAACAAAAAAGATCTCAAACTGCCATTATTTAGGTCATTTATGTATTGTATGTTGTGAAATACTGATTTTTCCTGAGACATTTTACAGAAATCTAAAAAAATCTACAGGTGGGCTCCTCTTTCTATCAGTTAGCTGCTATTACAGATCAGGCCAGGTAAGTAAATAACCCAGGAACATAAAAAGCGTGCTTCCTGATGAACTGAAGGACTTTATTGTTCTTCTAGCAGCGTAATATTTATATGAAGCCTATGACTTTAGTAGTGTTGACTGACTTACTTCACAAATAGGAACACAGAGCTATCGCACATTAGGTGTGTTCACCCTCCACTTACCTTCTGTTTGATGTGTAAATAGGACATTCCTGTCACTTTCACAGCAGCTCTGCGTTTGTGTTATCAGGTCAGGGTGTGTGTTGGGGTTTTGTGCACAAAATGTAAATGAATGTAAACAGCTTCACAGATTTACTCAACAAAGAAACACCCTGTGATATGAACACAAACAGGTGAAGGCTATCAGTTGTTGCAAAATGCAGAGTGATGTTACTTTCTTTTGTTTTGTTTCCAGGGCTGATAACATTTTACTCAGGTTGCCAAAGTTTAATGCTGCGGATTGTTTCCATATCAAAAATCATCAGCATTGATCCTGTTGCTGAAATATGAATGAGAACAAAAGCAGCACTGTGTGTTGGCACAAAGGATTTGATTTAATAAATACAATCATAAAAACTTCAAAGGAGTCTCATAAAGGTGTGCAGAGACACAATATCCACTTTGATTGGGAGCATTGTGCGTCACTCCAAACGGACTACATTCACACAGTTGGAAGGTTAAACTGAGACTTCTGTCATAATAAATGACTGCCACACATTTTTTAATAACAGCATGACAAGTTAAAGAGCACTCAATTGATTTAGCACCTTCAGTATTGTTGGACTCACAATGGTCAAAATCAGAAGAAACAGAATCAGAAATATATATATTTTTTATTCAAACCTATTCTCTTCTTCTGGTGACTACATTACCCACAGTGCAACAGAAGCTACATAGATCTAGGTAAACTCATCTCTTTCATACACATTTTCCCCACAATTTATTTTACTTTGCATTCTGCATACATACATTATGCGTCTTTAGTTGGAATATGTCCACAGTCTAATGATGGTCTCTCACGTTTCTTAACTTATAATAATCATCGTGGTACATTGAGTTATCATGAGTCAGTTAATGAGCCATTTTTGTCCTTTTGCCTCAGGGTACCTTTAGTTCCCATATGCTGTTGTTTTCCAGGGGCAGTTGTGAGCGTAACAGCAGAGATCCGCGTCAGGGAGTCTGCAGTCTCACCACCTTTTTGATTAATGAAGATCTTTGAATGTATTTTCATCACTTAGTACATTTTTGTTGGCTAACTCATATCAGTGCTGAACCCTGAAGGACTGAATGCCAGCATGTTCATTGCTGCATGTTTTAAAAGTTTGAACACTGTTGCACAAACTTCATCACCAGGTGCAGTTGACTTAGTTGCCATGGAGATAGATTGATGCTCAGTAGCTGTTCCACCTTTAGGACATCTCAGCAATGTTAGTTTGAGTGTTAAGCATGGGTGTTCGTTCTTTTGCAGATCTGTAACAACAGTGAACAATGGTCTCTTGTGCCTGTAAACGAATAAACATGACATTTTGTAGATAAAATGTTTGTGTAAAGGCACCAAGAGAAAATAATAAGTCATAAAATAAGACTGTTGTCGGAGCGATGTGCTGAACGCCAGCAAATAAAGCCTGACTGAAGGGCTGTGCTGAGGCCTGAGTGTGTGGGCGTTTCTCACACTGATGCTGCCAAGTCTCAGCAGGGGGATTTCCACAAGTGGTGGAACAGAAGCGTGCGAGGAGCTCGCCAGCAGGATCTGTGGGATACACACACACACACATACACACACACACACACACACACACACACACACACACACACACACACACACACACACACACACACACACACACACACACATACACACAAGGAAACAAAAACCCTAATCCTCTCACTTTACAAGAAAGGGAGTGTGAGTTGCAGCCAGACAGCCAGGAAAGACTTGCTGTGACCTGGGTTAAATTCTCTGGTGCCAGATGAGCCCATCACTGTCACAAAAACGATGAAACAAATCACTCTTCAGCCTTCATTACTTAAATCAAGGTGACATTTATTGAAGACTCTGGCAGAAAAAATGTCTCACATTCTTTCACCTTATCTATCTAATGATATATCGTGACACTTGGCCAAAAAAAACATGCCAAGATAAGAGCTGGCTTTAAGAAGAACAGTTTTTTAAAGAGTGATGCGAGTTATCAAAAGGAGATTGCACAGGAGGGATTTAAAATGTGAAACATGTAAATCAGTGAAAGAGAGTTGACAGATTCAATTTGACTGTTTTTTTCTCCAGAGTTAGAATCCAACAAATGCCTTAGTTAGTTATTTCAAACAGCAATATTAGGCAATTTGGCTCAGTTGTTCAGTCACAATCCAGTCCATTCAGGAATGGAGTAAAACTAAGTAAATAAACTAAAGGGACACAACAGAGACTTTAAAAAGTCTCAGACTGTGAAACAAATGTGACAATTTCTTCTAACCAGCCAAAACAAGATCACGTGACCATGAATAGTGAGAATTTACATGTCAGTGATCTAAAACTGTCCATATCAGGGTTTGTGTTGGTCTGCACTAAGACCATATGCAAATACTGAATTGGAAACGGAGTCAGAACCTGACCTCTGGACCTCGTCAGAGTTCATAATATTTTTTTTGGATCACTTTGAAAAATGGAACCACACCCTTCGCCTCTCATAAAGCAGAGGATGTAAGATCATTTCAACCAAAAATATCCTAATTACTGTTTTTTTAATTTTTATTATTATTATTGAAGAGCTCTTGAGCTAAAAGCCACCAGATCAGTGGTCTGGCTCCAATATGTCATGCTAAACTTGAACTTGTTTTTATTGGTTAACTTATCATGACACATTTGACTTTTTTGTGTGTTGGGAGAGTAAATGTTTAATCTCCGAAATGCAGCGTTTTTCAAATGACACTTTTCTCTGCTCATTGCAAAAATAAAACGCATCATCTAGACATATTTATGACGGAGCTTGCACAGGAATGGCCGAAAAATATAAATTTGGTGGGGAAAAAAAAATCATCAGGCCATCCTCCCAAAAGAAAAAACAAAGCAAACAAAAAGACATGCATGACCCTCTGACCCCATCTCTCTTTATATAGGATCAACTACATAACTAACATAAAAGAGGAAGTGTGTTCAATACGGGGATGTTATCACAGATGGATTAAACAAAAAACCTCCTCTGGTATCTGATATGCATGACTGATGATAAAATACGGTCAGCTGTTAAACATGTTAGTGATGCAGAGCAGCAGACTACAGGTTCAAAGAAAAGAATGAATGAACGCTTGAACTTACACTTACACAAGACCGACTGCAGTTTACTTCAATACTTGAAAGAATTAAAGCGCCATTCTGCATTACGTATACTTATAGCCACACTGTAATATTACATCTGCACATGCTGTATTCTTTTCACTCTGTCCACACTATTTATACTGTATATATCTCATAGCATATTTATACATATGTCTCCACTGTTCTTTATATATATCTATACATATGCACATTACTCTGCACTGGTTAACACGTACAGGGTGCACTGAGTTGCCTCAATACTTGTACTCTGAGCAGTGACAATAAAGTTATATGTTATCTGATTTAATCTAATTCAAATCTGGCTAAAATGATCACAGTTTTAGTCATTAGTTAGCCCTGGAATTATCTCCACTGAATATGATTGGATGTTACTTGTCAGCTGATACATGCCTTATCAGCAGTATTAAACACACCACTGTCTGAGAGACTAATTATGTGCTTTAACTTTCAGTCTGACTTGCAAAGACAGTGATGTTGATGATCTGAATAAAGATTCCCAACATAGCAGTCAACTGCCTGGAGGCATATTGTTTGTTTGTGGTCACTTGAAGAGGGCAGATTGAAGATTATTGGCAGCTTTTAGTCAGAGGCCAGTCTGACAGTCAGTCTGTCAGGCGGCCAGAGAGACATTTTCTGTAATTATTCCCCCTGCTCATACAGAGATCTCTTTCTGACATGCTTCCAATGTAAATGACAGAGATTAAATCTCTCCTTGATAAACAGTGTATCTAATCTCAGACCGATTAAGAGCATCTTCCAGGGTTACAGTGTTTTTAGGACCTGGTTTGTGTTCTGGTCTCTGCTGACTGTCAATAAGACCACCTGTTAAAAAATACTTAATACAAAATGATTTTTTTCGCCTCCATCACTTACATTAGAAGAACATTAGGAGGAATGATTACAGCATTACAGCATTTCATATGAGCACCTGACTAGTGTCTCAATTAATTCAACTTTAATTCATTGCAAAGGTATTTGTTGCACTGAAACACATTTTTACTGATATGATACGGCGTCAATGCAAGACCGGATGTTTAACCTGTGAAGTAAGGTGAGGCAGTCAGGTTATCTTTAAGTTGAAATATTTCCAGCAATTATTCTGGTGAGTGCAGTGTGAACACATCATTAACCAGAGCAAATATGATCAGGCCTGATCAGGATAAGGGCCCGTACGCAAGATTTAAAGAGACAGTTGGAGCCTGCAATCACTCTTTAAGGCCAAATTCATTAAGGGTGCTATATAGCAGGCTGCTTTCAGCTGCTTTGCTGTATCCGTCTACCTCCACCTTTTCTTCAGTTTGTGCATAAAATGATGGCTGCCTGTCAGATGACGCCTGATCTTCAATTAACCCAAAAGGTTCATCAAGCTCCACAAGCTACGTGTAGCAGCCCACATTAAATTCAGATCTCTAATTCTGACTAAATACTACTTCTCCAGTTCCGCACCCACCTGAATCTGAATAACCTTATACACATATATGTTACCTCCTCCAATGAACAACGTCTGCCTCTTCCACCTTTCTCAAATAACTACATGGAATGAACATGTCAAACTTCCTTCATGATTTGCACATGGTTTCCCATCATTTTGCTGGCATCATCGCATTGGGCCTTCTTCCTGCGCTGTAGTTGAACGGGATCAGACCGAAGAATCAGCGCCACCAGCTGTTTATCCCTGCGTACTCATCTCACATGACAGTCGTAGAATGAAACGTGCTTTAATTCTCTTTTTTTTTCTTTCGCAGAATTTCTGGAAATGTGACAAATATTTTGTGAAGCGTGGATGGAAACGTAACAGACAACCTGCGCAGCTCATTTACCATTCCCTGCGAAATATGGCAAACCCACACAAGTTTATTTTGTAGTTTTGTTTTGTAGTATGATTTATGCATATCACAGTATGCACAAGCCGTGGTCAATACTCTAGGCCAGACACAGCTCTGTTTTCGGGAACAGGGATTTTTCTGTAAGCCACCTAAGATCAAAGGTTCCTCTGCGCTTGAATTGAACAGATTGGTTTTGCATAGTAGCCCGCAGCTCTGAGAGATAACCCAGATGGAGACGCTTTGTGTTCTAAATGAATAAAACTTCACAACAGGCTAGGCTGTGTGATCCACTAATTCTCTATTTGCTCATCAGACACCTGAAGGGATGAACCATGTCAACACACACACACACACCCGCAAACATCCCCCCTCTGGTGATGCACTTGCTGCTCTTAACAATACTGCAGGAGTGAGCCTGGAGGGGGTCTGGGCAGAAAGCGGGCTTCTTTACTGTGAGATATCAGTGTGAAGGGACAGACAGTACAAATCAAATCAAATCAATCAACAGTTCAAGGTTCAGGAGGATTACCTCGTCACCTGTCAGTCCCACTTTGTTCTCCAGCCCTTTCAGAGCCTTAACCACAGTCTGCGCCCTGAAGGGGGTCAGAGATTCAACATTTGTCTCAGTTAAGCTCAGAGAGAGAAAATAATGTTACACACAGTACACTGAAATGTTTCAGCTCGGGGAAGACGCCCAGGTAAACAGGTGATACGTATCTGAGGAGCACATTTAAGAAACACTTAAACGAAACACACAGTGGTGAATGGAAGATGCCACTGAGCGCTCTGTGGGACATCTCTATGAGAGAAGGAACAGAGATGCTGCAAAGAAGATTACACCAACAAGATTCATTTCACTCTCCATTTCAACTTACTCAAACTAATTACAAACTATGCTACAACATACAGCCAATTACTTTCCTATGATGTGATTTGCTATGCTTCTTAGGCACAAGAATGGGTATCACCCCCAGGGCTTTTGCCCAGGTTTATGGGCTGGTGGAGCAACAGCCTCCAGTGCTGAGGGGTGTCTCCACCCACCCACCCCTCTGGTGATGCACTTGCTGCTCTTAACAATGCTGCGGGGGTGAGCCTGGAGGGGTCTTAGCAGAAAGCGGGCTTGTTTATTGTGAGATATCAGGGTGAAGGGCAGCAGGTAGTTCAGGTTCAGGTGGATTACCTCTTAATCTGTCAGCCCTGATTCAGAGTCAAGCCTTTAATCTAAAGCCATCAGGACCCCTCGATTTTGGAATAACCCAGATTTTTTATAGACTTGCTGTTATATGAGTTTGACTTTTTTTCAGCTTGTGAAGGAAGCTTCATTTAAAACTTTTATCTGTCATATACAGCCCACCTGATCCACTCCTACAGCAAAGACAACATGCAGATGCTCGACATGGCCGATAACGACAGCAGGAGTCTGCTCCTTTAACCTCAGTGGTGGTGTGGTGCCAGACAAATGTTTGTGAATGTCACGGTGACAACCTGTTTTGCATAATTTTATGTCATTTTACATAGATGTATTTGCAGGTTGTCAGCTTGACAAAATGGAATTATTGCACATGGCGCTGGACTCAGTCAGACTATGGAGCCACTGGAGTTTCTATGTGAGTGCATTTAGTTGATTTCTGTGTGTTTTGATAGAGAGTTGTTCAGTGTGTTGTTCTGTATTTTATGTTTTTATATTTTATCTTGTATACATTGTCTGTTTTTGCTATAACCGTCTTTATTTTCTCCTGAACATCTGCTTAAATCGTCTTGCCTTCTTGTCTTTAAGGGTGCTATATACAGGAAGTCATTAGTATTAGTATTATTATCATGTGAGCAGCAAACATCAGAGCTGAGGCTCTCTCTTTTTTTTAACAATACTTTTTTTATATGGTTCTATGGATTTTCACATATAGAACACATACACATACCAATGGCCACAGCAATAGCAAATAATGTATAAGTGTATTATACAACAAAACAATCAAAAGATTAAAAAAAGAAACAAAAAATAATACAAATAAAACAATAAGTTAAATAAAAACAAATAACTGAAAAAGCAGCAAAAGTGATGATCTTCAAGTTAATGCAACATTCTCATTCCTCCGAAAATTCCAAAAACGGTTTCCATACTTTAACAAACTGTTTTCTTTTCCCTCTACCAATACATGTATGTTTTTCCAATGTAAGGTATGTTGCAATCTGCTTGAATCATAACTTTACAGAGGGCAATTGTATATTTTTCCAGAAAAGAGCGATCAGTCTTCTAGCTTGAAGAAACCCAAAACCGATCAATGGTGATTGTTTAGAATTTAGGACAAAATTTCCAGGTTATATACCCATGATACAAAGTTTCGCTTGTAGGAGAAACATTTTCACCCACCATCTGGGAAATGGCCCCCATTCACGCTCGCCCCAAATAATTGTACTTTTGAGCAATCCCAAACACAATGTGTTTCTTTTTCCTCCTAAACACTTATCTGGAATATTAGGATAGATCTTATTCAACTTTACTGGGGTGGTATAAGTTCACATTATCCATTTATATTGGAGCAATTTCAGTCTTGCATTAATTGCTGGGCATTTAAGCATGCCACATCCCAGTCTTCTCAGGTATATCCTCTCCAATATCAACTTTCCATGCTTCTAATCTGTCTTTATATGATTCCTTTTAATGAGATAAGTTCCATGAAATAAAGATATTAGACCCATTTTAACCAGATTTGTAATGATTAACTTTTCAAGATTTGTCAAGAGTGACTCAGACGTTATCAGACCTTTATCTTTATTTTTTGATGATATAAATTTTTTCAGTTGTCCTTCATAACAGGTAAGTAGTTCACTATTTCTCTGTCAACTTTTAATCTATTCCTCCATTTTATCATCATATTTCCAGTGTATCACTATGCATATGGTGTTCACTGTGTTGCTATGGTAACAATACATGAAACACATAAATTGGTTTTCAGTGTTTCTTTCCTCGATGGTCTGATCTGAACCGTGTTCGATAATTATAGAGGTTAACAGGGGCGGGATGCAGGCCCTCGCTGCTGAAACATGTCAAGCTTTTGGCTCAGGAGGAAAGTATGTGAGGCAGTCAGTGCAAGTCGTCTTCAGCACACACAGAACCTCCTTTCATGTGAGGAAACGTTTGGTATGTGAACTCATTCTGATGTTTAATCGACCAGGCCAAACAGTTACAGGGAGCATTGCTCATTCCAAACACAAGTGTTAGTGTTTCTGGTGAAGAGGAAGTTTTAGACCTAAGCTCTTTATTTTCTTTGTGTCTTTATTCTTGTCTTTCAATTCTGCTTGGTTATATACAATCTATATGTACCCTTTGTTACATTTCAATAAAAACATGACATACGTATAATCATCTGTGGTTCAATTAAAATGTTTGAAAACTTGGACGGAGTTCTTCACCTCAGTGCAAAGTGTTGTGTTACAGCACGCCTCTGCCTCGACATGTTACCTGTCTGCATGTGTCATTTCACCTCCTCCTACATTTGATTTGTTCATTTCGTTTCCTGATTGTACAGTAAAAGAAGGAGAGATGACGCTGAGCAACACGGAACAGAGCTGGGAGTCAAATGTGAAGCTGCTGAAGCAGATACAGATGAACTTGACCAAAACTTTAGCAGCAAACTAATTAATTCTGGCAGCAGCACCTCTATGTATGTTTGTACTGTATTACTATATTATATTATTAAATAAAAAGAGCAAGAGAGAATCTGAGCACATTGGTAAGTTTGTTTTTATTAAGGACAGCAACAAGTCGTGTGTATGAAAATAAATCTAAGTGGTAAAAAAAAAAGTCATCAATATAAAAATATCAGCTTTTCATCCATTCAGCATTCATCATATTCACTCTACCGAAGCACAAACCAGTCAGAGGACAAAATGTAATGCAAAGCACTTAAAGAAAAAGATATTTACAGTCGGAGGACAAAACAATACTGCTTAAAGATCTCATCATAATACATTGTAACACATATCAGAGCTCATCTGCAAATCCCTCTTAAAATAGTTCTCTTCCACGGGACAGGTGTACGGATAATCTGTGGGGTTGTAGTAGGGTGCATATTCAGAGGCAGGTAAGCTCTCCTGCTGACCTGGCCAACAGTGTGGCAGGCAGTAACAGTCCTGGAGGTTGCAGTGCTGAGAGTGGAAGTGCTCTGAGACGAAGCCGTGGTAGCTGGACTCCATCCTGATGGGGGAGTCGTAGCAAGAGGAAGAGGAGGAGGAAAAAGAGTCCTGTGGCGAGTAGCTATTGGGATCCATGGGGTTGCAGAACTTGAGTGACTCCGGTGAGGAGCAGGGAGCCTGAGAGGAGGAGAAGACATGGCGGTTAGGCTGAGGATTATGCCATGCATGTTTGCAAAATGTGTCACGTGACGGAGTCACAGTGACAGCAGGGCACGGGCTGACCAGGGACACCTGTGAGTGGTGTTTTTCTTTTTGTTTCGATGTGACATGCATGCATGTATCTAACTTGACTTCTTTCAGGCTGTTTACGTCAATTGTTACACCAAAACTAGCTGCTATTTTCTCCCACTCGAGTATTTTATCAGCAAAAACCAGATTGGATTGTGAACACGCTGCTCTAAATGTTCTGCAGGCCATGCAAATACTCTGAATTCAAGCCCTGCAAACAGGTCTGTGCTCAGCCATGCCACACCTGAGGTTGCCTGATGTGTCAGATAAAGTTTGTCACTGTTTTCATTCAGCACTGGACTGAAAACATCCTAATTACCAAAGATTTATTTAGATGTATTATTTTATTTAGATATAGTATGTGCCAAAAATGAGCCCACAGATGGGAATGGGGTCATCAAATGACAGTTTAATGACTGTCAGTGGAGAAACCTACCGTGCCATGGCCATAGTAGTCTACATCAGAGGAGAGTCCATGACACCAGGGCAGCGGGAGGGTAGGAGGTGGAGGCAGAGTGGTGCTGTAGCTGTTGCTGCTGCCGGTGTTGTTGTTGTTGTTGTTATTATTGTTATTATTGTTGTTGCAACTGTAGCCGTTGCTGGGCAACATCACGTCCCCGAACTGCTGCTGGATGTCGTTAAAGGTGCTCTCCTGCACCTCGACGTTGCACGAGCTGTCAGGGAAAACGAACGAGGTCGAGCCCAGCTGGAGAGCTCGCGCACCAAAGCTGCACGCGTCGGCTGGAGGGATGGCGGAGGGAGGATCCACATAGCGACCTAACGGGATTCAACATTTAAAATTAGATTTCAAACATCAGAGATGAAGACTAAATAAAGGCTTACAGGTGACGCGCTGCACGCCTGTTGTGCATATTAACATAACAAGCTGCGTCAGGACGTGTTGGATTTCAAAATAAAAGTTTTCTAGGCCTAATCTATTCACAGCAAGAATAAGAGGAAATCATCTGAAAGAGCCCACGTAAGGCTGTGGTGCTACCAAAACACAGGAAGACATTTAAATAGCACGCATGTATAGGTTGGAAGAGTGATGTCATGACACCATCAGCCAACACATTTGAATGTAGCCTTGGTTTATAAGAAGGGACTGTTAATAGTTGACTAGAACTTTTTGTGAGTGCTTGGTCATGGCTGGATTATGTAGATTCATGACAGGTCGCTGCGTGTTCATCAATGGAGTGCACTTTTCTTTTCTTTTCTTTTCTTTTTTATGATCTACAGTGTGAATCTCTACAGAGCGGATTTTTTTTTTGTCAGTGTAGGCGTGTAGGCTGCGATTAGGTCAGGTTTGATTCCAATGCTGCTTTAACTCGTTTGTTGCATGTTGTTAGATTCTGGACTGACTTTGCTGGATGTGGCTGCTTGGTAAATTTACCTGGAAATGTGGACGCGCAAAGTTCCTGGAGCTCCAAGCAAGCCTGGGTTATCTGTTCAAGGAGGCAGAGGAGGAAGAGGGGGGTAGAGTGTTAGATATTTTCTCTCAGAACATTTGGATCTGAATTTGAAAGAGGAGTTTCTTTTTGTTCCGAAATTTAGTGCAAACATTAAGTGTGTGTGTGTGTGTGTGTGTGTGTGTGTGTGTGTGTGTGTGTGTGTGTGTGTGTGTGTGTGTGTGTGTGTGTGTACATGCTTAATGGCTCCCTTTCTGGGAGTGTAGTCAGTCATTTACAGGGACATATTATTGCTTTGCTCAGTGACTGTTTTTTCCCCCTCTCCCTTCTGCTTTGTCGTAGACTTGAAAAGGTAGAGAGGGAGAGAGAGAAAGAGAGAGAGAGGGGGGGGGCTTACCGTTTTTACTTTTTTGCTGTTGGCCTCGCGGGCTCTGTGCCTCTGCAGCAGCTCTTTGACTGTGGTCTTCACTCGGACTCCCTGGTACACCCTCGGCTTATCTGCTTATGAAGAGAAACAGCATGTCCCTCATGTTTACGAAACACCCTCATGGAGCAGACAATAGCAAACACTCTGACTTCCTACAAGCCCCCTCCTCCCTCCACACGTTCACACACTTTAAAACAGACATACACTCAATAAAATAAATGTTCCTTCAATCACTTCATAAAATGATTGATGTGGATACATTTTACAAGCCAAAACAGTTTTGTGTCTTTTTTTCATGCAGAGAACGTTTGGTAACACAAGCATAATGTTCAAATAACCAACAAGCTGTATTTGGAACTGTGCTTAACGCTCAAAAGTCTAAAGTTTCCCCTGAATTCGCGGTGCGTAACAGTGCGCTCCTTGCGCGCAGTGGCTCCGCGTATTTCCGACCCCAAAGCCCCCCAATCGGCTACCGGTCAGGGATTTGTCTATACGGCTCCACAGGGCTCTGCGTTTCTTTACCATCGCATTCTTTGACTGCAGCCTTGGGTGTGTGTGTGTGTGTGTGTGTGTGTGTGTGGTCAGCGCTACCGAGCCACCTCGCCCAGACAAAGGACATCGGCGCAAAAATGGGTTACAGTAAGTACATATTTCTCATGATAGACTCATATGCGATGGAATGTCTTTAGAAAACAAGCCCTGAATAAGAGGTGGCGGAAATGCGTTAGATCGTTTGATAAAAGTTGGATAAAGCCGCTCACGGGGTCCGCGTAAAACGCACGAACAAAGAGCTGAAAATATCCAGCAAATCGATCCAAGTAAAACCGCCGATCGTGAAACTTACGTTAAAGTTAAACGAGCTGTATTCACCAGCGGGGTAGTTGTGTTTGTTTCGTTGAGAGCAGCGCGGTAAACTACCTCTCAAAACTTTTTACACATCGAGTTTACCGTTGTAAACGGTTTGTAAAAGTTCAGTGTGGGCTTCGCTCTGATCGGATTGTTGTTGTTGGAAAATGCCGAGAAAATTTCAGCCTCTCTGTGTTTATAATTCATCTCCAAACTTTATTCAAATCACTTCCGACCCATGCCCGACATGTGACAGTGAAACGTTGCGGCGCTTATAGAGAGAAAAATTGGCCGTATTTCTCCTATAGGTGAAACCTGATTAACAAACCAAGAAAGAACGCCTCGCATAGGTGCACGTAATTTAGGGCCTAAAGGCGTAATTTAACGCAGTCAGGAGTGGCGAGCCGTTTGGAGACGAGACGAAGCTACGAAAACCTCATCTGATAAATATTCATACGGCTAAATCCTACTTCATGATTTGTCTTAAATGTGGCAAATAGTGGGCCAAAATCACACAGCAGACACATCCCACTCGAACACGGTTACTCCTAATGTCCTGTTACGCACAAGCAGCCCGGGCAGATACGGCTGAAATGTCAGTTCTGCTGGTAATCAATCTTTAATAAGAAAAATGTCTGTTGAGATAATAGTCTGCATGTCCCAGCGCATGTCAGCACACAGTGGTCACAGACGTGAAACATATAATGAAGCCTCAAAAAGACGATAAAGCTGTGGAGCACTGTTTGAACGCAAAAATGCTAACTCTCCTGATCCACCCATCAACGAGGGGAGCAGGTGGCATTAAAGTACAAAGATCTACCACTTAGGTTTTTAATTTGACTGTTGGTCATCTTCTACATTATTTAAATTACTAATTAAATGAACAGCTGCAAGGAGAAGCCGCCTCACGTGATTCATTGTGTGCTTTTAATATTTTTTGCCACTAAACGTTTTTTTTCTCTCCTTCTCTCTTTTTTTTGTCAAACAGGAAAAAATACAACAAACTTCAACCAATTCTAGATGAAAATCCGATGTGAAACTCACCAGACATGATGGCTGAGATGAAGAGAGGCTCCCTGGAGAAGACCTGTGGGACTCCACAACGTACTTTTCTGCCTCAGCAAAATGGCCAAGAACGAAATTTGTGCAAAAGTCTCCAAAAATCTCAACACAAAAGTCTTACAGCAGAGTCAGAGCATACAACAATATTGTAATATAGCTGGGGACATATTAGTTTGAGATTTTCTCCCTCCATGCCTACTATTTAAAACCCCTAGAACTCAATGATTTGACAATGATTTGATTGCGCGTTACTTTCAATTTGAATATTCAGAGGCAACAGACTTATATCGATTTTTCCACAAAAATCACTTCGCATGGACATCGAATAAGCCCCACTGTAATGTAATATAATAGTATTTTACACTTTGACCAAAAATAAACCATACTTTTATTAATTTTATCCTCCTTTTGCAATATCAGAGCATCACACCCCCTCATTAAGCACTACAGCACTGGGTGCTTCTTTTGAGCAACCTTAACATCGCATTTCACTTTTTTTCGGCTATTACGCGTTTTCTGCGGCCACTGTACATGTCGACAACATTTGCAAACATATTTATAAGCTTTAATTCAAAGAAAAAGACAAAAAAGTGGTGAAGAAGTGGGCGTGGCAAAGAGCAGTAGCCATCTTTGCCATCGCAGGCCTTGAGCTCCTCCAGCAAGTGCTCTGAGCGCACTGAGCTGAAGGCTGCAGGGGGGATGAGCGTTTCCCGACTTTTAGGACAATATCTATGTTTAAAAAATGTAACATTATTACAAATTTGTAATTCCAGAATTACAAAAATGATGCCAGTGAAGATCTCTCCAGTCATGATCCTGTTAATGTGATACATCTTCAGTTTTCAGCTCCAGATCACTTTTATCCAAACTGAACAAAGACGATTCAAACTTTGAATTGAAGGTTTATTTAAGAATAATAATTTATATATATATATATGTGTATATATATATAAGTTACATTAAGAACTTTAAATAGCTTATACATCAGACAGCAACAATATTCCCAGCAGCTTGTATGAATTGTTGCAATAGATTTTTTTTATATTTAAAATGATGTGTGTATTTATAAGCAACTCAGTTGTTAGGAATAACGCACAAAAAAACATTTTACAGCAACTATGTTATCCAGCTGTAAGCATCTGGAGCAATGAGTGATGTCTCAAACTTTAGTCATTTAGCCTCGATAATATTATCATTGACATTTTTATTAACATCATTATTATTATTATTAGTGTAATGATCATGGACTGTTAGAATTGTAATTATTAATACAACTGCATTATGATTATTATTTGCTGCATTATGTAAGGGCTCTAGTAGCAGCATCGAGACGCCATGAAGGATATTTATATTATTAAGACACATCTTTGTGTTTAATATTATAAAAGTCCTCTTTGGCGATATCAAGCACTGTTCATGAGGTGACTAAGTCGTCACTCTATTACGCACATGAAAACTTCTTCCTTCATCCCTCCTCTGCTCTCTCGTTACATCCCCGCAGTGGCTCCCTCTTGCTGTAGCTCAGCGGCTCCCCTTCTCCCGCTGCAGATATGGTGTTGAGGCTCTACCTAGTGGGCAAAGACCAGAACTATTTAACGTCCCCCTAACGTCTGCGTGCAATAACAGTGGCACAGTATTAAAGTTTTTGCATGTTTGTTACAATTTTTATTCCTGATTCAAGACATAAAAACAAAACAATTTCAGCTACCTTTTGTGCTATGTTATAGACACACACACACAGAGATCCAGTAATTTATAGTCCAACCCTTTTCTATCAAAAAGTAAACTAACAGACAAATTTCATGGATATTTCATATTATATTCAATGCAAAACAGCACAGAATAAAAAACAATAAACTGTGCAGTTAACACAAACAGTGAACACAATAGCAGAAAGTTTGTGTAAACGAGTGATATGGATACATTTGTGATGATTTATTAGAAAATTGCATTAAAGATTAGTTTTATTCATGTTTGTATGCAGTCACCTGTCTGTATTATTCTTTTTAATAAAAAATTATATAATAAAACATAAATAGGCTTCTTTTTGATCAGAGTGTATTTTCTTCTCATTATTCTATTCTCTTTGGTTGTTTTAACCCTCTACTAAACTATTTTCAATATGAGGCCATGCCTTCATCCTGTCAGATTGATTTTTAAATATTAAATGTATACATAGTAATCTAAACTTTAAAATTAGAACTAATTTAGTTTTCTTCAAAGAAATAAATGCAGGTGCACTGTATGACATATTTTTGAAGTTTTCTTAGACCCCTTAAAATCAAGAAGACCCTCCATGAAACCCTGGCGACCCCTAGTGGGGGTCTGGACACTACCATGTGGTCAGCTTTTTGAATGCTTTTGGGGGGTTAAAGTGAAATATTGGATTACCATGGGGTCCACAGAAGTCTTTAATCTAAATCTACCACAACATCAGATCAGACATATATGTCCTCATTAGACTTTATGTTCATCATTATTTTTAAATGAGCTAAACTTATGCAATCCTGTAACAAGTCATATCTAACAATCTCCTTAAAAAGGGCCACTGAGGGAAGTTTTCTGTCCTAGCATGCTATATATGAAGGTCATACAGGATTGAGCATATTCATGTCTTGAGGTCATTGTGGGGACAGTGTTAAATCTTAGATTGTTATGGGGACACTTACTGCATCTTCTTAAGATACAGAGCAGCTGTATGTTTGTGTTTCGGAAAGCAGGCGCCATTCTGATCATTACTTTGGTAACAAAGGTCAGAGAATAGGGCTGTTGCACTCACTATATACAACAGATAGGTACATAATGTAGAAGACTCTACAGAGTCAGATAACAATGTCGAACCACAAATGGCACATATGACCAACTGTAGCCTGTAGGTACATTAAATACGATAATTTAAGTGCACTGAGTAGTTGTGTTGAGGACAGTAATTAAGGACAACTTTCTCCAAATTGAGGCTGCATGATATCGTGACACGTATATTGATGATTCCTCTATTCCCTTTTTTATCAAGCTTCAATAAAGCTTTCAGCATGAGACATCTTTGAATTTTTATTAGAAGTTTTGCTTTGTCTTCATTTAGGTCATTTATCACATAGCGTTTAAGTGTGGGTTGGAGGTTTGTCCTGTGCTTCTTTTTTTTCTTTTCCTTTTTTACTAAAGATCAGCCTACATCATTTTGTAATCTCTACTTGTATATTTATTTCCACCTAAATACAATATATGGACATGTGTACTGTACATATTAGTTGAGCTGTTCCACAATCTTACTCTGTACCCACTGGAAACTACACTAGTACCACTCCTCAGGGTAAAAGTATCTTGTAAGTTTAAGGGTCAGGTTCACACGCAAGCACGTCTTTATATTACACACCATGAAGTGATGCCCCAAACATAAAAAAAACATTTTTTGGTTTTTGTTTTGTGTTTTGTATTTAAATAAAATCAGGATCACATGCACATGGGCTACCACACTCCTACCAACATATTCAAACTTGAATCCTGTCTTTGTAAATGCGCCGAAATCGTCCCATCAACATAATATTTCACAGCCAGTTTGACTGTGTTTCTCTGCTTGTTGAAGTCACTTTTAATTGTCTGTGAAACCTCCAGCTTCTTATAAATCCTGAATCATAGGTGTGCCCCCCCCCCGTGGTCAGTAGGCCCTCCTGATCTCGTAGGGCGACCACGAGCTCACTCCGTCCTCTTTGGCCCAGCAGGAGTGAGTCTCACTGTTGGGGGGCAGGCTCGCATGGCTATCGGTTGCCTCCTCTGTTACCATCTTGGACACCAGGTCGCTGACGGTGCTACTCATATAAGGGGGGACAGGGGAAGGAAGTGGAGGGGACTGGGTAGGAGCTGCTGGTGGTTAAGGGGTGGTAGTGGACTTCTTCCAGAGAGTGCAAGGTGTAGGGCTGGCTGCTGGAGACGGGGCCCATGGAGGAACCACGGCTGGGCGAGCGGTACTGGGAGGGGCTCCCTGGAGGTTCTGGGCTTGGCATGGAGGGTGGGACACTGACGGAGGCTAGATTGTCCGGACACAGAGACTCCACCTGGGATACTGACTCTGGAACTGCCTGCTCCCATGAGTCTCTCTACGGTAGGAACACAAGAGAGGAGAGGATGAATGAATTATTCATGTATTTCCACTGGAGAAAGCAGAAAATGTCAAACTAGATTAAAATCATCATGTCATAAATAAACAAACAAACAAACAACAACAAAAATCTGCATAAAGTAGGGCAACTAAGAAGATAAAGAAACAAAAGATCAACACATTGTGACTTAAAGTCGCTAGTATGGGTCAAGCAAAAATGTGTGATCCTATAATTCCCATAATGCAACTCCGCAGTGTCTTACATCAAGCTTAGAGACCATATCATTCCACTCCGACTGCACTATTTTTGTCAACCATGGTGTGGAATACAATGCCTGACATTTATCTCTGATATGTGTTGAATGCTAATCTGCGGTCAGACCTGTGTGGACATGATATGTGATAGAACACCTGTTTTCAGTAGTTAAAAAACTGTATTTCAGAAGTAAACTAGCAGTTTTTAAAACATCATTTTATTACTTTCTGTAAACATTGACAGCACAGTGTGGAACTTTTAGTTAACACATAGTTTTGTTGTCAAAAACCTTTGCAGCCTGTCCCAGAATAAGCAAATAGGTTTAAAAGACATCTTCACACATTTTGAAGTTCATGTTGAAAACAACAGGCAGATCACCAAATGAACACTGGAACAGAGTTTCCTCCTTTTCAACTGGCCATGAAGCCATCCCTTCCTAAAGTACTTTCCATTAGATTAAATGTGAGAAAGAATCCAAAGTTTTTCTTGGGTGCAAAAATGTATTGTATATTATATAGTATCTTCCAAAGTCTTTTTGTTTTTCCACACAGTGTTGATGACAGTGTTGTTTATCTAATAAAGAGGACATGTGACTTCTTGATGGATTAGATGGACCATGGCCAATTATAACAGATTATATAAAGAAGAGACATTTAGTTTAATCCTATGAGGTCTGAGTTATCTCCCACAATTGCAAAAGCAATTGATATAGACATTTACATGACACACAGTGTTAGGAAGGGTTGTGATTGTGAGAGATACAGTCAATACAACAACAGGGAAGTCCTGTCTATTCTATTCTATTCTATTCTATTTCATTTCGTCTTTAACCTCTTTACCTTCCTTCTGTTGTGTATGATTTGTGTTGTTTATATTTGGTCTTTTTCATTTCTGTAATCAAAATGTAAATGAAAAAAATACTTTTGTTTGAAAAAAATTTTTCTGACTGATAGAGCTGAACCTCTGTTTTAGCTTCCATAAACTGTTTATGGTTGATGTAAACAGGACAACTGATTACAGCAAGCAAACACAGTGCTCAAGGGAGTGCATGACAATAGCTTTAAGACAAACTTTGAACTTTGTGAAGTTATGAAGCTGTTCTTTAAGACAAGGGAATGACCCACTGGAAAGGCTGACACTTATATCAAAATTGTGCATCTTTTACTTTTACTACATTATGATATACCGTTAATTAAATAGTTATGTCTAGTTATGTAATAAAATATATTATTTTAAGGAAAATGTGGATTTAACTGATTTTAGGTGGATTTTACAGCTAAATTAACAATTCATTTTGATCATGAATCTCCCCCACCCTGCACAGAATGAGCCAATCCTACCAGAAATAAATGTGAGGATTCTCCACCAAAGGGAGGCAGCAGGGATGAGAGGGCTGACGAAGGTAGGAAGGATCCTCCAGAGCTGGAGAAGGCAGCAGCGCTGCGATAATCACCAAAGGTCTCTGGGTAGTAGCTGTCAATGAGGGAGGAGTAGCTGGTCATGCTCGAGGGCTCGCAGCCCAGAGGTTTACCACCAAGTGTGGATGAATAGACGTCGGGGGAGAACTGCTTGGTGGACGAGCAGAAGTCTGAGTCTGAGATGAATGGACGCCTCATGCCGTAGTAGCTGGGCAGCATGTGAGAGCCTGCAGAAAACAATATGAAGCTTTGAGCAATGATATTCTCATCTTCAACATGTCTAACAACAGTGTTTACACACTTTTAAAGAGGCTTTGAAGACAAATTAGTCAAAATGTTATTAGTATTAGGTGAAGTAATAATGACAGTTCTGACTGATTTGTCTTGTTGCCAGTAGAGTGTTGAAGTCTCACCTGGCATCTGGACAAACGAAGGTGGAGTGGTCGATCCTCCCTGTGGCAGAGAAAAACAGATAATCACACATGATAAGGAGAAGGTGGTGAAGACGAATATTAGCACAATGCAATGAAACATGTTGTTTTTGTCAAGTGCCACATTCTGTGTTGACTGTTGTTTCAGACAAATTCACTAAAACTCAAGACTAGTCAAGCTCTTCATTTAGATTTAGTCCTGAACAAACAGCCTGGTACATTATAGCAACAGAGCAGCTCTTGTTGTTTGTGTCTCTTTATATCTTTTAAATCGAGATTTCATTGAGCAACAGTTTTGACTCAAATCGAGTGACTTAAATCTCCTTTTGCAAACAAACAATGCAGGTCTTGTTATGTTTGCTTAATTTAAATGAAAATCAGTGGGCTGTTGCTGTTCTCATTTAATTACTATAAAGTAAAAAGATCCACCTGAGCTTTCTCTGTATTCATTTAATATTGGGTATGTTAACATCAAGCATCAGAGCAATATCTAATTTCTCTGGAGTCTATTATAAGTATTATTATAATATTTATTAAAATCATTTTTCTAATCAAAGACCTTTGTAGGTTACTAACAGAGACCCTTTTCATTTGATTTGCAATTTATTTGTCATTATTATTATTATTATTATTATTATTATTATTATTATTATTATTATTATTATTATTATTATTTTTATCATCATCATTATTACCGTCTACCATAAAAATTGCAAATTGCACCATTTTTAATTGAACGTGGGTTCTCTGAACGCGGTCACAAGTCACAAGGGCCTGAATCTGCCTCACACATTGTTAGAGGACCTGTTCACTGAATGGATGCCCCTGCAGCCCACAAGCCCCAGTGCAACCACATTATTATTATTTACAACCCAGAGCTGGAGGTAGTATTTTTTACTTTACTTTAGTTTTTGTAAAATACTGAATTATATACCAATGAAAACATAGTTATATATATATATGAATACAACAAAAGCAATGGTCCTTTGAGGATTTCATCTAAAAAGTTACAACCTGATGATTCACTTACTAACTAACTACTGGATGGAATAACAAGTTGTTTATTCTTCTTTCCACTCTGCATAACATTATGAGGATTAGGAAATATTTAAACCTAAGGTGTTTTTATGGCTCCACCATTCCATTAAAGAGAAACACTTTAGACATCTTGTCTGACATATCACCCCAAAATTCAGCCTGACATGTGCTTGCTTTTTAAATTTGCAGAAGAGCAATCATTTTGGGAGATTAAAATACAGGGAAATATTCATACAGAAAGATATACAATATGTGCATACAGTTGCAGAAAGCCACAAGAATTATCATGCTCTGGAAGACTATCAGGTGTTATCATCACATCACGTCATGTTTAGGTATCTACATTCATGAGTTCATCTGAGCAAAGCACAATTGTTCGAAATAGAGACGTAGAATTGACAGTGAGGAAGTTCTATACATATCTCTCGAGTTTGAAATGTACACAATTACTGGGAATTGAACTCCAGATTCCAGGACTGCTGTTAGAAACTGTAAATTGTAATCTGATGTAATGATGAAAATGCAGGCGGAAGCTGGTAGCTGTTCCTGGTTTCATATTTGGTATTTTTTCTAAATTTGTGATGTGTATCAGAAAGTTTGGCCGCGCAGCATGAATTTATAGGTGAACTATTGCAGAGTTTATATCTCCTGACTTATAATCTATTTGTGTGTACTGCATCCTGTTCCTGTTAGCTGCTTCACCTACTCACATTTGATCAAGTATAGATTTATTATCATATTGATATTAATATTACATTTTCATCTTGCTAATCAACACAAACAAACTGCACAAAAAGCAGTTAGAGATTCATGCAGAGTCACAGAGCTCAGAGTGCAGAGCCATGAAGACAGGGTTTGATGGGATAGGCTCTCTCGTTTGCATATTGCCAACATGAAAGAGTTAATATTAAGCCTGTGTTGGCTGGGAGGCAAGCAAATTTTGAGGCCAGAATTTGAATGTAATTTGCCAGTGCCAAGACTTCCTCATGTGGCCCAGGTACGGCTCAGTGCATCTCTGAAGGCTGCGTATGGAAATAAGCCTCGCTCAAGCTCAGAACGTCAGGTAGTGTTTGCGTGCTTGTGTATGTGTGTGTTTGTGGTGATGGAAGTAGGGGGTGGTGGAGGATAATGATGATGGATTTATTTAACATTATTTCAAAGAAAAACTCTTTCTTCCTATGCAAAACACTCTTCATCGGAACCCCAGTATCTGATGCACACTGATTCTTTAGAAATAGACGCACCCATTTCATACTATAACACAAGTTCTACTTATTTTACTTACTTTAGTGTTTATATTTATCTGGTGTTCAAAAATGAGCCCTGTTTTTGCTTCTTTTATATTATTTGCTGTCTGAACTGTTCCGAATTGCTGTTGAAGCATGAGTTTCTCTCAGTTTTCTCTCTTTATCATCTTGATCAGCATTAAAAAATATGACCCAGAGACGCCTCCTGCAGCGTCTTCAGCCATGTATAATGTCACTGACTTCATTTCTCACAGTCCTAGATCATTTATGTAACAGCAGCATGTTTGGGCACAACACCTCAATAGAAACACTGTGAAAAAAGAGAAGCAGATGAAGTGAAATGATGTAAGAACTTTAGGTTTTTCACCGCAGCTCTCCGTGTCCCAACATGAGGAGGCCGGCTCTGTGGTCAGAGTTTGCTCTTCGCTCTCAATGGCCTTTTATTCCCAGAGATAAAGGGTGGCATTAGGTAACATAAGGCCATGGATGGCTTCAGTTACTGTGTGTCTCTGTGCATCATTATGTCTTCATAAGTCATTTATAAACAGACAAGTAAACATCACGTTGAAACGATGCTGAACTGAAGGCCAGATACCTGCACATACAGCCCAGTATGATGATAGTATGGCTTGTAAATATATAGATACCTATAATAGGACATTTAGAATCATTTAGTGATACAAACTACTTTATAACACCTGATTATGACTTAAAATGACTTATTTACTTCAAACATTTATTCATTACAAAAACAGTTAAATTAAAGTGTCACATTTGCTGTGACATACAGTATTGACCTTTCCTTTAAGTGGCAGTTCAAGGAAAGGTCAATGCTAAAATACAGTGTAACATAAGTAGAAAAGTCGGTAAACTGACTGACAGTTAAAACCAGCTCCACAGCTTGTGTTTAATTGCTTATTAATTCAACTTTTAACTCATATTTCCTCTTTCTCACTTGATTATATATTTTGTTTGCAGAAGTCACTTTATTTTGAAAGTCTCTTCAGTGAAACACCTTAAAATAAAAAATAACACCTTTAAAAGCACGGGTGCTGTTCCTATTGTCATCCAACGCCACGAAAAGTCCAAATCCAATAACACCCTGTTTTCTATATGTCTGCAGCTCTCAGCAACAAGTCCACTGGTTCCTACCGAAGATGTAAATCCTCTTCAAGAAGGTTTTCTTACTTTTAAAAACAAGCTGAGGTCTTTACCTCTTACTCAACTTGGAGGTCAGGAAGCATTTGTTGGGGACTATTTTCAGCTGTGGATTAAAACACATTTCGGGTGCTGGTGGGTAATTAAGCCAGGAGGATGGTGTCTGTGGGACTGAGTCAAAATAAACCATAGTGCACGTGTGTGTGTTCTTGGTAATGCAAACGTGTGGCTCATTGATGTGTTTTTAAAGGCCAAATAGAGTACCTAATTCAACTCAGCTTCTTAATACAAGTGACACAATAACACGTTTTCTACCAAAGTTGAAACACTTTTGGCTTTTGTATAAGGTCTGTTATGATATATTGGCATTGAGAATCTGTCTTTTTATTAATATACATATGATAATCTAGCAGCGCTTAAATCATTGTTTTCACTTTGAGGTTCACATATAATTATGGTTACAGACTCTTCACCTCACTACAATCAGATTCTGTATAATTCTTTTGCCAAAAAAAAGAAACAAAACACAATAAAAAAGTGAGATGAATTTAACTCGTAGCATATTTTTTCTTCTCAAATGTTCTTTTGAATTCACGTTAAAGTCATATCTGATATTGATATCACATATTGTGACAGTCCTACTGGAGACATTTCTGTAGCTTTCGTTTCTGGACAACACAGAGACATATGTGACATATATCAGAGGATGCATATCATTATTGATTTTGGCCTTTTCATGAGACTGGATGAATTAGACTGAAAAATATCATCAATCAACAGTCTCAGAATATTTGCAACAAAATGTTAAAAGAGACTAAAACTGTGCCTGAACTCAAAATAAGAGATATGATTTTGCCACCTGCACCCTGAAACAGTGTTTGTTTGACTTTGCCAACTGAAGCTGAACTTGACCGCAGCTTGAATTTGTATTTATATAAAACTTCATTTTGTCAGCAGCACAGCGAAGAATTACTGCTGCCTCACTGTCCACTCACACTCAGAACTCCCACCTTCATGTCACGCAGCACGGCCCCGATTGTTTGTGATCCTAAAGTTAGGCTAAAGTTACAAAACTCTAGATAAAAGTCCAAAGATGAACTGACAGGCACAATCTTTTGCATAGTCTCTTTGTGTAATCTAAAGATATCTCCTCTTTTGCCTCCGCTCAGTCGCCTCATTAGGTGAGTTGTTAGTGGCCTGCATATCTATGGAGTGGACATGCCGATGCAAACAGTGAATGGTGTCCCATGAAAGCCCTTTGACATGCGGTTTTGTGAGAAAAATAGTGAAAAGCTGGTCTTGCTTGTGCATGCAGACGTCTAAAGCAGAGCCTAACTTCTCTGGCTGTGTCGGTGTGTTGGCGTGTGTGATTCTGAGACAACAATAGGAGGCTTGTCTGCGGCCTGTACACAGCAGAGGACAATGACAGCTGGCAGGTGTGCCTGGATCAAACTTTGCATAGGCAGCCTCCTTCACTGCCCTCTTTCTGTCTCCCTGCGCTACCTGTCCACCGAAGTGTTCCCACCACGCCCACAGCCTCCTACCTCAGGGGGGAGATCATGGCCATCACCACAGCGAGCATTGTCTAGTGGTTCTTTTGTGAGGTCAGGATAGGGACTCTGCACTTTATGTCTCTCTCTACACACACCGTGCTCTGCTATTTACAGATTGGCTTTGCAGGCGCTCGAGGGGAGCAAAGACAGAGGTTTGGGGGGTGGAGGAGGGTGGGTACAGGTGGTCAATGGATCAACCATGAATCGTTGGTCCACAAAAAAAAGCAAAATGTAAACAAGGAGAGGGGATTTTTTTTTAAAAGGCAACCTCTTAATTGTGCCACCAACAGAATGTCAACTGTGGCTTCACTGTTTGGTTTGGGAGAAAAATGAAGTGAGGAGAGACAGAACGGGACAAAAGCAGCACAACGGTTTAGAAAAGACTGTGCTTACACTGTATCTGGGTCCATTTGTCTGTCGGGATCGCTTCTCAGCCAGCAGGTCTTTGACTGTGTGCTTGACTCGAACGCCCTGGTACACTCGTTTGGAATATTCTAGACAGAGTTGATACAAATCCATGAAACAGTTTGACTTCATACAAATTTTCATCCATACCCACAAATGTGTGTTCATTTGACTGTGTCACAGTTTTATTCATATAGGCGAATGGCTCTTTGGGACTGGTGTGTAAATGTCATGGAAATTGCCTTTGGTTTGGTCGATGCAAATGGACTGCTAAAAAGAGCCAGTTTATTTCCACTTGCAAAAAAAAAGAATGACTCGGTTTAATCCAGATTATTAACTGATGACACAAAATTAAACAAATCTCAAATGTGTGCCGGTGTGATTTTGGGACATTCCTGGGAAGCAGAAGCATAAATGCAAACTTTATGATGCAAACGGAAATTGCATGCAAAAACCTTCCCATTTTTTTGAATGGATATTTTAGATAAGACCAAACTTTGCTCGTCCAATGATATTCTTGAGGATATGAGATGTTCTTTAGATTAGATCGCAGCAAAAAAATACAAATATTTGGCACTTTGCTGCTTTGCCACGAGGTCATCCTCTTAGGTATTATTATATATTTAGACATACAATATGAATCATAATAACTGTCATATTATGACCTATGAATCTTTCAGATATCAAACACTAGTTTATGTGAGTTGTATGGAGGAGACATCTTACTTTGTCCTAGCTGATACATATTTCTTATGAAAAAGTAATATCAGGGAAAGATCGACAGCTCACATTATTATACACAAAACACAAACAGCCTTCAAAGACAAAATATAAGCACAGTCTAATTGAATAATAATAATACAAACAAGAGCAATCACTTTCTATAAAACATTACATGCAGAAAATGTCTGATAGTGATAGTCACAACTGTCAGCCTGTATATGAATGACTGGTTCTTACCTGTGTCCATGATGCTGAGAAGCAGAGCAGTCTAACACACAAACACCCACAGAGGCCTCTCTGTTCTCCCTCTCTGGCTGTATTTGCCTACAGTAGCTAAATCCCAGTGTGCAGCACCATACTGAGTGGCGTGCCACGGTGGGAGCTTTAACTATGTTGTGAGGAGGGCAGGGACACATGGAACATGCCACCTCACAGTGCAGTCATGAGGAGGCAGCTTTTTCAAAATGACCTTTATCTATTTGTTTAAATGCAAATGTTTGGTAGGGACGTTTTTTAGACTATTTGCATCTGCAGTCAAGATTAGGGGTTGGAAGCATCAGCAGCATGTAAGAGAGACAGGGAGGCAGAATGTCACTCCTCCCTAAGCCCCCACTCATCATCCAAATTTGTAAGAGTATATTGTTTCCACATTCTGATTTGTAGCTGCAGGAGTTTTGTTAGTTTAAGTTTGTGGGACAAAGCGTGTTTCTGTTTCAGTTTGAGCTTCAAAATCTCTGAAATAAATAAAGCCTGTACCAGGAAGTACCAGCTCAGGACGAGTGTCTCATGGCAACTAGCTGATAACAGACTCCAACCCCTCCTGCAGAAAACCAAAGACAGAAAAACATTATTGTGCAATTTTTCTACTCAAATTGATGTGTGGAAATTTGTATAAAAGATTTTGAGCACACTAGAAACAAATGAGTCATCTTAACCTTGTGTTTTGAAGCGGAGGAGAGAAGAATAGATGGAGGCAAGCTCTGCTAAACAATTTGTGTCTGGTGTTTTAATTGTTTTGTGGCTGAAGCTCACGGACTGTTTGCCTTCAGATCATCGCTCCTGTTTGTTAAAAAACGTGAACTGTCTCAGTGAAAATATAGTTTCCCCGTGCTGTGAGATGTGACGTGTCATAGGTCGAGTATGGATACATTTTTACACACATGGGCTTGTAATGATAAACTGGCTAAACATTAAAGCGGTACAGTTTATACCTCTCTGGATTTGCATGCAGTTCAGTGTGATACTTTATCATCCTGATGCCAACACTATTACAAATGTTACTGCATGCTAAACATGACTAAGTTTAAAGCCTGCAAACTGCAAGTGCTGACGACATCCGAATCACAGTGTCCATCACACTTTATTCACCAATGCAAAAATTCTGCAGTAGGGATACACGATGTGGATTTTTTTTCAGCTGATACAAGAACAGATCATTTTACATTTGGTATTTAAAGAAGCAGATCATAACCTGTGGTTTATACAGAGAAAGGCTAAGGTGTAGTTTCCGATAGCTCTGGTCTAATTCTGACATCACTGTTGTTCACACAAGAAACATTCTGACTGCTCAAATGTTCTTTTATTTATAGTAAAGTAAAACTTTACGAAACATACTTTGTTTTTTATTCAACGTGAAGACGGTAAAAACGAAACCTATGAAAAAATAAAGAAATTAACTGCAAGAATCCTCTGACACCAGAAAAATAAACCGAATGAAAACAGCATTTTCAGCAGCAGTGAAACCAGTCCGGCAGTGTGCGAGAAGCGTGCAGGACTGAACACATCTATGAAAACTGGAGATCAAAACATAACTTGTCAATAAGAAATCATATTCTTATTCTTATCCATCCTGATACACGTCACGTGAAGTTAACTGACACAAAGTTAAGCTCAATAGTAAAACATGCATCCACATACTACAGGTGTCCATCGTCCATCCACTCGTCTCACTATGACTCATATACAGTATGTTGGCATGTGGTGAGAATGTGAGAAACAGTCATGAGACAGATACTGCTTATTTGTATCTGCAGAGATACACTGAGAGCATCAGAGAGGATTAGACACAACAATCATTTAATAATTAACACAATGATGGCAGTTTTGTGGTGGCCTGATAAACATTAACAAGCAGTATAACCATCGAATGTATGTCTTTTGTATTTGACCAGCGACTGTGACTCCAGAGCTGAGGCACTTTAAAAAGTCTTTTGTTCTGTTGACAAAAGGGTCAGAATCTAAGACAGCAAGTAAAAACAGTTTGCATGTAAACCAGGTTTCAGAGCTTCAGCAGCTGTGGTCATGAATTTAGTGCCTCCACATGGTCAGTTGAGGTTTTACTGAACAGAAAGTGCTACCGATATTCAGTGTGATGTTTTTTTTTGTCTTCACCTGGAAAATACAACAATACAACAATATGCAACAGCATGCACAGTATAGAATCTGTCCTGAATTCGATATCACTCTGGCCTAGCCGAGGTAAATGTTCGTCTCACGAACACCTTCAGTCTTTTGGGTGAACAACATCACGCAGAGTCCACCCTTATCTCCATGGATGTGTCCCACAATATTTGTCATGCAGTGTGCCTCTGTTTGTTTTGTTCTGCCTGTCTGCAGAGTGTCTACAGGAAGCGTCATCTGTGTTATCCAGCATTTCACCAGGCTATAACACGAGGCCTAGTTTTCAGTCGACAACTAACAGCTCTGTAAACGACTTTGTGAGAGAAGTCATGATTTATTTCTGTTTGCAAATGTGAAGTTAAATATAAAGTTAGCCACGCTAGCAGGCTAACATTTGCTAATTATACCTGAACACTAAAACACATTGGGCTGATGGGAGAGGTCATATAGTTTATGACTGTATATGCCAATAATTTAAAAACATCATTGCTGAGTGTTTTTTTTGTCTAGTTGCTAACAAAAATGCTAACAGGTTTATATAATGGCCATCCATTGTTCTGCATGATTCTCCCCATCTGCACACAAAACTGGACTTTATCCACAAATGACAAAAAAAGAAGCTCATTCTCAAATGTGGCATGTTTTCATAGTTTGTATTTGCAAAGCACACACAATGAATGCTGGTACATGTAGGCAGTGTAGGGCATGCTCTGTGCACGAGAACACTTTTCCAGTTGCAACCACAGAGACCTCTGTGCTTATGTGTCCAAGTTGTCATTCTGATTCATTACTGTACACAGCTTACACTTACACTCTGTGTTCATCCTTCAGGACTGTTTGAGTGAGTCTGGAGCTTCACATTTCTAATGACAACACAGGCAGATAGACGTGGTGCTGCGATGAGCAACATGATGATGAATAAATGAATGAAGATTAAAGAAGCAATGATTTCATTCCCAGATGGCGTGGAGTAAACACAGGTTTATACAGGTCTTTGAAATGAGGCTGAGAGTTTAGATCTACAACCCTGAATTCAACTTTAAACTTTAAAACCTTTAATAGTTTCAGAAAAAAATACATGAAGTATCATTTTATTTAAGGCACTGTACTGATATCCAGCTGACCATCAAAGTGAACTTAAAGAGAGTCATCTGCTATCTGCATTATGTATGTATTGTATACATTTATATACATTTATATATATATATATAAATGTATATATATATATATTTATGTGTGAAATTGCACAACAACAATACATTTCCTCTGAAGAAAACTCTACACGAGAGAGAGAGAGAGAGAGAGAGAGAGAGAGAGAGAGAGAGTAGTGGCTGGCCACAATCGTGACATCCTATAAGGCACCCAACCGTCTTTACATACATGATAATGTATCCAAGGTGTATCCACAGGTGTGCCAACAAGGCAGGATGGACATCTACACACACACACACACACACACACACACACACACACACACACACACACACACACACACACACACACACACACACACACACACACACACACACACGCTGAATATAGAATAAATGTGCTGTTAAACATTTATTGTGCAGTTGCTGTGTTATGCTGTAAGGAATCATTACAAATATATTAAAAGTCTTAGATATAAAATATTCTGATGCCTGGTCAGATCAGACTAAGTCGTGACACACTTATTTCCAGTGCTCTATGCAGTAAATTAATCAGGACCTCATTTACATCTTCCAGTGGGAAAATAAAGGGGATTTCTTCTTTTTTTTCTCTCTCACAGGAATGGCCAGCAGGGCTATTGGCTCTTTCCTTCCACCACAGTACAGCGTTTCCAACTCGACACCTTTGAGTCAGGCCTGGTATTTAACATAAATTACGAGAGCTGACTTCCTTGTCAATAGCAGTATTGTGGCTCCCTGTACCTCTGTGACCGAGGCGATGTTATAATGGGAGCGTGGAGTTTTTATCAGTTAATGACTCAGAGATAAGAGGGATGTACAGCTCTCCTCTGCAACGGACACCTGGGAGCGAAGAGGAAGGAAAAGATCCAACTGTGCTGCACTGGGCAGTGTCAGTCATGTAGTGTACAATGAAGTCATGGGGCTGGAAAATATGACTCCCTTACATCATGTCTGTACATTTTTAAATACTCCAGTTAGTATAACACAACGGCCACGTCGCCATCTTGCTTTTTCCATTTGATGTTGTAAACAAAGTTCAATTGCTCTGCTGTGTTTTTTTTTCTCTGGTGAACATTAAGCGGTTTTCCTTCTGTTTACTGTTTGTTTTGGTACACAGGGCAACACAAAGGCGGACTGTGTTTTGGAAAATACATGAGTCGAAATGCCAGAAATAATATGCTCAGAGTCTTGCTAAGCTCGGCTTTACTTTATAAAGGAAAAGACATAAATGAAAACCCCAAATGTAACTTTTCTACCTTAAATAGCTTCTCTATCAGGTATATGCTACACCTATAGTAGACTCATAGTAGTCTCTGACATTTCCACCCACCCCACTTCTCCAGGATGTCCGTGGTCCCCCCTTGTGAGAGTATAAATTTAGTAATCTGAGTGTGTCATTGTGTTCTGTTGTATCTGCCTCTGTTTATTCATGTTGATATTTTTCTTTGCGCCTCTCCATGCATCCATTTTTCATCCAAACCGCGTATCCTTATCAGGGTCATGTTGGGCTGGAACTGATCCCAGCTGACATTAGGCGAGGAGTTGCCAGTTCATCACCAATACAAAGAAAAGCTGTTAAAAGCCTCACCCTGGTGCTACTCATGTAAGGACACGGCTGGGTTACTAGATTTCTGTGAATGCATAAAGAGCTGTTGTTTTGTGTTTGTCATGACGGTAACTTACTCAAAGTTGGCTCTTCCATGTGTACATGGTGACCTCAGTTTAACTAATCATGTGACTAATCAGACCAATCATGTGGGTGCGTCTGTAATGATCTGAGGTATGTCACATTAAAGGAGGCTGAACGCATATGCAAACATGTATGTTATATTTTGTAATGAGTTGAAATCTTTGCATAGGTCTGTCTTCATTTTCATATTTAAGAATTCTTTGTTTGTCTGTTGAAAAAAGACACATTAAATGCACTTTGATCCGAGGTGTGTATGTAACCTCACAAATGAACTCATTCAAACTATTGATGCTACAAATATGACTGCTCAGAACGTTTATGAACCTTAAAGAAATGTTCAGAAAACGTCTTCCTCCTGGGAAAAATGATTTCCAATGAAGAAATGTGTGTTTCTATGCTGCCCTCCAATGGAATCCCTTAGTCACAACAGCTGAAGCGGTTGAAGCCGTCAGCAGTTTATCCACTGGAGGGCAGTAAGAGACAAGTGAATGCAACAAACATTCTGACAGTGAAACATCAGTGACATCCAGGTGAACGGGTGGAAACACAGGACATTGTGATCAAATTAGTGACACGGCTGTTATGGGACACATCCATGGATATAAAGAGTAAACACAGACATTAGATCACACAGGGAGCAGAATGGCTGACCTGCGGACAGAAACGAGCAGACATACAGTTTCTCTCATCCCTCTGTCATCCGGACTTGTTCGAACAGCTTTCCCTTATCATGCTACACTGCTGAGTCATGATTTACCACAGGCTGGGTCTGATCTCACATCTCCTCTGCTGCTGTTAAGTCTCCTTTCAACAAAGAACAGACTGTGCTCAGGTCAGGCTGATGTATCAGGCTGGGTTTTTTTTATTGGAAACTGGATATCAGCCAGTTTACAAATGCTGCTGCTGCTTCCTTCTACCATGCTGGTGTCACAGTGATATTCCTACTACCACTGCTATGAGTAATAACACCAATAATGATCATGATCATGCCCATTGATGACCTTCCATTATGATTTTTAAGGACTTTAACACAATAAACCAGCAACAACTACTGAATACAACAGTGATGGAAAGTAACAAAGTACCTTTACTCAAGTATTGTAGTAAAGTATTTGCTGTACTTTTAACCTGCAAAAACACAGTTTTGCCACTTGGGGGGCAAGTAGTGAACACATCACACTGACATATCATAACCTGTTGAACTTGTTTGCAGTGTTGCTTATTTTTATTCCCTACCATGGATACCATGCCTGTGCACTGACATTGAGGTAGCTTAGCACTGAGACTGGAAACAGGGGTAGCTTACAATATTAAACGTATTGCTTCTCCAAAATACTTGATTAACATTTATATAAGAGTGTAACAATCTGACAGGAGTGAGTGTGCCTAATGAGTACTAGCACATCACCATATAAAGTTATTGTGGTGAAGTGTTAGCAAAGCATTTCTTATTTACACACTCAGAAGGCAAAGAGCAACATTTTAGCTGTTTTGCTCTCCAGAGAAAAAAAGATCTGTCTCTTCAGCTGCTAAATGTTCCACTATGTTCACCAGCCGGCTGCTATCCGTGTCGGTCTGCTGTCAAGTGCTGGGCAGGTACTGTACAGTGTGTTTTTAAAGCTCTGGCAAGGAAAAAAGCTGCCCGTCATGGCCAAAAAAGACGATGAGAGTGGTGAGATTGAACCAAAACAGTGAAGTTATGGGCAGAAAAACCAAAAACAATAAGCTGATAGGAGCTAAAATGCTCTGTGGAGCTGTAATTCTCTGTGAGTTTGTCATACTTACACATTTTGATAGAAAATATTGATTATATAATGTAAATATATTCAAAACACCTTCATAAATACATAGAATTTGAATTCTACACTGTCTACATTCTTTAGTCCCTAGTTATAAAGAGACGGTCCTCAGAGTGTCCCTTACTTTTCCACTGCTACCTGTTACATAAGAAAGAGTTGATGTTGTATAACAACAGTCCTGCCATCCCCACCGGAAGGACACCCCCCCCCCTCCTCAAAGAGAGTCCTTTTTGTGCAACCGACTGGTTTGAAAATGTAAGAAAAGAAAAGAAAGAATATGACAATTGGGACTAAACCTGAGCAGAGGGAGTTATTCAGTTTAATGGAGTAGAGCTTGTGACCAGAAAAAGTCGCGCCAGGTTTGAAATATCTGTCACATTTTATAATAAAACCAACAGAAGCTTGTAAACTTTATAACTCATTTTGGATTTTCAGCCTCTTAAAAAAATCCCAAAATGTTATTTTTTCTGTCACCATCAGGAATCATTTCTTATCGCAGGACATGGTCTTGGACGGCTGAGTGGAATTTTCCAAAGGACGGAGTAGTCTGTCTCGAACGGAGGAGGAAGTTGTATTGGAGAGGATTCTTCGTGGGTTCCTGTGCGTATCATGCGCATATAGGGATTATTCTCATAAAACTAAATTCCAGCTTGTAAAGTTTTGGTATGTCTCTCAGCCCTGGCCACTTGCTCTTTCTTGGAAATTATAGTGCTTCGTCACACTCGAGAGAAATACTTGAAATTCTTCAGAGAGTCTGGATGATGTGTTTTTCTGAGTGGGGTAATATAAATGTTTATTCAAGCCCTGCCTGCACAGATATTCACATCAATTTGGCGCAAAGGAGACAATGAAATACTTCTTTCCATGCTTGATTATTTGCAGAGACAATGAAGATCTACATCATATTCCATTTCTGCATTCTTTTTTTAAACTTGTCGCACGCAGATGGTCAGTTTCACCAAATATGGGTAAGAGTAAGACTCCAGTAGGGTGTCTTATCAAAGCCACGACTCAGCGAGCCACCATTATCTGAAGTCACTCTTCTTAATCAATAACACATTCTGTCACATTACAATAGAAATGGAAACGTGGTCATGAAATAAAAACCAATGAATTGAAGTGACCAAAGAAAGGCAGTGCACTCTTACATAAAAGTAGTGATATATTACTTGGACAAGCACATGGAAACATATTGAGTTGAAGGGAATCTAATCCTTTTCTTCAGCACTTTCTAAACAATTTCTCTTTTTCAAATGTGCAGGAGTGAGAGTGAGCAGGACACGTTATTTAAGCAGACACTTCTGTGGATAAAGCAAGAGATGGAAATCTTTGGTAAACCAGACTGCTGGGGAGAACACACTCCTTATCAACCTGGTGAGGTAATGCAGACAGTACGGATAATTCTGCACAGCAGCATTAAATTTAGTGAGATCACATAACCCCCCCCTCTTATTTTATAATTTCCCTAGTGACGACATGTGCAGCACAGTCAAGAGCAATTTAATCACAATAGCAAAGCAGGTACCTGAGGCAGAGAACAAGTTCAACGTGGGCAAGTGCAGGTGCATCGCACAGAAAACAGAAAAACAATAAAACATTTCACAATGCTTTCATACGTCAAGAGGAAGAGTCTGGACGCACAACACAGACGGACCGCATGTCATTGAATTTAATGGGATCCACCTTTGCAGCGTGCAGTGTTTTCACTGCCAATTCAGTTTAAGTTGAAATCCTCTCTGGTGTTTTTCCTACACGTGGGTTAAGCCCGATCCTGGAAGCTTCCAAATAGAAAATCCCAGAGAAAGCAGATGCGCCGCTCTTTATTGGAGGTCCAAACTGACCAGTTGTCCTTGAAACCTTCTCTCTCGTAAAAACCTTCTCTCTTGTTTTCAGTGCTACCAAACACCTGCTATAAAGCTTATATCTCACCTTTGCGCTGTAGTTTTCACGTGTGCCGTCTTCTACTGTCCCCTCTGGCCAGAGAGCAGAAAACACCCCTGCTACATGCAGTTGTATTGTAGCAGCCAGGAGAGGCAACAATGAGTCGATTTCATTGTCAAACACAAACCTGGACGACACAAAGGTGAAATTTCTGCTTTAATAATAATAAAAAATCTTTTACAGGAGAGACAGCTTCAAGGATTAAGAGCAGCTGGCAAATGCACATCTGGTTAGCCTTCCTCCAGATAAACAGCGGCTCACAGCTGCTTCTTTAATCTTTGTATGGGAATCACCTGGGAACAGGGCTGGGTTAACCATAGCCTTCTAAACTAGATTTATTAATCTATTATCTTGGACATGATTTGGTGTAATCCAAGCTTTGGACTGCTGTTGAATGTATTAAATTATTTCCCCAAGGATGATTCAAATTAGTCAAGATAAATTATAATTATAAGATAAAAAGGACCCAGTATGCTTCAAACTAAAAAACGTACCAGGTCTGAAACCTTTCAAAGGTTGAAGGGTATCCTGCATCCATGAAAGTAGCCACAGCTTAAACATAGAAGGGTGTGTTTCAGAGCAGATATAAACACTTTGGACGACGTTGGACGTCACACAAATATGGCTGTTTGTTTCAAGCATGCTGGAGACTGTTTGTAGACCGATGAGCACAGCCATCAAGTGAAGGGCATGTTGACACAAACAAATAATTCAATCATTATTTTCTATTCGAGGCATTTTTGTACTTATTCAATGTTTGACAGTAAACAGAGGACGAGACGAGAAAGGGGCATGAAACAAAGCGCCCAGCTGGAATCAAACATGGGGTGTTTCGGTGCACAGTACACACCTTAAACCACGAAGCAGTTTTCACATTTCTTCATCAAACAGAGTGCATTCATTTCGATGTTGGAGCTCCAATTTGCCTTTTTTGTGGAAGATAAAAACCTGCTGTCTCTTCTCTTCTCTTCTCTTCTCTTCTCTTCTCTTCTCTTCTCTTCTCTTCTCTTCTCTTCTCTTCTCTTCTCTTCTCTTCTCTTCTCTTCTCTTTTGGTTTTGTCTTTAAGAAATGGCTGGGTTTTTTGTTTTTGTTTTTTTTAATGCATCCATTGTTTTGTCTGTCTGTTGTCTTTGTTTCAACCGCACCAAACCTTGAGGTTTTTATGATTTTCTTCAGCTTCTATGAGCATCCTCAGGCAAATGAAGTGTTGTGTGTGCATCATCTCTTTAATGACATACCTGGTATGAATATTGGTTAACTTTGTCCAGAACTTTGCAGGTCTAGAAGGAACCATTGCAAATGTCTTGCTTCAGTCAACAGTGTTTTTGATAATGATATCAGATGTTCTGATGAATCCTCATACCACACTATCAACAAAATGCAACTGAATGATTTATTCTGAAATCAAAAGATTGTGAGTGGAGAGTAAACTCTTGTACTTCTTCGATCTGTTGCTGTGTTGTGGGGAAGCTTCGGTGTGGAATCCACTATAGCACCCGGGATGCCCCACAGAACCCTATGGAGAGTAGAAAGAAGAGGGATAATGAGGAGAAAGAAACAGGGTGGGCAGGTGGGCTGCAGAATACGAGAGCGAAAAAGGGGGAAGGGCTGAGGGTAATTCATAGGCATGCCAGAGGTGGCACGGTCGAAGCTCCTGAAACTCTGCTAAAAAGCTTCAATTAGTTGAAAGACTCCCAAAATGACATATACCAGTGGAAAGTATCAGCACCAAGCCTCTGGACTTTTATGTGACATGTGTGTGACGCGATTGCAGTCTGGTTACATTTAGGAAAAGATTGTGGTTTTGGTCAGAGTAAGTAAGTACATTATGTAAGTCAAGTTGCGGAATGCAAGTCACGCACGTAATGCAACTTAAATAACTTTAGAAGTCAACATTGACTTGGTTTCACATGGGACACCAACAGCAGTCTCCTTGGTTGTCTGACCCTTCCATCCACCCCAACCTCCTCCATATGTGGACTTCCCTAAATGAAATGAGGAGGCAAAGAGTCGGATTCATTTGCCTTTCTGCTCTCCTGGTTTTGACCCTGTCTGTACTTTGGACTGACTAAACTGCTTACCCCTTAAACTTGTTTGCCTCTGAGTCGTGCTTTTGGGTTCTCCTTGCCTGTACCAGCACCCTGACATTTAGACTCCTAGCTACTTGTTTTGATGGTGGGTATGAGACCAGATTTTTTATATGGAGAGATCTCACCACCACCATCAACCTCAATCAAAAAACAAAACGTCAGCAAATAACTGATGAACATCATGGAACCCCCTTAGCAGCTAAAGAGCCAGATACTGTATTTCCCTCAGCAGTTGGTCAAGACCAAATGAGTTAAGATGGAGCGCAATAAGAATATATTTTTTGCTTTGTTTCCTGTGGGTATATGCTTTTCCCAATACAGTAGCCATAACAACCTCTAATACTTCTAGTATCCAGGTTACTCTGTCCACCCTCAATGTAATTTTGACTTTGCTCATCTCATGAAAATTCCTATGGCCAATGAAGATCATCACATTCTCCTTTACCCAACTTGGCCTAATTAAGGGATTAAGCGCAGACGCAAACATTTACATTCACCCTGTGACTCCTCCAGTCTGGATCACAGTGTACAGTACCAGCTGGACCTGGCCCACAGACAGAAGCCGCCTTCAGTTCACAGACAGGCCAACGTGCTGCCAAGGCCCAGAGGTTGGGCATGTGGTGCGGCTAGACGTCAGCAGGCGCTGCAGGTTCAGCAAAAAGACACATGGAGAATCAATATAAGAACTGCAGGAATGTGTTTAAGGGTGAGAGGTTGTGTGTATTGTGTTGTGTGTGTGTAAGAAAGTGGACAAGGGCCGGGGTTAGGTGGTGGGGGCGGATGACGCATAGAGTGAGAAGTGCAGTAAGCTGTGTGCTCACACACCATAAATATTGTCTTTTCACTGGATGTGTGCCTCTTTCACCCTGTTTCTGTGGCAAAGCAGCTTTGACAGCTTCAGTCTCCTTGAATGGAATTACACACCCTCGGCCTTTGAAGTTCTGATGCGCACACACGCACGCACACACACACACACACACAGTGCAGTGAGGTCCGACAGTATCATTAATCCATCAGGCCAAGCAGTGTCCGGTGTTTTAGTGGACCCTGAAAACCACGCCAACCCTGATCTGTTAACCGGGGCTAATTTCCACGACAGAAAAGAAGTGAGGAAGCCTTACTAATGAGACCATCACAAGGTCTTTGGCTGAAACACACAGTAGCAGAGTAACTCCTAAGGCCTATTTTTGACGACTCAAAGTCACCATGTTGCTCATTGTAAGAAAAATAGAATTATCACCCAAGTTTTCCTCAGTTCTGTGAAGTGTTTTAGTGTTTTCCAGGCTTACAGGACATTAACGTGACACATGGCCAATGTGAAATGATTGAAATTTGATAGAAGTTTAAAAAAAGAAATGGTTTGGGTCAAGTCACATAACTCACATACATAATACAACTTAAGTGCCTTTATATCTTAAATAGGTTAACGTTGACTTTGTGAACAAAAGAAAGTCCTGTGTTTGTTTGACCTTTCCATTCACTCCAACTTCCTCCATATGAGGACTTACTTGTATTTTCTAACACTCCAGTGCTAATGTTTTCACCCACTAGAGGTCTGTACCTAACAATATGTAAATATGTGTAATAATAAACAGCTTTTTTAATGTCTATCTCATTTACAGACACCAGTGTTCTGTTTTCAGGGAGAAAGCTGTGCACTAATTGCACAGCTCCAAAGACAAAGTTAGCGGTTAGCTGGTGAACATAGAAGAAATTTATCTCCTAAACATCGACATATTCTAATTTAATTTCAATTTCAATTTCAATTTTATTTGTATAGCCCAAAGTCACAAAGTACATTTGCCTCAGAGGGCTTAACAATCTGTACAGGGAGTGACACCCTCTGTCCTTAGACCCTCGGTTCGAGTGAGGAAAAACTTGCCCACAAAAAACCTTTAACAGGGAAAAAATGTGGAAGAAACCTCAGGAAGAGCCACAGAGAAGGGATCCCTCTCCCAGGATGGACAGACGTGCAATGGATGTCACTTGTACAGGACAAATCAACAGAGACATATTGTACAATAACAATGACTGACAAAATGACAATGAATCACAATGAATGATAAAGTGACCACAGTAGCAGATATAGTAGCAATAATGACAGTAGTAATATATGTAGTGGGAGTCATGCAGGATCACAGCAGCAGCCACGATCCACGAGAACCTGCTGGACGACAGAGCACAGAAACTCAGGGGAAGTTTGGTTAGTAACATGCATTAATGAGACATGTCCACAGATAGATAGATAGATAGATAGATAGATAGATAGATAGATAGATAGATAGATAGATAGATAGATAGATAGATAGATAGATAGATAGATAGATAGATAGATAGATAGATAGATAGATAGATAGATAGATAGAGAGAGAGTGACTATTGGACCTCTATTCATCAGGTGGACATGAACACAATGCTAGATAAATACTAGTATGGCTCTGTTTGATGTTTAAATATGTAAATTTAGCTAACATGTTAATGCAAACGGAAGCGCATTGCATTCACTGGATAAAAAAAAATTAGACACCTTATCTTGCAATTATGACATAAGGAAAGGTGCCACATTGGCCACTGCACTTCAGTAAAGTTAGAAAGATATTGGCAGATTTGAACTTCCAGGAACAATAATTCTTTGTTACGGGCCTTGGTGTGTGTGGCTTGTTGTCTTTTGTTTCTCTTTGCTTTCAGGTACTGCCCTTTCTCTCTCCTCCGCAATCAGCCGATTAACAGCTGTAGGCTGTAAACTCCTACCAGGTGTTTTAGTAGTGGTGTGGTCCTGCAGCCAGTGGTTCGTTGTGTGCGGTGTAATTGTTTCTGGCCGACATCACTTCGTTTGAGGAAGCCTTCTTATGTTGTATGAGTTTTTTTTGCTGAATAAATCCCTGCGATTGCAGGCGGTCCTTGGTTCATCTCTTTGTTTTTGGTCTTTACTTTAATTGTTGGTCAGTAGAGATTTTTTTTAGCTTGCAGGGGTCTGGAGATGCTCAAGTTGAGGGAGCAGCCTCCCCAGGTAAGGGCAGCCTGGTGGGAGTGGCCGAGCAGCTAATTACTCCTTCTGTGAAAGAGGTAGGGACAGCGGGGAGGCCGGTCACAATACCCCATTTCGTCCCGTTCTCTGTGGAGTCAACTCCTGGCTCAAGAGTGGAAGCCAAACTAAAAGTCTGTTTGGCTCGTTTACAGTTAGAAAAAGAGGAGTCCGAGGTGTCAGGTGCTGCTGTTTTTTCTGCTTCCAAAGCTGATGGGCAGTGATTCTATTGCCACAAATCGGGTCATTTGATTGCTGATTGCGTTGCCTGGAAGCGAAGGAAGGGCCTGTTGCGAGGCCGCCAAAAGGCGTGGGGTTTATTAAAACCTTCATCGGTGACGAGGCCATAGTGTCAGGGGTACCTGGTGACTGTTTTAGGCCTTTCATATTTAACTGTTTGGTGTCTCTTACAGGACAGGCTGAAGACCAGCGCCTAGTAACTATGCTGCGTGACACTGCCTGCTCACAGTCCCTCATTTTTCCCAGTGTGCTGCCATCTGGTACTGAGTCTGATGACTGTGGTTAGGGGAATTGAAATGGGTTTCATCACTGCACCTCTGCACCAAATCCATGTGCAGTCAGGTCCGGCAACTGGTTATTTTCCTGTGGGTGTCTGCTCTTGTTTTCCCATTGATGCCATTGATTTTATCATGGGTAATGATATAGCTGGTGGCAAGGTTTATCCTGTCCCTAAGGTCGTTGCTGAACCCATCCCAGAGTCTAATCATAATAATTTTGCTAAAAAAACATCCTGTTATTATGGCTAGTGTGCTAACAAGAGCTAGGGCCCATGGGCAGGCCCAGGACCAGGAGGTTTATTTGACAGATTCTCTGTCTGCATCTGCGCTCTCTCAGGATGAGCTGCCCCCTGGTGGTGGTTCAGCAGACTAGGGTTTCAGAAAACCTGAACAGGTGGAGGAGCCTGTTGCTCCTGTTGCTCATGCGGCTCCTTTGCCACTGCATCGTGAGGCACACATTGGTGCCCAGCAAACAGATCAGTCCTTAGTTAAATGTATAGCCGCTGCTGTGAAGGAACCCAGTGAGTGTAAACCCAAGCAACTGTATTTTCTTGACAATGGTGTTCTGATGCGCAGGATTTCACAGTCAGGCACTGTAGCAGTTCAGCTCGGTGAGGATTGGTAAGTGAGGTAGTCCTTCCTGTTAATTATCTCCAGCATGTGTTAAAGCTGGGTGTAACTAAAACGTACCATTGAGTTCGCAAGGATTTTTTCTGGCCTGGTTTGAAGGATGATGTGGTGAGTTTGTAAGGGTTGCAGTACTTGCCAGATTGTAGAGAAACCGAATCAGCCCATGCCCCCCGCTCCTCTTCGTCCTGTTCCAGCGGTTGGTGAGCCTTTTGAGCATGTGATGGTTGACTGTGTGGGTCTGCTGCCTAGAACCAAGGCTGGTAACCAGTTCTTATTAACAGTGATGTGTGTCTTCACTTGTTTTCCTGAGGCTGTCCCTTTGCGAAGGATTACAGCACCAGCGGTCACGAAGGCACTGCTGAAGTTGTTCACTACGTTTGGTCTGCCGAGGTTGGTGCAAACTGACCAGGGGACTAATTTCATTTCCAAGATCCTTAATGAGACCCTGCGGTCTCTTGGTATTTCTCATTCGGTGTCAAGTGCTTATCATCCCGAATCTCAAGGTGTGCTTGAATGTTGGCATTAAACTTTGAAGTCTGTTGAACAAATATTGTTATGACAGTGGTAAAGACTGGGATGCAAAGCTGGAGTCTTTGGGGTTTAGCCCAGCAGAGCTAGTATTTGGCTACAATGTGCGAGGTCCGTTAGTAGTTTTGAAGGAGCAGCTGGTGGGCAGCCACCCAAGAAAAAACAATGTGACAGAGCAGCGCCGTCACGTGACTGTGGCCAGCGCACACACACGCAGTGCACACACACAGACACACAACACATCTTCCCCGTTCCCTTCTGCTCCGCGCTAAACAAAACATAACAAAAAACATCCCTCTTCCCCTCACCGGACACTAGCACAGCCACGGGTGCACACTTGGCAGCACTAATTCAATGTATTTATACACACGCAGATGATAACTTACGGGGTGTGTGGAAATATGCCCGCCACATTAACCTGTCCGCTTCCGGTGGAGAAACAGGGCGCATGCATCACCGTCATTATATAGGAGGATGACGCGCGTAATTAATGACCACGTGATACGGAGAAATATGTGTTTTTTAATAATGTTAATTTATCTGAGTACCAGGCAGTCTTCTACGGAAGATAAACAGTGAGCATGCTGATATATTTTTTATACATTTTTTGTCATGATCACCTGCATATGAAACTGAATCCGCCAGTTGCCACCACCACACCCAGCACAGCAACAGCCAGTAGTCCCAGACTAGAACTGCCCACACCAGCTCCCCGGCGTATTCGGAGGGACACACCACCGGAGACCAGCACCATCCATCCAGTTCCCAAAGGCAAGCAGTAGGGCCTCTACCGGCGCTGGACACGGCCAGAGCAGCACACCAAGGAGCAGATCGGTGAGACCATCATCTTGGAGCAGCTACTGCGAGTACTGCCGCCGGAAGTAAGAACCTGGGTGAAGGAGCATGAGCCAGCGGAGGGGCTCACAGCTGCCAGGCTCGCGCTGCAGTATAGCAACGCTTGGAGAGGGGGCCCAGCTTCACCAGCGCAGCACCCCAACCAATGGTCCAGCCACCGCAGCCACGGAACCTGGGAGAAGAGAATACAGACAGGAAGTTCCAGGTACCACCACCAGCACTGCCCCAGAGCAACAAGCTTCTGGTACGGATTTTGTGTGTTTTTATTGCCAGCAGCCAGGCCACAAAGCATCCGTTTGTCCCATACGGAAGGTCACTGGCGCCTGCTATGCACCACGTCCAGAGGTGGGCCCCGTTGAAAAAAGAACAAGTCAAATCCACCATCATAAAACTGTCAGTATAAATGGGCAGCAGGTTACTGCTCTCTTGGACACTGGGAGCTTCACGTCCCTGGTTAAGCACAGCTTGGTGCCAGTGGGTTGTGTGGACTACAACCGACAAACAGACATTGTGTGCGTGCATGGGGATAAGCATCCTTATCCCAAAGCTGAAGTGACAGTTACCATTGATGAACAGCCCTACCTGTTGACTGTTGGGGTAGTTGAGAACTTGCCTGTGGAAATAATTTTTGGATGGGACTTACAGGTGTTGATAAACTTGCTGCATGAAAAAGAAGGGCCAGCAAAAACAGACTGTGGGGAGGGCAATGTAAATGTTTCATGTCCTGTGATCACCCGAGCCCAAGCGAAAGGTGTCCAACCACTCCCAGACTTGGACAGTAGTCTGTGTGAAGGTGGCACTAAAGAGCCAAAGAAATCTCTTCTCCAACGACGCTTTAAGAAGCAGCTATGGCAAACTGATCCTGAGTTAGAAAGTATGGTTAAAAACATGTTGGATGTGCCTCAAAATGTTGCTGAGCTACAGAGGGAAGATGCAACCCTGTAGCCATTGTTTGCTAAGGTGGGGGAAGAGGCAAATGGAGGTTGTGTGAGGAGGGAAAGGTTCATTGTGGAAAATGACGTGTTGTATGCTATGGATAATGAACAAAGAGGTTGGTTATCCCTGCTAGTTGTAGACCACTGATTATGCACCTGGCACAAACACTTCTATGGGCTGGTCACCTTGGTCGTAACAAAACATACATACACATTAGTTCACGGTTTTATTGTCCCCCCATGTATACAGACATCCAGAGGTATGGCACCACATGCCCCACATGTCAGAAAACATGTCCTGGCCACAAGTCTGACAGAGCGCTTCTACACCTGCTTCCAGTCATCCCCACCCAATTCCGCAGGATTGCTATGGGCATTGTCGGGCCCTTGGTGAAAAGTAGTGGGGGTCACCAGTACATCCTGGTAGTGTGTGACTATGCCACGCGTTTCCCTGAGGCTTTTCCCCTGCGGACCGTCACTGCTCCCACAGTACTGCGGGCATTGGTACAACTATTCTCCAGAGTGGGAATACCAGATGAAATCCTAACTGATCAAGGAACTAACTTTATGTCATGGTTGATGCAGCTTTTCCAGTAGCAACTGGGCATCACAGCCATTAAAACCACACCATACCATCCACAGACGGATGGTCTCGTTAAAAGACTCAACCAGACACTGAAGAAGATGCTGCAAAAATTTGTGGATGATACGGGCAAAGACTGGGACCGCTGGTTGCCCTTTCTGCTGTTTGCCTACCGGGAAGTTCCCCAGGCTTCAACCGGTTTCTCACCATTTGAACTGCTGTATAGCTGGGCGGTACAGGGACCCTTGGACCTGCTCCGAAAGAACTGGGAAGGCCCTTCCACCACGGCAAGCGACAGAGGGGTGGTGCAGTTCGTGCTGGAAATGAGGGACCGACTGGAGAGGTACCAGGAGGAGGCCAAGGTCAATCTTCAGGAGGCCCAGAAAAACCATAAGGCCTGGTATGACCAACACGCCCGCCCAAAAATTCTGTTGCTGCTCTCTTCCTCCAACAGCAAGCTTTGGCGAAATGGCAGGGGCCATACAGCATCACCCGCAAGATGGGCCGTGTGACCTATGAGGTACATCACCCAGATAAAAAAAAGACTAAACAGACCTATCATGTCAACCTGCTGAAAGAGTGGAAGGAGCGTAGTGTCCCGGTTCCAGAAAAGGCTCTGCTGGTGAGGGAGGTGAACCTGAAAGATGAGGCGGAGATGGAACCTGAGGCACTAACGGTGCCTGCGGCTCCCGTGCTGGAACATCTGGAACCGCAGCTAGCACAACTGATCGGGCTCTTCCAGGAGGTCTCTTCCCTCTTCGCGGCTACGCCAGGACCCTGGTTGAACATGTTGTGCGTCTAAAGGACAACCAACCAGTACGCCAACATCCCACAACAGCTGGTGGATAAATTTAATCAGGAGATAGAAGAGATGCTGAAGCTTGGGGTAATTGAGCCTTCCAACTCGGAGTGGTGCAGTCCTGTGGTCATCGTTTTTAAGAAGGATGGCTCCCTTCGGATCTGCATCGATTTCAGAAAACTCAATTCCATCTCTGAGTTTGACGCGTACCCCATGCCCAGGCTCGATGATCAACTGGAAAAGATTGGAGCAGCCAATAATACCATAATGCCATTTGGATTACATAGAGCACCCACCTTCCAGCGACTGATGGACCGAGTCCTCCAGGGTTGCGACCACTGCAGTGCTACCTACCTGGATGACGTGGTGATCTTCAGTAACACCTGGAAGGAACATCTGGAAAATGTGTCCCTAGTCCTGGGAAAGATCCAGGAGGCGGGGTTGACCCTTAACCCCTCTAAGTGTGAGTGGGCCCTGTTACATTCACTCCTTTGCATGTTTGTGTGGCAGATGTGACTGATGATTTGACTACACCCTCTGATGCACAGCAATCTGGCCGGTTGTCCAACTCTGAGTTTTTGTCCAGTGCCAAGCAACATCTGTCCTATCTATCCCCAGCTCAGCGTCAGGATGTGCTCGACCTCTTCACTGCATACCCCACTTTGTATGGGGATGTGCCATCCCGTACCAATATGTTAAAGCATGACACTGATGTGAGTAATCATACTCCCATTAAGCAGCACACGTACCACTGTCCTGTTGATAAGAGAGAGCTAATGAAAGAAGAAGTTGCTTACCTGGCTGAACATGGTCTTGCCCAGGCTAGCTGTAGTCCTTGAAGTTTTCCCTGCTTGCTGGCTTCTACGCGGACGGAACCCCTCGGTTCTGTACAAATTTTGTACAGTGACTGTGCCTGATTCGTTCCCTTACCTTGTATGGATGACTGTATAGACAGTGTGGATCCTGCAGTGTGCATCACTAAACTAGATCTGCTAAAAGGATACTGGCAGGTCCCTTTAACACAACACGCATCAGACATCTCTGCGTTTGTCACCCCTGATGCCTTCATGCAGTACACAGTCATGGCCTTTGGCATGAGAAATGCCCCAGCCACTTTCCAGTGCCTCATGCAACATGTGTTGGGAAATGTGCTAGACTGTAGCGTCTACTTGGATGATGTGATCTATTCCAAGGACTGGGTCAGTCACATTTCCAGTTTGAAGGATCTGTTCTGGCGACTGGCAGATGCCTCACTAACCCTAAATCTGGTTAAGTGTGAAGCAGGGGGAAGAAGGTTGGCCATGACCAAGACCACGAAGGTTGAGGCTGTGTTGGCTCTCCTGACGCCTGTGACTCGGCATGAACTCAGACGTTTCCTGGGCATGGCAGGTTACTATCAATGTTTTTATAGGAACTTCTCTGTGGGGCACCAACGGACCAAACTGTGTAGCCCAGCCATTCCTTTTGTCTGTGATGTTGACTGTGACCATGCTTTTACTGCTGCCAAGTCCCTTTCTTTGTCCCTTTCCCAGTGCTGGCTGCACCCGATTTCTCCAGGCCTTTCCAGCTGGAAGTGGAGGCTAGTGCCATAGGAGCTGGAGCAGTGCTGTTGCAAGATGGGGCTGATGATGTGTGCCACCCCGTCTGCTACTTCTCAGTGAAGCATCAGCTAAACTACTCAACAATCTAAAAAGAAACCCTGGCCATGCTTCTTGCTCTACAGCACTTTGAAGTCTATGTGGGCTCTACTTCTGTACCAGTTACGGTGTACACAGATCACAATCCTCTCATTTTTCTGATGCAGATGTACAACAGCAACCAGCGGTTGATGCACTGTGGGCACTTAGCCCAGCGCTATAACATCGAGTTAAGCAAAAAAAAGGGGGCTGATAATCTGGTGGCCGACATGCTGTCCCTTGGGCAAGGTCATCGTTTAGGGGGGACACATAAGTCCATTTCCAATATTTAGCATGTATTACTGTATGGTCTGTAATTTTGCGGCTGTATAGTGTGTAGTGTTGGTAGTGTCAGCCTGTGTGTGGGTTCTTATTGGTGGGGGTGTTACGGGCCTTGGTGTGTGGCTTTTGTTTCTCTTTGCTTTCAGGTACTGACCTTTCTCTCTCCTCCGCAATCAGCTGATTAACAGCTGTAGGCTGTAAACTCCTACCAGGTGTTTCAGTAGTGGTGTGGTCCTGCAGCCAGTGGTTCGTTGTGTGCGGTGTAATTGTTTCTGGCCGGCATCGCTTCGTTTGAGGAAGCCTTCTTATGTTGTATGAGTTTTTTTTGCTGAATAAATCCCTGCGATTGCAGACGGTCCTTGGTTCATCTCTTTGTTTTTGGTCTTTACTTTAATTATTACCTCCCTATGTTCCCCTAGTTCCATTTCTGCCCTGTTGGGGTCGTAACACTCTTAAGTGAAACGATGTTAAAACACAAAATATACATATTTAAACCATAGTAAGATAGACAACGAGCTACAACCTAATGTTCATCAAAATGAGCAATCCTCTGAGCCACACCAACAACATTAGTGTTTACGTGCAGCCGGCTGTGAGAGCAGCGTGCAGGGACTGTCTACAAAGTGCAACACCGAAAAAGTTATTGCAAAAATATTCCAAAACTTCAGTATAATGCAGGATAGTGTCACCAAAGCACCAAAGCACTTCTTTGTGCTTGTTTAAATATTGCATTATGATTTGTTTGAAAAGTCAAATGTCAGGAATAAGTGCAGGAATGCAGACAACTATGCATGCTTTTAATTTGCTGCCTCATGTTTACATTTACTTAGCGTTTCCGGGACATTTTTACTACTGCTAATATTACAAAACTATTTGAACTCATATTGGAAGCTGTTTGAGTCGTGATTTCACTCTGTGTGTGTAATTCTGAATGTTAAGTGCTAGAACACCTGAGGTAATATTAAAGCTATTAGTGTGTCGTCAGCTGCTCTGCATCTGTAGATGAGGTTCTGTTCATTTGATGCGCTGCAGAGCAGCCGGCCAGCACAGAAATCAAATGCGGAAAAGCAATGACATATGAAGTGAGGCCCGCAAGATTGAAAAAGAATCTGTCCAAACCAAATTGATGTACAACGTGTGGTCTATTTGTGAAGCCTTTTTTTGCCATGGGCACTCTGAGGTCTGATGCTGGACGAGTTGATTTCCAGATGTGTCTTCAGGCCCTGACTTATGTAAGGTAAGGAGTCTGCACAGTGGGGGCAGGCGTTGGCTGTCTGCTCTCTTGATTGAAAAAGTTCAAATGTTGATTCAGTCTCAGCACACTAAGTATTTCTCTTTTCACTGGAGCAGCCATCATTAACCCTCTCTTTATTCATTTCTCTTGTTCGCAAGCTTGGGAGCTTTCAATAACGCTGCACATCATCTGTTTGCTTTCCAAAGTGACCTCATGAATGAAAACATATAGGCCCATAATGACTGTATTTTATAACTTTCTGGCTGACAGAAACCGGCCTGACAACTTCAATTCATTTGTTGTGTGAAAGCACAGAGAGGTGGGCCCGTCAATCGACTTTTCTCCACGCATGAGCTGACACGAACGATTAAAAAGAAAACAGAACCCGAAGTTTGCCTGAATCACTCCTGTATGTACAGTGCCATCCCTCAGGGTCCAGATATGTGTGTTTGGTTTACTCACCTGTTTGGACCTGCAAATGCTTTTCAACAGGTGCTTTTCTGGTCCAGGGTTGTGGTTGGTACAGTGTGTGTATAAAGCTGTTTACTTAAATAACTGCAGTGTGTGTGTGTGTTAAGCGGGTGGGGCTGCTTGGCCGTGCAGCCCTCAGAGATGACATCATCGCCGCATTGATTGAAATCCTGCTGCTCAGAGTCAAAGAGCTGCTTTTTCGCTTGAATTCTGTTTGAGTCAAAATTATTGACGTGAAAAGAGTTCAGCAAACATGGAGAAGCTAAAGAATGACTTTATGAATAAATGTTAATAGGCTACTTCATTAAAAATGACACTGTTCCCTGTTATATTTTCCACATGTGAAGAAAGGCTCCATTCTCCATTCTTCCACCTTAAAGGTCCAGTTAGGGATTCATTTATTTTTTTGACCAAATAATCAACATGTATATTTACACAAAAATTTGATGTATGGATGAAAAATACATTTTTGGCCACTTGTGGGAAATGAAATATTGTGTGGACACAATACTGACATATTAACTACAGTTCTTATTCACACATGCAGCAAACCTGGCACCAACAAACAACAATCAGTGTAAATTAGTGCAAATTAGTCTGGAACCTAGCAGACCAAATGAGACCAATGAGAGCAAAGAAATAAGAGACGTATCATAGTTAGGTTAGCTAACCCAGTCTGAAGACAACACATCTTTTAACAAAAACTTTAAATGGAATTGTTTGTTCTTCTTCTTTTAGAGAAAGTTTACTGTTCTGTTCATTGACAGTGACAGCTGATTCAGCAGAAACAGTTCCACATCAGTCTTGGTTGTTTATAAAAATGTCTCAGCGGCCAATAAGCTTGCAGTTCTCTGCACAGCCATGTCAAACTGTATTCAAATTCACACCATGTTAGATAAATAGTTGTAATTGGCCTGACCAGATCAAGGATGGGTGAAGATGAAGTAATAACCTCTGTGGCTGTGAAGTAAAGCCAATGTGGTAGTACCAGAACAAACTGTAATTCCTCAAAATCCCACTTGGGTCTGGTTCCAGAAGTGAGTCAGTCTCCCTAAACAAACCATGCCTGGTACAAAAAAACTGTTTTAGTCTCTAGCTAATTTCCCCGTTCATGACAAGCACTGCATGCACTGAAATTCACCTGTTCAAATTAAAGTTATGTGGAATTAACAGCTTGGCTGCTCTCACTGACAAGTGGGTACCATAACAGGACTGCTAAGATCTGAGCTTCAAAGCTCTTCAAAAACCTGTGGATGACATCACAGATTCTATGTCCACGTCTTATACCGTCAGTGGTGAAGATCTGTCTGAACAGGAGCCAGACCAGAAGCATCTGCCCAGGGAAATAAAATGTGACCTTACAGATTTGTCTGCTTCAGAGGCCAAAACAACAGTCCAATAAAAAGTCCAGTACTCACTTTCATTTTAGTTCTGTGTCGGTCTCAACCAACCTCTGAGAAAAATACATGTGCTAACCTTGTTTGTGTAGTAGTACAGTAGTGTACAGTGGGTTTATCAGAGTGTTGGCTTGGTTGATGAGAACCATAAAAAAGAGTTCCAGTTCCAGTAAAACCTTTCACATTACACATTTCTCATTACTGATATATATGGGGTGCCGTTTGTAAAGCGTCTCGCTCTGAAAATAACAGCAACATTTTGTCACATTTAGCTGAAAACGATGTTTAGAAAACTGGTTTGAATTTTTGAGAGTCACTTTTTTTGCACATTTAGAACAATATTTGTGAACTTAGAGATATTTTAAATATTTGAATCCAAATGTTAAATGTAAGATCTAAATGTTAAATGTAAGATCTAAATGTTAAATATAAATCTAAATGTTAAATATAAATCTAAATATAAATGTTAAATATAAATGTTAAATATAAATCTAAATCTAAATGTTGAAGCTAAATGTTAAATATATATCTAAATGTTAAATATAAATATAAATATAAATGTTGAAGCTAAATGTTTCGGGTGAAACTAAATATTTAGCTAAAATGCAAATTCAAATGACGGTAACCGGAAGTGCCAAAATAAAAGCTCGAGAAGGTCAGAGCGTCTTTATAGTGGCAAATAACGAATAAAACCCATCTTATCCGGGGAAATGGACTCTTGGACATGGATTATTGTGATACTAACTAACCAACACTTTGACTGATCTGTCATTTTCGCGGTGTAGGATCGTCTACACCCGCCCGCGTTCACCCGTTACGTCCCCAGTTGGGCCAGGGGATGAGGGAGTAACATAGAATTAAATAACCGAGAGTCCTGACAGAAAACGATAAACAAGGTAACCAGCAAAATAGGTTTATTTGTAAAATAAAGAAGAAAACGAGATAACTCAGGACGGACTCCTCCAAAACACGGGCAGCTGAATCGCCAGCTTTTTCCGTGGCTCACTCCAAAACCAAAACGCACACACGGCTATGCGGCTCCTGGATCAGATCGCTCACACACACAGTTACCACCCGGTCTTTGCCACACAGACCGACCGCAGGATGAGAGAGGGAGAGGGCTCCACCTCCTGCCTATATATGTATGGGGATAATTTTGTCTCAAAAAGATTTGAATGCGTACAATATGATTTGAATGCGTACAATATGATTTGTATACATATGCATACATTTATAAATATCCAAATACAAAATACAAATATAAAAATGTGACATACAAATAAATAAACAAATTTGTATAAATAAATGTGGATTTGCAAATATATTTTCGAGATTTGAAAATAAATGTCCTTGACTTTGTGTGTGGAGTCAGCATTTGTGGATCCATTTTTTGCTTTTGTGGATCCATTTTTTGCTTTTCTCGCGATGACGTAATTTTGAGACATTCCTACCGCTCACCCGATTCACAAATAAATGCCACCAGATTTGAATACAAATAGCGGTACACCCTTCACCGAACATCCAGCAGATGGCAGTGTTGTGCAACGGTGCAGACCAAGGTACTTTTTATTATTCTGTTTCTGGACATAAACCAGAAACGAGTGTTTTTTTCGTTTTTTCGTTTTTGATAAAAAACGAAAAAAGGCATCTGCCTCTACAGGTTAGCGGCATGTGCCTCAGATAGTGGTATTTAGTAGTGGCATTTCCGGGAAATGCCACTACTAGATGCCGATGCCACGAATTGAGCCAGTGTGCACGTCGCAGGTCCACACACAGGACAGTCTGTGCAAAGCGTCAGTCAATTGAAAACCGGACATTTTTTATGAACCTATAAAGAAAAAAATCCTCAGGAGCCCCAGACAGGACGTAAAAATGTCCGGCCAAAAGAGGACGTTTGGTCACCTTTTAATAAAGAAATAACTTTGTCAAACGGAAGAACTTTTATTTTGAAGAGTACCAGGCAAAGAAGCGTACGAGCCCCGCCCACCACTAAAACGGAATATGGTAGTGGAAATTTTGTTTTTGGTGATTGGAACAGAAAACGAAAAATTGAGCCGAATTTTGTCAAAAACGAAAAAACGAAAAAAACACTCGTTTCTGGTTTCAGCTTCTCTCCATTATGTCCAGAAACAGAATAATAAAAAGTACCTTGGTCTGCACCGTTGCACAACACTGCCATCTGCTGGATGTTCGGTGAAGGGTGTACCGCTATTTGTATTCAAATCTGGTGGCATTTATTTGTGAATCGGGTGAGCGGTAGGAATGTCTCAAAATTACGTCATCGCGAGAAAAGCAAAAAATGGATCCACAAAAGCAAAAAATGGATCCACAAATGCTGACTCCACACACAAAGTCAAGGACATTTATTTTCAAATCTCGAAAATATATTTGCAAATCCACATTTATTTATACAAATTTGTTTATTTATTTGTATGTCACATTTTTTTATTTGTATTTTGTATTTGGATATTTATAAATGTATGCATATGTATACAAATCATATTGTACGCATTCAAATCATATTGTACGCATTCAAATCTTTTTGAGACAAAATTATCCCCATATATATGCCCCACCTGCTTAAGTGGCCACAGGTAACCCAGATCAGTCATCAGTGCGCAAAGGAAAAGGGGCAGAACCTAGAGGGGAGGAGGAGAGGAGAAAAAGAAGGCGAACACAAACAATAACACAGGCCAGCGGTCGTAACAACCCCCGTAAACTCTACTGTCGGTCATACCTCTGCAAACATGTAAATAAATTAGTCAAGTCAAAGTGATCCCCCTTGTGGCTGGCCATAGTGGCTACAGGTTATAAGTCCCGCACCCTTCATAATAGTGACACTAAAAACTCAAAGTACTCTTCAAATAAAGTTTCTCCAAACGTGTTTGTTCAGCTAGGTAGTTATTATCACGATAATCCATGTCCAAGAGTCCATTTCCCCGGATAAGATGGGTTTTATTCGTTATTTGCCACTATAAAGACGCTCTGACCTTCTCGAGCTTTTATTTTGGCACTTCCGGTTACCGTCATCTGAATTTGCATTTTAGCTAAATATTTAGTTTCACCTGAAACATTTAGCTTCAACATTTAGATTTATATTTATATTTAACGTTTAGATATATATTTAACATTTAGCTTCAACATTTAGGTTTATATTTATATTTAACATTTAGATATATATTTAACATTTAGCTTTAACATTTAGATTCAACATTTATATTTATATTTAACATTTATATTTATATTTAACATTTAGATTTATATTTAGCATTTAGATTTTACATTTAACATTTGGATTTAAATATTTAAAATATCTCTAAGTTCACAAATATTGTTCTAAATGTGCAAAAAAGTGACTCTCAAAAATTCAAACCAGTTTTTTAAACATCGTTTTTAGCTAAATGTGACAAAATGTTGCTGTTATTTTCAGAGCGAGACGCTTTACAAACGGCACCCCATAGATATAATATTGCTTACTACAGCTTTAAGAAGACGGAGGAGTTGAGTCATATAAGTGAGTGAATTTCACTTTGTCTACCATCCCTTTCTCTATCCTCTCATGTTTGTTTGGATCATTCAAGGACGTGAGAGTATTACCATGGCAACATGCAACCCACTCACGCTGTGTGACAGTCGTTGTTATGACCTGCAACATAATTCCTGCAGCACTTTTGAAAAAGGAACATGCATCATTTTAAGGCAACATTAAGCAACTGAGCCTTAAATCAAGTTTGGTGCATGGATTACACAGAAACAGGTTGGTTTTATCTGCCTCAGAGACCTGTCAGCACATGTATAAAATATTCTGAGATGAGATACATAAAAGATTAAGAGGTTTTTTTTATTTTATTATTGTAATTAAAAGTCTTCTTTTAAGTCTTAGGTCATCTTCCCTCTGTGGCACTGAGGCCAAAGCACGTTTGCTCTTACTGAGGATGTAATTCACAAGTTTTTTTTTTTTTTAAAAAGGCTCATGTTCATAGTGATAAACAGTGTGTCTCCCTTTTAATAGTTCAATAGTTTTTGGACAACAATGGAGCCCTACGGTGCAGAAGATCTATCAAACAGAACCTTTTTGGATCAATTCATTGTAGATTTTTGGTCTTTTCATGGGATTTGATGACCATAAGAAAAAATACAGTATATCATCTGCCTCATCCTCTCAGAAGAAAATTGTTCTCAATGAAAACTGTAAACTCAGCCCATGTTGTTCTCTGGGGTCTTGAGGAATTCTGGGAAAGGCAGTTAGACGGTAAATAGAAGTAGAAGGAAATGACACATTTTCAGGAGCTGGAAGTGCAGACACACACACTAAAAAATGAAGTTAACTTCTGAAATGCAGCCAAACATCATCTAAATACAGATTTTAAACAATTCTAACACATCTAATGATAATTCATTGTCTAAACTTAAAGCAGCTGTAAAACACACAAACTCAGAGTTCACTTACTCAGAGAGGCTATGCTTTAACATTGTTCTCAAACTGTGATAATGGTCTTGCTGTAGTGGACATGTCTGAGCTGGGCTTTTGAGTCGATCTGCCGTACAACACAGCCTATCTGCTCATCATTTTTTGCTATAAACTGGCTGTTTTTAATCCAAGGCCACTTCTGACGTCAGCACTTTTGGAGAGGAACCTGCCTGCATTCCTGAGATGAGGAGGGATCCAGACCCAGACTCATTCCCCAACCCCTCCCCCTTCCTCCTCCTTCACCCCTGCACTTATCAGCCAAGACAACAAGCAGAGCTCTCTGCAGACAGGCTGATTGATAGATCAATTTGAGCAAATGTACAAGTCTTTTTTTTATTTTATCCAGACGGCCAAATAATGACACAGTGGTGCATTTTTTTGCACAAACACAACTATGTGTTTTTACAGTAAACACAGACTTGATGTGATGAATTAAAAAAAAAAAAAACATTCATGAGGTGCAGCTGCTGTCTGACTAACCCAGGAACAAACACGCTAACATGTCAGTGACCAGTGAATTATTTGTAATATGGGAAATGAAATGGCTAATATTAAGTTAAACATTTGCACTGTGCACACATACAACAGCTGTCTTGGCATAAGTAGTCCTTTCTTCCACAGAAAAATCATCCTTTCATTCTTTTCTAACAGTTTGTAGTCTTGATATATATCACGGCTGCAGGTCAGCCATCTTTTACTGTTCTTAGTCTTCCACCTTTCTCTCCACAAATCACTGGGAGGTGCTGCGTTCACAGAAAGGAGAACCACAGCACGTTTCTCTCACACAAAACAGCTTACACTAAAATACCTCCCCACCGCTATACGACTGCATCTCTTTTGACCATGTTCCATAGTACTTTTAGGTACATAAACTTTAATTGTGCTCATTACAGGACCTGTAAATCTGCTTGTAAATACTTTCAGAAAGCTCCCTCAACATGCCTCTGCTATCTGTGTCACCTGGGAAACACACGTTTGGCTACAAACAGAAATTATCTGAAATTGTTTGCATCACAACTGTGGAATAAACATTAAAAAACAAAACATTAAATAACCTCTTATGCATATTTAGTGTTAAAACTAGAAAAGCCTATGTTTTTGTTAATGCACAAGCTGCAAAAGCTGTAAACTCTTTAAATTTGGTCACTGAAAATCTTACGGTGGCACACAATGGGACAGGTGGGGGTGGTCGTGAGTGTGATGGACACATTTCTACATTTTTTTAATATCAACTATTATGAAATGTATACATAACTGATTGAATTATATGTTATTTCATTTCATTGATTCAAATCAATGCTACATAATGTCAAGCAATCAGGCTTTCCTCCCCACAGCCCCTCTCTCGGAGGTTATGCTTAAAATGTTGTTTGTCTGCAGGTGACAGTTAAAAGTTGAAGTACTGTAAGAGCCGAGAGCATTTAAAATGTATTTTATTTTCAAGTCTGAAGCCCTGTAGGCAGTTGAATTTTCGATCCACTAAAAAGTCAGAGATGTGGCTGAAAGCAGTTGATGTAGTCAGCTGTAAGTATTTAAGCTGCCAGCTGAAATGTTAAAAAATCAGTTGAAGTGTGATGATGAAAGAAGTTGAAATTCACCTCACCAGTTGTGGATAGCTGAAGCTCTGAAGAGGGAGAGAGAATCATGTCTGAACATTACACCCAAAGTGAAAGATGAAACTGAAAGGTACAAAAAAGATGAACTGACCGAGGTGAGATAATGTTTTAAAATGATCATTTAATTACATGTGAAGACACTGAGGAGGAGGAAAGACAAACAAAATCTACTAAAAAACACCCTTTTTTAAATGGAGAAATAAAATGTCTGAAAAATGATGAACAGTGTAACATGCACAGATGTTGTGAAGTTTGATTAAAAAGTCTGCCTTACATATACAAGTGTGTAGAAGTAGTTGGCATCAATAATAATATTAATAATAATAATAATAATAATAATAATAATAATAATAATAAGATGAGATTATGAGTTAATTAATCTCTTATGGATTTGTTCCGCTCCATCTTTAAAGACGATTAAAATAAATGAAGTCCATCTGTGAGCTGAGAAGTCAAAAATCAGCACATTTACTTTGGTTTTGTTACACTCACTCATGTGTTGACTTTGCATGGCAACTCCTTATACATTCTCAGTAGGATATCATGGTGAAAAATATCCCTCCATGTTCCCTGAAACTCATATGCAGGTTCTGGCCTCCACAAATTGGCCACATGTGCTGGCTGACACCAGGACTACTGGAAAATGTCACAGGTGTCATAGGCGTTTTACTGTCACTGCTGTCAGGTCGGCTTTTCCATGACTTCCCAGAAATGCAATGGAAAGACTTTGCCATGAAAGAATGGAAAAAACTGCTCCAGACCCTTTTCTGATGGTTGGTTGGTGGGTTGGAAATCACTGCATCGCTTAAAGAAATCCCTCATGTGCTCCAAAATATTGGTCCTATTTGTCTGATATAAATTTCAACCTTGTCTGAAAATGAAACACAGCCGTCGCAGACAATGGCTGCGCGCTAATGAGGGAAAAAGTGAAAGCATGCTTTTAATATCTCCAGCACGTGCCTAATGTCACAAATCTGTCATATTAAGAGGCGCCTTTCAGCACGTACGTGAACAGGTTGAATCACTCACGGCTCATGCAAGTAAACACGTCACAGAATGTGAATGAAGCGATGATGCTACAGAGTGGAATAACAGACCCTCGCTTCGTCGTTCACTTTGTCTGTGCTGGGATGAAATATCCCGGCAGTACCCTCTGAGATCTCTGGGAAGATTATTTGGGAAGATGAGACCTTTTGTTTGACGTCAGGTTCACGTGTCAAGCAGAGATAGTGTCCTTAGCAACGGCTGAAAACAATGGATCACAAAGATGACTTTGAAAGCTGCGCAGCCAAGAACCTCATTCCAGTATTGTTACAAGAATAACACATTCTTGGAAATTACTTTGAATAGCTCAGTAGTGAGTCATTAATTTTCATCCCTGCTCCCCCGGAGCACTGGAAACCTCTGCTGATCAGAGAAAAATGCTTACAGGTTCCACTCTAGTGAATTATGCTATTATGGCGTTTATTGTCTTCTCTGGAAGCTTGTTGTGATGCCATTTACAGTAACTTTAAGAAAAGCTTAGCGCTCATGACTCAACCCATCGTCTGTGGTTGCTGTCCAGAAAAGGAAGGGAATGAACCTTCTTCTTCCACAGCAGAGGACACAAACATGACTGACTCACACATGCAGTATAATGAGAATATACATTCAGTGTCCATTTTATTATTCACCTGTGCAGTTTAATAAAATACAGCTGTTCTGTCGTGAAGTCTGATGTCACTATGTTCACTCTTGACATTTAATCCTATTATATAGCACTGAGGAAATATTTGGTGACACTGTAGTACTGGGCTGTACGTTTTTAACAGGGACACCTCTCAACATAACATAGTTATGTATCACTTTTAATTAACTAATTAAAGTGTAACAGAGTGTCCACATTTCAAACAATGTCACCAAAAACTGAACATTCAGAGCTTTGTAGAGAGTTGTGTTGGAACACATTAGCAGGTGTACCTAATAAAGTAGCCACTGACTCTGTATAAATCCTGTTTTAATTCTGGCTCATTACAACTTGGAGCTTGTGTTTATAGATCCAGCCATCATTTCTATCAGATATAATCGTTGCACTCACCAGAGTAATTGCTGACATCTGGGAATATGGTGAGATCATTAAAACTGAGCACCAGTAGCTCATAGTGGGTTGGCCAGTATACAGTCGGTGTTTTGCTCCCCAAAAGCCCCTGTGTAACAAAAATATCTGTCAAATGAATGTAATGGAAGTGGACACAGTGTAATTATTGGTCAAAAAATTCTTCTTTAGGCAGGAAAATTACAGTAAGTAGACCAGGTCAAACAGAACTGAACTGCTTGCTTACAGGTAACACACCCTTATACCTAAGGCAAGATGACCATTCTTCTTCATAATCATTTTGTTTTCTTTCTTCTTTCATCTGACAGATGTAACGGTCTGAGCTTACAGGCTTCCCCATAAAAGAGGTCAACTAAACACACCTAAACTCAGGATCTAAAAACTGAACACAGACTGAACAAACCAAACTGACCTCAACAAGGAGAAAAAACACTCCAACTAAACTCCAACTATTTGACTTTAAATATTTCAACTTTTACACAAAACAATTTTAAAAAATTGACATACTTGTGAGGAACCACTAAGTTGGCAAGACCAATTTTGTTTAAAAAAAAAAAGTTAGTTATTTAAGTTAAAATTTTTTAAATGATATAATGATGTAAAAACCAGAACCTGTTTGAGTCCTTTGTTTAGGCCGTCTTGAAATACTTAGAAATTAAAAATTTCAACCCTGGAGTGTTATTGGTGGATATATATATACATACATGAGTTTTAAAGTTTCAGTTTGAGGCTACAAATCAAAGTCAAAAAAGTTACTATATACACTCGCCCACCTAGCGTAAAAAACATTTATTTCCAAATTAACAATCAGAACCGTCTTATAGATCTTATGACACTTAATTTAAAATATCAAAAAATGTGAGGGTTAGGGTTAAAGTAGGATCCATTGGAGGCCACAGCAATGCTACCTTCGATGTAGCCTGACATTCGCTGATTGGCTGGAGAAAGTCACGTGATTCTGCTCCTTCACTGAGAGACGATTTTAAAAGCCTGTGGAAGTGACCATATACAGTATGGTTCCTCACCTGACTAGAGGGTTAAAGAGGAAGCACACCTCTCTAGTTAGCCTTTTAGGGAGTGTATGAGTAGGTGGCTACTTTGATTTGATTGGAGCCAATTAAGTTAAATGCTGTATGTTTTATATATACTTGCTTTATTTTGAATGTACAGCATGTTTGTTTATATATAAAGAACATATTAAGACTTTGTTGGTGCCAGCAGATTAAAAAAATGTATGTATTCTTATTGTTCACATTGTCGACTCTTGTCAAGTCCTAAATTGATAATCCAGTTTGAACTGAAGAGGCTGGCTCTTAGTATATATTTGATGGGAATAGGGAGATGATGGACTGGTTTGAGTTTTTCTTGTATCAATGTGAAGAGCAGCACCCTGACTGAGATGGTAAGAAATTAACAAGTGATCAGTAATCTTTAACAACTTCCTCCATCACAGTCACTCCAGCAGCAGCACTTAATCAAAAGAAACTTAACTTAACATAATACATATGTTTACTCAGTATGTCACAGTGTGCACTCAGCATAGAGGCACAAATCTAGATCTGACTCATGGTTATAAAAATGACTGATCATCAGCATCATCAGATCTGCCACTTGAAGTTTTAATACAGACTAAATCTGCATAGTTAAGGTTTAGATCATCAAAACCTCATGCAGCTTGACCTCCTCCTACTCCTCCTCCTACTCCTCCTCCTACTCCTCCTTCTCCTCCTCGTCCTCCTCCAAGGTTTCTGTCACACAAAATATGGTGTTGAGTCATACCTCACATGATGGCCACGAGAAGAAAAAAAAGGCCTTTTTGTGGGATGATAGTCTCAACATGAAAGTTTGTTCACGTCGGAATAGTTGTCTTTCTTGCCTCATTGGATTTCTTTTTTGCGATGTAACTGCAGATTTCAGTTAAGAAAATAAAATATAATAAATATAAATATAAAAATAAATAAAACCCAAGGTGTAAACAAACCAGAATTTGAATTGTTCTTCAGAACATGAGAAGATACAGGGAAGAATATCTGTTCATGGATTAAGGAGCACTTCTTGCTGTCAGCAGGTCACCATCATAGTATATATAGTAGCATATATGCAGCTTCCTTTAGTATGCTCAGGCCTTACAGTTTTACTGTAGCTGCAGCTCTTTTCAGGGAGGCCAGCGTTCATACTCAGAATCAACAATACATAAACGTCTATGTCTCAGACTAAAACAGACAGTTTTCAAGGAGAGCTGGAAATCTTAATAAGTCTGGACAAGCAAACGCTGAGTTACTGGTATTGATCAGTAATCCCCCACAGACGCAGCACAGTCTTCATGTTACAGAGCAGGAATATCTGACTCACTGCCTCTTAAAGAGCATCCCTACAGGACACTCTCCAACACATATTCAGGTGCACTGCTGTTTGACTCAAACAGGCTCTTTATTCACACCAAGTGTCCTGATCACTGAGATTTTAATGTTGTTTCCACATGAGGCGGCTTGAAAGGGCATGAAGTGAAACAGTGAAACGTTTATACTTCTCTATAGCTTACAGTCCTCTTATGTAACCTGATGTTATTTGCTACCTACTCACACCCTTGGAAAGCTACCTCTCCACACCGGTTATAACACGATCCAGGATTAGGTGGACATTCTCATTTCCTTCATATTTGACTTTTATTTTAAGTCCTTAATTTAATTTTGTATCTGGAGGAGACACAGCTCCTGGACAACCAACAAAAATGAGCAATGCCATCTCTCTGGTTGCTGAATTAGTTATTCAAATGCTTAGCATCTCCAAAACTATAATGTGTTTAGGAGGGAAGTCCTTAGAAAGAGAAAATAAATGTCATTGCCAGTTTCTTCTTTTGTATAGCGAGGACGTGATTAAATACATATGATTTATGCTCACATGTCTACACATACCAGCTATCTCTTGTAGTGAAAAGATGTGATTCATACTCTCCATAATACACTGCTATGTTAACTGTTCTGATTTACCATTAATGATTTCTGGTTGTAAGGGTCGAACAAATGCACTGCTTACGTACAGTGCCTCCATTTCGTGCTTGCTCTTTATCCACTACATCTGTTAATACAACGTGTATCAGCAAAGCAGAACCAATGATTTGTCAATGCAGTCCTTTAGATATAGTTATTTATTAGAGATGTATCAAATACACCAAGGATGGGGAATATTCAGATATAACATGTGGCACTCTCTCCTTCATGAAAGCTGTATGAGTCATTATCTTCCCTCTGTCATCTGTAACTAATTTCTTAGGAACTTTAGTGAGGAATAATTTACAGTTACGAAAATTTTATTTAGAGCACCAAAGCAAAACATAAGTTCTCAGGATACTTATATATAGATCGGGTTTAGACTGTACTCACAGGTTGAAATATGGTTCTCTTCTGGTTTAAGTCACAATAAAGTGTCACAACCAAACTATAGACCAGAACCCAAATGCACAACTCTCGGTTAAATTACAAAATGAAAATCACTCGTCAGAGGAAATTACTCTCCACTAATCTAAGAAACTAAAAATCACTTGACAAAAGCTAGACTAAGAAACAAATAAACAAACAGAAAATCACTCTTGCACAAAGTAACAAAACACCAAAACCTGACAATGGCAATGGCATGGAAAAAACACTGGTTCTCTGACACATGGGACAAGACAAACTGGCACAGGACAAAGGGAGACATGAACTATATGCAAACACAAGGTAAGGGCACAGGTGGAAACTATCAGGGAGGAGACAGGTAATCCCAAGAGCGGGAAAATAGACAAAAGGGAGAAAGTAAAACTGGTGACAATAGACACAGACAGGAAGTGTAACCAAAATAAAACAGGAAATCACAAGACAACATAGACAACTTAACAAAGTTTCCTGGACATGACATAAGGCCATGACTCCCAAGAAATAAATCTGTCTCTCACAAGATGATTAAAGGGATAAGAAACAGTCATTCAATTATCATCAATCATTTCGGTTACACAAAGATTTTTTTTTTCCTCTTGCCCTTTTTCTTGTAAAAATATACTTTTTCACTTTTCCAGGCCTCTAAAATTCCCTTTAAAAGAAACAATCTGAGAAAGACAAGTGTTTGGCAGGACTCATGTCCACATGTAAGGACACAAGGTAACAAATAGACATTGCTTCATTTTAAGGGGTCACAACCCAAAACATTTGGTAGACTGGGAGATAGAAACATGAATATTTTTCACATTATGTCTGTATGTTGAACTCCTGCTCTTAACTCAAGCAATAACAACAACAAAAAAAGCTTAAAACTGCACTAAACAATATTTGTATATTAAAGGAACACTATGAAACTTCTAATCAGGTGATGGCTCTGTCATTGCCACATTTTGCCCTGTACATCTGTTTCTATGTATCTTTGGACTCCTAGTAAAGACAAGTGTGTAACACTTTACAGCACTAAGTCACGCACCACTATTTCACTGATTTTTCTGTTTCATATTTTATGGAGAAAATGTTTTCTTTCAAAAGTCATCCGGCTTAAATTTCTGTGATTTACAAAGTTTCCTGATGGACAGAAATCTTTCTTGTTGCTAAACTAAGTTGACCAGCTAGCTCAGTCTGTGCTGCCCAGAGCTGGGAGCTTAGAGCTTTGGGGAGTGTTGGTCTTTACACCATTACCAAAGGAGCATTTGACCGCTGGGAGAAGGCCCAGGGTGGTTGGTTGCCATTGGGAAATGCAGAGCCGGTGTTGTGCCAGAACTGAGGCTAGGTGAGTGGGCAATGTAACTGGGCTCAGCAGCCTCTGGACATGGCAGAGGTTAAGAGATTCAACAGGATGTTTGACAGAGGAAGCTAAGAAGATAAACATATAATTATCTAATTATCTCTGCTTTTTAGCCTTGCTTTTAAAACCAATGTTTTAAGGCTGCCAATGTTTTGGTTTTAAGGCCCACAGATTTACTCTTTTGGTTTAATCTCAGTGCTCTCATCAGCCATTTCAGTGACACCTATTTTCAATGAAAACCCTTGATAAACGCTCTGTACACTACCACCTCAGCACCGAACAGCAGTTGGACAAAGTTAGTAACTAGCTGATGAACAGAGTAGATCATTTAGGAAGATACTTCTACCAGGAGTCGATGGGGACAAAAGCAAAGCTCAAAGGAGAGTGAGCATTAGATTTAAGGTCATCAACTCCTGGATATCTTTTGTTTCCTAACATGCAGAGTATGTGCCCCCAGGTGACCAGTATAAATCAATTGATAATTAAAGGTGTGGTCAGTCATACTGGAGAAACATAGTTGGGTGGGTGTTGAGTCTAATTCCCAGGTTGTCAAATACTGACGTAAATTGAAAACAAAGTGGCTCAGCACAAGCAAACAACATACTCAACAATCAACAATGTTTCCCCAGCATTAGTGACCCCACCATTCATGTATAATATACAGTATAATGGCCTCTATAAGGTGTCCACACATTGCTTGTATGTCTCAAACCAGACTAAATTCAGCCTCTGGTTCCTGCTTAAAGTCTACAGTCCTGTTTTAAATAGACTTGGTGCTCTGTTTAAATAGTCAGAGAACAGTAACCTTTACTGTTCTTAGCAAAAGTCTATGCTGTTGAAAAACTGCACATTTTATTTGGGGATTCTGGATAAATGGAGGTTCAAGATCAAGATCAATGACCTCTATTCAGAACACTCAATACCTCCACCGAGAATGTGGAAATAGGCAGCTGCATTGCCCAAACTATAAAGAGAATCAATGGAGACGTGACCATTCAGAGTGCACAGTGACTTCATGCATTACAGGCCTGTCCTATATCGCCATGTCATTTAGCTTCCTGAGGACTCTGCTGACCTACTCTATACTGTTACCTTGGGTATCTGACACCAGAGACTTGCTTCCTTCACTACCACCTTCAGGTATCCAGCTTATAGCAGACCAAAATGTTCAGCAGCATTAGCACTAATGGAATACACTGCTGGGATACGAAGTGCTGGGCCATAAAATGACTCTTTATAAATGTCAACTCTGTTCTTTAATGTAAGTGATACTCCAGAGCAGGTTGAGCTGGTTTTACTGGAAAAGACCTCCTATCACAGCATAGATAACAGGCACTATACAGGGTGTAATGAAGGACACTTTGTTACTTTACCACTGATGGCTCTGGCCTTTTATAAATTGTACAGCTGGGTTTTGTATTAATCTAGCCAGTGCAAAAGACAGTATAAAAGGTATCAGTCTCTACCTGTTTGTGTTGTTGGTTAGGCCCACGACTTACATACTGCTTGGTATATCTGTTGACTGCATCATCCTAATGGTCATTCTAACAAGTGGTGTCAAGAAGCTGATGCCCACACTAAAGTAACCTCTTGGCAAGAGGTGGAAACTAAAAGTAACAAGAGGACCCAGACAACAGGCCTTTCTTATCAGTCAATTCAAGCACTTGGTAGGGAGAAGGCCAAGTGCTTGAATTGACTGAGTCAAGTACATTTTTTTCAACCTAGTCAGTTACCTCCCATAAGCCACAGGCCATGCTAAAAAGCCTCCACCGTCCTAGACCCCCCCAAAACAGGAAGTTAAGAGCTACAATTGTAATGGATTAGGTCACACAAAGAACTTTGCCCACCCTTTAAATACACAAAGCCATCTCCCCTGTGTTCAGTTGAGTCCAAGGAGACGCACGGTACGCACATTAAGTGAGGCAGGCTGAATAGCACCAGTCTTGATTAATGGACAGTGTGAATTAGCTTTACTTGACTCAGCATTGACAGTAGTCGGGTCCAGTTTGGTCCCAAGCAAAGAGTGAGGAAAGGTCACGGATATGCTGTATTACATGGGGATGAGCCCGTTTGTGAGTCATTCAATTCCATGGGAAGGTCACATGGTCTACCAAAAAACTCTGAACAGGATTGGAATTTATTTTGTTTAGCCAGGAATGTATTCCCAAGTTTCTCATTGGACCACTGGAAAGAAGTTCCTCAGGACACCATTACGTATTAGTTATATGTGACTACGCAACCCACTATCCTGAAGAGAGCTGTTGGACCTTCTAAAAGACTGGTGGGAAAGTCCAAAGCCAGGAGAAGAAAGTGTGGTGACATATGTGGTAAAAAATGAGGGAGAGACTGGAGGAGATGATGGAGGAAGCAGCTTGCTTGGGAGGGTACTTTATTACGTGTGATTGATGGCTTTGGCCACATTCAACACTCAAATACTTATTGACTATTTATTGAATATTTTTAGCGTACTCAGTGAACGTTTTAAACCGTGATTGATTGTGTTGTCTTCTGGCAGGTGTGGAATGCAACAGTAGAGCAAGATTAAGCTCCAACAAAACTGTTTGTTTGGTCATAATTTATGAATGACAGTTAAAATGAGATTCTCTTAAGCCTTTATAGAAGCAACTATGTGTTATGGTATTGTGATATAAAACTGTGTACTAGGACATTATTTCAGAAAACGTTGTTCAACTTTTTTGCTTAAACACTTTCCTGTCCAGTCCTGTGTTTTGATCCAGGGTGTTCAGTCTCAGAAGGTACAAGCAACAACATATGTTTATGTGTTTATTTTAGGGCTAAATAGCAATATGTAGCTTACTATAGATATTATAATAGATTCTCTATATATTTTATAATATGTTTGTGGTAAATCACACCTTCCTCCTCTTCAACACTGCCGCAGTGGAGCTGGTCAGCAGCACCAAATTCCTGGAGGTGCAGATCAAAGGCACTTTGACCTGGTCCCTTCACACCTCTGCTCGTGAAGAAAGCACAGCTGCGTCTGCACTTTCTGTATTGGATTAGAAGAGCAAACCTCCCCCCTCCCATCATCACCACTTTCTGTATTGGATTAGAAGAGCAAACCTCCCCCCTCCCATCATCACCACTTTCTACCAAGGGACAATAGAGAGCATACTGACCAGCTGCATCTCTGTCTTGTTAGGGGCCTGCAGCGCCTCAGACTGGAAATGTGTAGAAAGAGTGCCATCCACGACACTGCTTGCAGACGCTGCCTGACCAGGGCGCCATAACACTATTAAACTCCCAATAACCCCTCCCATACATATGACACTAGTCACTTTACATGGACACTGTGAACTCTATTGAACTCTATTGCAACTGTTAGTATCTGCACTATCTATTTCACTGTTATAATACATCCTGCTGCTACGTATAATACTCTGTTAGCTGCTACATTTCTGTAAATAAGTCACAATTTTTATTCTGTTACTTTTATATTTTATACTATTTTATATTTTATATACTTTATATTTATACTGTTTTTGCTTGTCGTCTGTTTTTTTTTTTTATTCAGAGCCTTGCAACAAAATCTCACTCAATATGTACACTGTGAATGTGCAGCTGAATGACAATAAAGTGTCTAAGTCTAATTGACAAAGCCATGTGATAATATTTTAAGAACTCCTGTTAATGGAAGCGTCCAAAGTAGTATAAAAAGTACCAGTTTCTGTCTGTTTTGTTGGTTAGGTCTGACTTATGTTGCTCAACTCGATGATCCCCTAATCTAATGCCATCAAGGATGAACTTGAGTGAATGATATTAATCTACCCACTGGAACAAAACTCACATTCTTCTATGTTTCTGTTGTGGACCTCTAAATTGAATTAGATGAGACAGATATGCATCAAACTGGACAAATATCCAGTCATCTGCTGAGGCAGGATAGAGTATAATATACACATAAACACTAGGAAAGCTTTTGCCAGCATTAACTCATGCCTGCAGAATCATTTTGCCCATCCTTATGAGGAGAAGATCTGGTATATGCCTGGTGACACTTTTGCAAATGAACACCCAGAATCGTCAAAACAGAGCGTCACTTCCAGTTGAGTGTTACCGACCTGACTATGTGCAGGCATCTGGAACAATAACTGACAGATAGTGACGTTATGCTTCAGTATGCAGCCGGTCCAAGTTTTGCTCTGCTATGATGTTGATGCTTTTCACTGTGTGATCCTCCTCTATGTAGAGAGTAAAGTGTGGCAGGCAGGCTGACAATGAGCCCTGTAACCTGGTGATGACTGAGAGACCATATAAGGCAGCAGTCTGAAGGAATGCACTTCGCTGAGATGAAGGGGGCCCTACGAATCACCCAAACACTCAACACACACGTTTCATATAAAGCTCATACTACAGCTCAGATAAATAGGGTTTTTAAAGACTGTTCTGCCAGCCACACTATAGAGTGTGACAGCAGAACTTTACACCAACCAAGAGTCCTTGAGAACCAAATGTCTCTTTAATAAATCAAGCTTACGTAAGTACCTCGGAGTGCTATTAGACAGACTCATAAAGCATGTCTTACTCTACGATGCAAGAACATCACACTAATGTTCCAAAGAGATCTGACATTTAAGACGCCTAAATTGCCAAACAGCTGCCGAACAAAGACAAGATGCAGCAGCAGTGACGTTCAGTGTATCATCTGAAGCTGAGAGTGTCTCAAACACCGCAGCCATGCTGTCACCGTACTTTAAGAGTCACCAGGCTGTCACCAGGCTTGGCATTTATTACACTGTTAACGTCTGTTTTTAAGTTTCTTGGCAAAGTTTGCTATGACACTAGACAAAATGGAGAAATGGAAAAGAATACTCTATCCAACTTCATTGGGGCAATGTAGATCTTCCTTATTTGTCCAAACAAAATGTGGCAACAACCAACAGAAAGAGGTATTTTATAAGTAAACTGCAGCAAATCTGTCCAAAGAACACTGGATGACGTGATACACATGATAGACATGCTATGATTATATCACAATATTGGATTTCAGTTATTACACAGTTCATGGATAATTCTGGATCATTGCAACTTTTATTTTGTTCGAGAAATGTTGCTTTGTTACCAGCTCTTTGCAATTACTTGGTGAGTGCAACACTGTACCCAATAGATATGACGTTGTAAAAAAACAAAATGATCCTTTATCCTTAAACACAATCAACCTCAAATCAACATGTTTCTACAAATATGGATCAAATTAAATGTTAATGTAATGGGGTAAAGGGAGAATTTTATGCATTTTAATGTAGCATCTTTCAGTGCATTATTTTTTGGTTTTCTGGTCAGCAACTTAACTGTTTTGATTCACTCTTACCTTGCAGCAGTCTCAGCAGCAGTTTGCAGTGAAGAAGCTCAAAAAAACGCTACACCACAGCCCACAGACTAAGTTAGAGACAGATCGCTTACTGACACATTCATCATAATAACTTTGTAAAGTGATAACATGAGGTTACAACTTGTTCCACTGGCGAGGGGCCAGAAAAAATGTATTATTGAAGCTTTGATGTTGCATCATGCAGAGCTACACTGCAGTGGGCATTAAATGTAATAATATCAACTACCATACACAAGTTAAAACTGTACCTGAAATCAAGCTTCTGTATTGCTTGTGCTGGTGTTATTATTCATTTTACAGATTATATTTACAGTTCACAAAAATTACATTGAGAGCAAAATTCAGTCATCCTACCACCCAAACCTTCTGCTCGGACACTGCAGGGTTAATGCTGAAGTCTAACTGCTCGAGTCTGTGATGACTTATGTAAACGCACTGAAACAACTATTTTCCTGAAAAAAATAAAAATAAATCAAACCCTGAGAGACACACAAGGTCTTACAGCCTGATCGTATGGGTCAATTACAACAAAGGATCCATGCAGAGCGGCTTCAAATTGATTCTTAAAACAATAAATCTGTGTCACATAAGTTAAAGCAGAAATATGTGGCGTGCACGCCTGCAGGCAGCAGCCACTGAATCACACAGCAAGACTGCTACTTTGACTGGCTCTCGCTTCTGTCTGTGTGAGACTGTTCTCCTTTCACAGAAATCATATGAGTCTCAGGGCGGGGAGCCACCTTCACAGGACTTAAAGAGGAAGTCAAGGGTGCAACCTTGCTGTACAGTGACCAAGACATGCATTAAAGGTTAATTTTATTATGTAACTAAGTGGATGGCTTGCTGTTGGAAAATGCGGCGCTCCTGGCCCAAGGATAGACAGGTGGGTGAATAACGTTTGGAAACAGAATTTTAAAGTCAAACTCTGGAACATTTTCATATAAATAAATATGTTTTACTACTTAATATCACTCAACAGTAATTGAAAGCTTTTTACACTGACGGTTGCAAATGCAAGCCATCTTGTCTTTCATTGCATAAAGAAAGTGTTCTGGAATACTGAATGCTTCTGTTTGGAACAAATAGAAGAGAAACTGCTGGAAGGTTTGGGTAAGCAGAAGTGACAGCTTGCCGGGAAAGACTAGTGCTTACTGAAACGCAAATTACAAGCTAGAAAATGCATCCAACACAACCCTATTACCAGACAAGAACACTGATATTGTTAGTTCAATGATAATATTGTTATACTTCTTTTTAAAATATATGCATGACTACAAGTTATATACCGTATATATAAATTACAATTAATGAAAGAGCATGCTTACAATAAGGAAAAAAACTTGGGGGTTAGGAAGACTGCAGTTACAAGGTAAGTGTCTACCATGCTAGTGGTCCTGAGAGGCTGTAAACAGCCGTAACCGTTTCTAGCTGGCTGGGGACCCTGGGCCAGATGCTATTTGAGGGGGGGGCTATTTTGTCAAACTCTGAGGGAGAGATTCCTAACCTCTTTAGATGATCTGTGGCGATGCAACAGTCTGTTACATTTTAAGAGGAAAACAGGCTGGAGAACATTAATAAATGCAACAGATGCAGCATGTTCCTGAAAGATGATAAACTCATAGCGTAACTGCATAACTCACCATAAACTTTCGAAACAAGGTGACATAACAATAACAAACAACAAAAAATAAGAAAAAACAAACAAAAATAAAAATGAAAATAAGCTAACTTAAATTAAATGAATAAAAATACATTGAACCAGCATCCATATTAAAAGAGATTTTATATATATATATATATATATATATATATATATATATATATATATATATATATATATATATATATATATATATATATATATATATATAATTATCAGTATATTTTTGGAGAATGATGATGGCACCAGAGAGAAAACTGAGGGAAAGGAAAAGTTATGACAATTTATCCTAAGTAGGACATGGATGTACCAAATTTTGCGACAACACATCTGATAGTTTCAAGACATTTCACTCAAAATGTCAACCTAATGACACTAGAAGTAAAAGTCAGGGGATCCTCTACAGGCCTGAATGTAGTTCCAAACAGACGCATACACTGACGGCGTCAGGATTGACGGTTACCACATGGACTAGTCAGAGGTACCCCCTGATGACAAAATTTATATCACACGGACCCTAGTAAACCCCTTATGAAAACACAGAAAGTATCATTCCAGCTAAGATCATTAGGATGCATCGTCTTGGAACTATGAATGTCTATAAAAATTTTGTCAGTCTATCGAGCAGATGTTGAGATATTTTACTGCATAAGTGAAAACTCTGACTCGTTGAAAAGTCAGAGAGGTCACTTAAGTCATTTATCCTCTGGGCACCGTAAACATCTGTACAAAATTTCATGGCAATCCATCCATCAGCTGTTGACAAAACTAAAAACCAAAAACAAGCCAAGCTATCTATCCAAGCGAATGCATCGTAACTATGCTAATGACAGACCTGAAATGTGCAACATTTGTTGTAGATAAAGAAGTCAAAGAAAAGCGAGAGATTATATCAAATGAAGTTGCCATGAGCTGTCAATTCACCACGAGTAAGCAGAAAGCAGAAGATGTTATCTCAGAGCCCGACCAGACAAAGCCTCTCCGTCCGTGCAGCTGCCTCCATCTCACTCAGACTCACCCTTGGTGCAGGTCCCCAGCTGCCTGTATCATTCCCAGACATCTTCACAGACCATATTCACATTCAACCTGACGTATCGCAATTGACTGAGGTGTCTGACTTTCGTGGGCAGCCCTACCAAAGTCAGTAGGATTCATACTCCGGGGACTGAATACCTGCACAAAATTCTATGGCAAGCCATCTAATATGTTATTATAGTCTGGAGCAAACTGGTGGACCGGCCAATCCGTCAAAGGGTGCAACTTCTGCATGAAAGTCTGATGCACTGCACACATACTTTCTGTGTAAATGGCACACTGCTTCTTGTATTGGCAATGACTGTAAATCATGAGTCGTGGAATTATTAAACATAAACGTAGATCCTGGGCACACAAAAAGGCATCAGAGAAGTGAATGGCTGTGGCTGTGCAGTGCAAAAACATCACAGTAATGACCTAATTGCAGACACGTTGGTCAAAAACAATGAGAAATTTTATTTAACATGGCTAAGGGAAGTGTCTGGAACATCCTGATCAGAGACATTGCACGGACAAAGAGCAATAAGGCGTTCTGCAGTGGAAGCATGACCTTAGTTCTAATTAGGCACATGATCCTCAAAGAAAATATATTGTTTGGCAGTTCTGTCAATGTCATTCTGACGTTTGAGGTTCAGAGAACAAAGCAATTTACGTTGACGCAAGGTCCTGTCTAATGACAATGATATAACTAACAAAGCTTTGCTTTGGCTGCGCTCATGTTAATGTGGGCTCGGGGAGAATTTGGACAACCAGACAGCTTTCCTAACGATGGTCACATGGGCCTGTAGTGGCAGTAGATTCATTTAGTGTTGAAAACACCAGTCAGTTATCAAGTCCTATAAGAGCCATAAATATAGTGTGGAGCAGCAGGGCGAGATATAAGCCATTGGTTGATTGCTACAGGCGCTCTGGACAGCCCTCTCCAATGTTTACCTCCTTTTCCTTCCTCAGTTCCACAGCACTGCGGGACATCACGTGATTCGAAGGAATTTAAACTGGAATGAAGGCTGGATGTTCCATGTCTGGCTAAATTGGTGCTTTTCCAACACTAGAGAGCAGATTAAATTCTGAGCTGTAGTGGAAAGAATTAAACAGCAAATACAAGTCTGAGAAGCTCATTAGAAATGAATGGAAATTGACATAATATTGTAGGTGGATGAACTGGATGTCTTATTGCTTCTATTAGCAGGTATTTGGTACAGTAGAGCTACTGGTGGACAGACATGAGCTGAGCTGTGGAAAAGGGAGAAATCAACGTGGTCTATAGTTTTCAGGTGCCTGTCAACGCTGTCCCTGAATCTTGGAAAATAGAGGAGCAAATGTACTCAATTTTTACATAACTGCAAGACGTCAGCCACAAGAACGGCCAGTAACATTACCCAGGTCCTGGGGTCACTTATTGAAATATAGACTTTGAATGTCTAACTATTATTTTCTGTGGATACAAAAGCCTAATGAACCTGGCAAGGATGTGATTTGTGGAATATTCCATTGAATCCAACCCCTCCATTGATTGGGAATGTATGACATGTGTATTAGTCATGCAGTGTGTTTTATTTTTCCTGGCAGCGAGTCTTACCCCAGCATTATCACTCTTCTCACAAACTGCTGTATCCAGTTTGTCTAAAATCCCCCTCCAGCCGTGCACTTCCAACAGATAAGCCCCAAATGTAAACAAGTCATAAATGCATCTGCAAACACATTTTTGGCTCTGCAGTAAAAGTTTACAAGGAGCAAATTAAGAGCCCAGTGTTGCACAATGGGACTGTAATGAAGGGTGAAGGGGGTGGATTGAATGATGGGTTCCATCACCTGGGAATTCATATTCATCCACCTGCTTTTTCCCAGATGAGAATGACTTGTTTAAAGCCTTTGTTTTACATACTTTATGTATATTAAGTTATATAGTTGTTCTGGTCTTATATTTACAGAAAGAAAGAGAATTTGTTCACTACACTTAGCAGTTGGCTTCATCTTTGAAAACACAAGTCAGGCTAGAGGGATGATTTTTCTCTGATGGGTCTACAATCTACCAGAGGCCAAAATCAACAAAAATCTGGCTCTGTAAAATGGAATACATTAACTTCATCTTACCCGTCATCAACCTAAATCCACAGTGTCATCCACCAATCTATGTGTCTTCTTCAACAAAGATTTCCAGGAATATAAAAAAAACAAGATTTGATTGCGAAACACAGATTCATACCAGAGCCTGACATGTTGATTGTGCCCCTTCAACTACAGATTCCCTCATAATTCTTTTTGTTATAAATGTTGCTTTAAAAAGCAATATTTTTTTAATATTCGGAACAATGGTTCAGATAAGTAACTTATTGCATGAAACTATCGAAGAAGCAATACATTTTCTATTTTTTTTTCTTTTTTCCCCCAAGTTTCTGCTGGGGGAGGAATGCCGAATTCTAATCTCTGACAATAGTTAATCCAAAGAATTTAAGACCAATTAATACCCTTCAAGACCTTTCAAACTGCTGAAATTTGGATGGGGTTCTCAACAAAGGCTTTGGACAGATGTGCACTACTGGGAGGATTCTACTCATACTTGCACTCTGTGTTTTAAGGGTGACTACCTCTGCTTCACGGGTCACCTGTTACTATGACTACCCAACCACATCACCAGTTGATAACATCGGTATTGGTCAGTTCTGCAAAACCACTACCATTACTACATCTGCACATAGCAACGACAGCATGGTTACACACAGGACATCATGTTTATGACAAATAAAATAAAAAGCAGGGAAAGGTCATGGTAAGGGTAAGAAAAATATGTTGTATTAATTAGCATTAATTACAGATTCGTGAGAAGGGACGAGTCAGACATGCTACATGCCCATCCACCACGTCCACACCTTTACTTTATGCCTTGGTGCGTGTAGTACACACTGCTTCCTGTGTTAGCACCTGACATTAAAGGTCCACTGTGTCAGATTTACTGAATATAATATTCATGACTATGTTTTTATTTGTGTATAATTACCTGAAAAGAAGAATTATTATGTCATATGCTATGTTAGAATGAGCCTCTTTAGACTTTATTTTTGAACCGCCATATTTCTACAGTAGCCCAGGACGGAGAAACAAAATGCCGGCTCCAAAAAGGTACAAATTCTTTGTGCATTTGGTGGCCAAGTAGTTTTTCCTTCTCTCTTTCAAAGAGAGGATGAGGTGAGTGGGTTGCAATCGCACACCCCTACACACTGGTCTTTTAAGCGTGAGGTGCTGACTCATTCAATATGGACATAATAGAAAGCACAACAGAGAGCTGTTGCTGTTATGTCATCTGACTCACTTCATGTAATTAGATGGTAGTAAAAAGATCTGGCTCACAAATAGTTTGCTCTGTAACTCACTATGTTTTTTCTCAGGCAGATAAATGAAAGAAGTAAATGAAGTAGAGACTGTACTGACTTACAGAAACTGGTAAAACAGAGGCTAGCTCAGATGTGGACTGCCTGGGCTGGACTACCTGATAATCACCTGCACTTTCTTGGATAGCCATTATAAAATGTGTACCTTTTGGTTTGTATATGGTAGATAACACATTCTGAGTATATTACACATTTAAAGCTAAACCATTAATCCTATAAACCCACTTTAAAATACTTTCAGCCTTTTTGGTGACATATTACCTTTGAGTGTCAGAGCCTCAAATCATATAGGAAACCCTGAGGTAACAATGTAGTTAAATCCTTTTTTATATATATAATTATGTACCATCTATTTCTACTCTTTACCACCAAGTATTCATCCCATATATACAGACAGTTCCTGACAGGCTTTTCTGTTCTAAAGATATTCTCATGATATGTGTATGTCTCAGCCACACGGGGAGTGATGCCGTCTATGTTTACAGAGACAATAACTGTGGTCGTTGTTATAAATGAAAGAAAAACACAGCAGTTAGCTCTGGCGGCAGCCGTCATCAAATCAGACAAAGAAAGGACTCAAATTTCATCAACAAAAGTTCAGAGGAAGAAGAAACAGATGAAATGCTTGGAGGCTGCTCACTGTGGCAGCACATGATTAGCAGTAAAAATATTTTGTGCTGTCTGAGCTTTCGTTTTTCTAGAAGAGACAGCAGTGCCATCTCACATAATGTCATCCTTGGGTGCTGTGACCTGCTGAGACTTTAAGAGTTTTAAAGTTTAAACTGGTTTTGAATTTTACAGGTAATGCCACATTAAAGTAACTGATAGGAGCCGTGGCTATGTACACAGAGCAGCCTTTTATGCATGTCTGAAAAACAGTGATGGACACTGCAAGGATGTGGAAAATTACAAACTCCTGAGTCCTGCAAATTACCAGGTCTAGACATCTTCAGCGCCACTACCGTTAATGATAATGACTGACCTGGCAGCAAAATTTCTAGCAGGGCCAATGGAGACAATAATATTAACAATGTGAGTAGGAAACTCAATCTTGACCGTTACAGTAGCAAAATAAACCAAGCTCAAAGATCCACTAGCTTTCAGCTTGGTGCTAGTGATGCCTGCGTGTGTCTGTCATGGATGGGAGTGCAGATCTGAAACTCAGCTGATTAAAACACAAGCAGTGTAATATGTAATATGTAGTTTTATGCGCTTATGTAGCTATTTGCTATCAAGTGGCAACCTCGTCTGTGAAGTAAACCCTATACCGAAGTGCCAAAAACTGCAGTTCCTCAAATGTCCACTTGAGTCTGGCTCCAGAAGGGAGTCAGTCTCCATAAGTCCCCATGTTCAATTGTCCAACTTCACAGCAGAAATAAACATGTTTACAGCCTGGTACAAAAAACAGTTTTGGTCTTTATAGCTAATTTCCCCGTTCATGACAACTGTACTGAGGGTGAATTTATATACAACTCACCTGTTCAAATGATATTAAGACTTAAAGTTATGCAGAATTAAGACAGGCTTGTTTGAGTACCCAGGCATTACTCTGCCCGCCTCAGGACAGCCGATGATCAACGTCTTTGCTGATTTTTAGATTAGCCGGGAGGTGGAAGAGGCAGGATTTCCAACATGCGGGCAGCCAGAGCCACCACACTGAGCTTCACGACAGCTCTTCAGAAACCTGTGGGTGATGTCATGGATACGCCGTCCATTCTTTATACTATCTGTGTTAGTAAAAGTAACTTAGTGGCTAATGCTAACCAGTTACCAGGGCTAATAAGTTTCATCTGGCACCATATTTAGTTCAAATGTAACCATTCTTAGCAGGATGATCTTGATATCAATAAGTGAGGAAGTTTTTCCTTGCCACAGTTGCCAAGTGTTTACTCATTGTGGGAATTGTTCAGTCTCTGGAAATAATATAAAGAGTACAGTCCAGACCTGCTCTATATGTGTCATGAGATAACTTCTGTTATGATTTAGCGCTATAAAAAAAAGAAAAAAAGAAATTTGAATGATGAATCTATCCCCAGCCAGGCTATACATAAGCCTGCTTTTTATTCAGTCGGGGTTTGATTGTTTGGTTCCTACACCATGAAGATTGGCAGAAAAACAGATTAGACAGAGAACAGAGATCAGGGGACACCTCCAAGTGCATGGATCTCCCTTCCAGTGGCGACATAGAGTCTATCCTGATGAATCTGAGAAGTTTTACGGCCTGCAGTATCAGGCCACAAACTGACTCAAACCTTCCTGGTGGGGGACACCATGCTGATTGCAGACTCCAGGCTTACCTCAGGCTTTCATGGCCCCTAGGACTGATCACTCTGACTGATGGCTGTGAGTGACAACTGTGGATGTGAAAGTACAAGATCACTTTTACACCTGTCCAGTATTCTACATTATCGACCTTCCTTACCTGCCAGACTGTTAAAGACTTCAGTATTGGCTACAGGCCTTTTGTTATTGAGCAACGTTGTTAAAAATTCCAGCACCACTTGGAATATTCTGCAACCTGCAAGTCAAGCCACTTGTTCGACAATAAAGTTTTCCTTTAGGACTATTTTTGCTTTGACCAGTCACTTCAGTGGCGGGCAGTGATTTTCAGAACTGTGAGAAGCCACAGCCTCTTCTTTTAGAGGCTACTGTAAATGTGGCAATTGAGGTTATTCTGACTATTCAGCTACACTGTAAAAGTAATAATCATCAGTATAACTATTCATATATACACAACTGGTGAGTCACATTATGGTGTGTTAGTGTTGATCTGAGCTTTGGCCACAGCTCTGCAGTCAACCAAGCATTAGTTCAGTTCAGACCTCTCGTCATGTGTTGGGGGCTTAAGAAGGATGACAGCCATCTCTGAGCCAAAACCAGAGTGAACATGTCGTGTTCCTTCCAAGATAACAAACACTCCAAGATGAGAAATAATGATGAGGAGCAATGCAGATGTGACTCCTTTCTCAACTGTGTGTACTCTGAGTGACTTTATTATGTTGGGCTGGTGCCTGCACGGAGCACTGAACTTAAAACATTAAATGCTCACAAGCATAACAATGATGTTTTGACCACTTTAACTCAAGCCAGTACACATCCTCAGAACATCTGTGAGCATGTTGGTTTATCAAACCCGAGCAGAACATGGTCAAGGCCCCATTGTGTAACTTTTCTATCATGAAATAAGTATTATTGTGTGTTGTTGCATTTGCTTGATGTTTGGCTGTTAGTAAAGTTGTCGACTTGCTAGTTTCTGGAGGATTGTGAGGGTGTTCTGGTGGTTGACTATGTAATCAAGATGCCTCCAGTTTGAGTCTATCTGGGGATGCTTGTTGCGAGACATTACCCCTCTCCCCTCATCTCACATCTCCCTGTTTAGAAGTGCTGAGGAGTACTACTACATAAGAGAAGTGGAATAGTTTTTCTGTGTGAGGTCTGATAAACGTCCTCAAGTGATGTAAAGTGAAAATGAAAACGGGACTGTGGAGCTAGAAAGAAGTAAGCTTAACAGACTCTAGCCTACTCCTCATATCTGGTTGAGGCTATCACCTCAAGGCTATATTAACCACTACTATCATCAACACACCCAATGTTTCCAACCAATCTCTCTAGTTGCATTCTAGGTAATGTGGGCACCAGTTTTTAATAACAATAATAATAATAATTAATAATTGTTGATTGATTTCTTGGTGTATCATGAGTCTGACAACGTTATAGGACAATGATACATCAGTATTCTTTATATCCAACAATACAACATTTCTTTGCTGTGTGTGGTAATGTTAGTAATGTTTTGTATTTCCAGAGACAAATGTTCTCAAATGACCTTTAAGTAAACTCTGTTATATTACAGAGACAAAAAACAACTTCAGACAGGTTTTAGACTTATTCTGACTTAGATTTTTTTATTTACATTTCATACTTTTACAAAAACAACCCTTTTTTTTAATAACAGGACTGCAAAGCCAGTACACTAGCAAAGATTCAGAACAACCATAAACTCTAAAATACAGAGTGGTCTTGTCAGTTTTGAACAGCCAACTGTGGAATATGATCCAGTTAAAACACTCAACACCACAAACGTCAGTTTCTCCCTATACAATGTGCAGGTTGCATTACTATCTGGGATGTTTTTGTACAGTTTCTCCAAACTACAGTTTAAATACAGTATCAAAGACACAAAATACAACATCTGTCTCAAAGCAGGTTGTAATCAAGTAGCCTACAGTATAAAGAATATGCAACATAGTATGAGTGTATATACTGTATATTTATATATATACACACACTGCAGACAGTCACAAAGTGAAGACTACCAAGGCCCCCCATACTCACAAACAAAGCTGTTCTATTCACATTTAACAAGAATATCCAAAGATGCCATGAAACAGCAACCATAATACAAAAGTCACCAAAAATATATATGCCATTATGAAGAGCTACCATGTTATTTTTTCTTATATTTTCATACTTTTAAATAAAAGGACTGGAAAACGTATACAACACCAAGTGTACATTGAAAAGGCATGTCCTGTATATAATCGAGATATTTTAAAACATTGCACATAAAAAGGGGGAAAAAACGTACAGAAAGGAAGAGAGGGCATGCTGAACAACGGATCGAAGCTACGCCGGATGAGGAGTCGGAAGGCAAGTAAGGCCTTGACAGAACGCATCGCCAACTGAAGACATGCTCTCCACTTCACAGAACAATATGAACATGCGACTTTAGAAAACAAACAGAAAGGAGCTGAATAGAACCGGTTGTTTGATATCAAAGCTTTTTGTTCTTTGTTTCACAGATCAAATGGGGTCACCTTCAGTCACATTTGATTCAAACTAAATGATACATTCTTCTTCTTAAAAAAAAAACAAAAAAAAACGTTTGTTACAGAATTCACCACTCCAAAGACAAAATTAAAACTTTGAAAAAACAACACCTGTCCATTTATTGCACACCATTGGTTCACAAAAATATTTTGGGCACTTTGCGTTTCAACAAACAGCAGCATTTCATTATAAAAAAGTCATTTTGAGTACAGACACCGAAGAAAAAACTGATGAAAAGCATGACATACAAATGGAGGATAGAAAACGTTTTTTTTTTTTTTTTTTTGATATTGTGCAACTAGAGTTAATAGGTCCGTTTACTAAGGCTAGCCTCTTAAATGCACAACATCATACAGTGTTTTAAGGGGCGGAACAGCAGGACCCCTTTGCTAAATAGCATGGACCACTTCGAATGATTATCTCTTTCTTTTAGTATGTGCAATTACTGATTGCCATGGCAAATCCCCAATGAGATAGAGAACATTTGGTCCTATAGGAAAAAGCATGATTTATACCCGGACAATAAAAAGGGCAAATGGCACGACTTTGAAGAAAGTGACTGATAGGATGGCACAGGCTTGACCACGAGCTCTTATTAAGACAGCTCAGTGAATTTCAATGATCAGGACTGGGTCATATTGATGCCCTCATCACACACAGCAATATTCATCCTTTACATTTTACAATCAACCCTGTATGTGAGGTCTTCCATCCCACTGTGATAATCCTAATGTCGGCTGTTTGTACTGCTTTCGGGGGGAGGAGAAAAAAAAACGAAAAAAAAAAACACTTTCACTAAACAAGATACTCAGTCACAGTCAGTAGCATTCAACTCATGGATTCTAACCATGGGCATCATTATCTTCTCAAAATACAGGCACAACAATGTCCAAGGACACAATTACAACCATGTTGGCACAACACAGGTAACAGGAGCTGGAGACTGACTCTAGATCAGCATTAAAAAGTCGATGAAATCAAACAACTGCGAAACTGATCTCAGTTTAAGGTGAAGGATATGCTCTTGCCTAACATAATATATTTAAAGTTATCATTTAGAATGATTTAACTCACAGTATTTGCATTCACACATTAGTATGTTGCTATTGCTTCTAAAGCAATATTATCACATAACACTCAACATCTGTTCTGACTGAGCGCCGGCCATCACAGACAGCCAATCATACATAACCTTTACATTACTTCCTGCTTTACAGACGTACAGTATATTTCTGAAATTTTCATCAGGGAAATTTTCACATGTTGGTTTTCCCTTTGTGACAAAGTCAAAGGAAAGGAAGAAACAGAAAGCTGGTGGTTCATCCACACACGTTGGGGATGACATAATATTCTGGGTTCGTCACCCACAATGTCGCACGAAGATAAAACTTAAAAAAGACAATCATGTTGTACCTACGTCAAACATCACTGCAACAGTCATGCAATAGCCTAACATCAGCAGTATACCTGTTGGGAAATCATGACGACCAAAATGTGAAACTCATGTCAGAATATTCAGAACACAGACGTAAAGAAACTTCAGCTGGGACGCAACAGGCTACATTACTACGCCTTAGAGCCCATTCGGGAATATAACACTGTAGTTGTGAGAAAACCTTGTAACTCCAAATTTGAATTTGAAGTTTTCCGTGTGACATAAATTTAGTTTTCGTTATTTGGTTGGATTTCAGAATAAAAGATGCATCAGTGCTGATCCTGAACTCCTGGAGTTCAGGGTTTTTTTGGAGATGCGAGGTTTGATTTAACAACAGTGTTCATAAGATTTTTTAGTTTGAAAAATTCTATAATGCACAAACATCTGGTGGGAATACTCTGTCAATATAATTTCAAGTTTTAAACAAATAAAAATGAAATTTTAATATAGATAAAAAGAAATGCACATACACACACCTGACATATCATAGTTCACAACATCCAACATACACAGCATTCAAATAGTAAAACTACAGTACAAGCTATTGCAATATAGATAATATTGACATTGAACAGTTTGCCTATAGCGACGGCACTGAAGGAATAACACAGTCTTAGCTCATACAAACTAGCATTATCACTACAAATGAAATACAAGGTTGTTGTTTTTTTTTTGTTTAGCTCAGTTAGCAAAGACTTGATTTGTCACTGTTCTTCTTCCTCGACGCGCTGCTTTGTTTAAAATGGGAACTCTCAGGCACTTTCCAAAAGTAGGGCAAGGCTTGCACTTAACAAACCTGAAATTGGCTAAGACATAAATGACTTCAGCACGTGCTGCATTCACGTCATATGGGAACTAAAGAAAAACATCCTTCTTAAAAATGACTCTTTAAAAAATACTGTTCACTTGATAAATACTTTGAAATTCAGGTGTGTTGGTGGACTGAACTGATTTTGTCACCTACTGAACGTTTCTTCAGTAAACTTTAGGAAAAGTATACCATCACTGCAGAAGAGAACAAAGAAAACCATCATTTACTGCTGGATTTGGTTTGGTGTAAAACATGAACTTGATTAAGTGCATCTGTGTTGCGACTGAAGTCTTCAGAAAACTTCAATCACAGCGTCTCGATGGCTTCACATGATGAGGTTTCAACATGTGCCCATGTCCCAACTTTGTCCCTCTGACCCACCAAAGCGTTTCAACATATATTCCCATATGACATGACTGCAAAATAAGACATGATGGGCAAGTAGAAGGCTTGAATCACTCGATGGTAATGGAAGCCAGCTCCTTAGCCTGGGCATGCTGCTGCTGCTGCTCTTCTTCAAGCACCTCTGGGGAACTGCCTCCTACACTGTTGTCCATCTTGGTCTCCTCTGTCATGACTGCCGTCTCGTCGGCGTCCATCTTGAGGGATGCTGGGGCTTCCAGGGGATCCAGGGGCTCGGGTGAAAGGAAGCCGGAGGAATTCTCGCAATTCTGGGTAGAGGAGGAGACCTGGGAGATGACGGGCATCTGGACTGAGGAGGAGGATGAGGCCGCAGTGGTGGTGGAGGCGGAGGTGCTGCCCGGGTACACGGGGTGATGTTGGGACTCCTCTAGCTCATACTGGACTCCCAGCGCCTCCTCCTCCTCCTGTACCTGGCTCAGGTAGTCGGGCACGAGGAAATCACTGCAAGGACGAAGACAATGAAGAGTTAAGTGTCCTTTCACGTGCTGCCTGATCACAAAGTTTTAAACTGTAAATCTTGGAAGTTTTAACGTTGTTAAATTAGCCATTTTTTTCACAAATATCCATGCTTGACACTGGTGACTTGTCAGTAGACTTTACAAAGGAACTGCCTCCACCAAGTTAGTCTGTCTGTAGCAGGATGCCTCAAAAATATCTGAACTGATGGCCATGATGTTTAGCAGATAGACAAGCCTTTTACCAAGAAACAAGCTGAGTTAGACCTGAGTCTATCATTATCTACACAGTGCTAAACTGAACTGACAGAGTAAAATATGGTACGACTCGACGACCAAAGAATCAATCTCAATCAAAATGTTAATTAGACAACGGTTCAACCAGCTGAAGGTTAAAGCTGAAACAATTAGTCAGAAAAGGAATGTGCATTGTTTTGGCCATTTTAAAGCCTCTCAAATGTGAGGACAGGGTGCTTGCCTTAATCGTCTTAACATTTCTGGATTTTGTTTAGTGATGACAAGTTTTGTGTACTTTCAGACATTTTATAGACCAAAAGATTAGTTGAGAAATCATCAGCAGTTTAATTGATGGTGAAAAAAATCATTAATATTACTGCTCCTGTTACACTGTAACACTGTTACTAGTAATCTGGCAAGTTTCTTCCATAAAGTCTCATCTGGTCTCATCTCAGCAAGTGATTTTCTATATTACGAATAATGCAATGTTACATTTTTTTCTTTTGTTTTTGTGTTCACTCAGATGTTGGGGACATAAATGGCTTGAAATTTTGGTTCTTTGGATGCAGGTTGCACATGACCCAAACTGAGAAACACGAAACATCCCGTGGCTTCATGTGTTCTGATCTGTGGAGGCTGCTCCTGTAGCTGGCATCTATAAACATCTTTTCCTGTATAACTGCTCAGACTGAGTGCAAAAAAATATATATATACACGTTATGCTGTGTGAGACCACACAATGATGAATCTTTAGTGAACGGATATAAAAACTATTCCATGATCTTAAAATGTTTCCTTGTGATTACAGGATATGTTTCGCCAACGTTAAATGAAGCCAGACCATTTGTGTCATGACGTCATGATTTTGTTGTGCAAAACAAAGTTTATTAGAATAATCTCACAAAGTTATTCGTCTTCACTACACTACAACCTTACATAGATGATTTACATTTAACCTGTGGGCACAGATTAATGAGTCAAACGAGAATTAACTCAGATGTTTTGATGGCTTAAGTGTAATTAAAGTGTTCGCCTCAATATTTCCTTCATATGTTGCAAGTTTATAGTTAGTTGATAATTTGGTGCCACTGTGCATCTGTGTCTCTCTCTCTCGATCACAGGTTCCACTGCTATTGTAATCATTTTATCATTCATTGTAATTGTACAGTATGTTTGTGTTGATTTGTCCTGTACACGTGACATCCATTGCACGTCTGTCCATCCTGGGAGAGGGATCCCTCCTCTGTGGCTCTTTCTGAGGTTTCTTCCACATTTTTCTCTGTTAAAGGTTTTTTGTGGACAAGTTTTTCCTCACTCAAACCAAGGGCGTCACTCCCTGTACAGAATGAAAGCCCTCAGAGGCAAATGTACTTTGTGATTACAAATAAAATTTGATTTGGTCATATTTAGAGGATTTGTCAGTACAAATTAGATGGATATACAAATATTTGTGCAAGTCAACACTGAGATGAGTTATTTCATGGAATTTTCATGTGATACTAACTTATGGTATTACATTTGAATTCCTGCCAGAGGCCCTTTAAAAAGTGTGTGCACAGTGTGACACTGATTGTAAACTAGATTTAGAGTTCCCGTTCCTGCAGCGTAACATATACACACACTATCAAACAGCAGGAATTAGAGCTCAGTATCCAGAATAAATAGTTAAGTTTGAGTGGATCTGACAAACTGGTCTGCAAAATCAGCAACTTAGAACAAAAATACAGAGTAGTTAACATATCTTTTTATGTGAAGACTGAGGATGGGAGTTAAGAGTCTAACTGGATTGCCAGAGAATTTTCCACACTGTTATGATCTCAGGCGTAGACCTTCTACTATAAAACCTTTGAGGAGTCAATGGCCCATTTGAGTCCTGCCGACCTGTGAGGGCTTGAGTTGATTAAGAAGTGGAAAAGTCTGGGAAATAAAAACACTCCTCGACTTTATAAAGACACTGTGTTCTGACTTTCATGAGGCTTTGTGGGCTGAGCTGCTGATAAAAACAAAACAACCCACTGTGTTCGAAGGAAAATCCATTCATACAGACACAAACAGACAACAAAATGATTGATAACCCACTTCATTATAACCCACTATTAAGGAAATGAAACATAACCCCTTATTAGTGAGGTTTAGAGTTGCTATTAGGCAGATGCTGTGACCTTTGGATGGAGCCAGGCTAGCTAAATGCTCAACTAAGGTAAAACTTCTCATCAATCTACTCACCTATCACCTGGGAAGGAAATTAATAAATGTCATTCCCAAAATGTCAAATTATTCTTTTAAACAGGTGAAATTAAAACTCCAATAAATACAGTCAAATATTTCAGGTACACTTGAACTCAGCATTCAAATCAACGGCAATCATCTGAAAAACAATTCTACACAACCAAAGTGAAACGATCAAATGAACCTCAGTATTAGAATCTAAACTGAAGTTATTTTCTGATCCAGGTGAGATCTGAGTAAATGATGGGGGTCAGCGCCCCCAGACTCCTCACCTGCTCTGGAAGTAGTTTGCTAGTTCGGATGCCTCATGGTTCAGACTCCTCAGGTGTACAATTAAATTGCCAGAGTTGGTGAACATGGCCCCGCACGTTTTGCACTCGTAAATCCGCGGCTTGCGGATTATGTGTCGGGAGACCCTCATGTGGTGCTTATATTCACCGAAGGACGTGAATGTGGCGCTACAAATCTGGCACCGGAAACAGCGTTTACCTTCGTGCTTCAGCCGATGCATCTTTAGGGAGTAGGCCCGTGTGAACTTTTTCCCACAGCGGTCACACTGGAAAGGCTTAATGCCTGAAGAGGAAGAAAAAAAAAACAAAAAACAAAAAAAAAACAGAGTTCAGCTGAGCTGGACATCAGCATCACACGTGTTAGTATCTACAGTATGTGTGTGGGTGAGGTGAGACACAGAGGAGGGTTCATGACTATATCTTGCCAGACAGTCAGTCTTTACTGGTTTCCAAATCACAATTCCCCCAAATGTGTGGAACAAAAAGCCTCATCCATTCATCACAAGTTGAGCAACCTGCTATCATTTAGCTTTTCATTTCGTTAGCAACTGTGCCCACCAATAAGAAAAGCTCTTTGGAGACTTATGGTTGATTCCAGGTCACCTTAAAAAACAGTTCCAGAGTCTTTGAATAAATCTTTTATCTCTAATTTATTTAACAAAAGATGGTCCTCCTCCTAGAAGCGTTTTTCCCAAATGAAGCGCGACCCTAGCCTTCGGGTCACTGACCATTTGTATGAATGTGTATTTGTCCCAAACTGTCCTGCTAGGCAGGTTAGTCAAACTCATGTAGTGCCACTGCTATCCGAATGGCAAACACAGATGAGAGACCAGAGCTGGAGGATCCTCCCATGACATTTAGACCCACTCTATGGGAGCATGGAAGGTTTCCTGATTAGTTACGGTGCAAACGGGCCAAGATTAGTGGATCAGATGGAAAGTGTGTGCCAGCATTGTGCAACTGCAGCTCGACAAAAACAGACTGGAAGGTGAGTCCTTTTCCTCACAGCGCTCAGGCAGCCTCTCACTGCAGAATCAGACCGTGCCAAACAGACGACTAATGCTATAGTGTTTATCGCTGTGAGTCAGTGACCATACTATACGGCTGAATGTTTACGTTTCTCAAAATAAAAAGGACAACAAAAGTTTCCTGCTGTGCTGAAAACACGCCAAACCATGACCTCAAAACTGAACCGTGGATTTTCTGTACTGTTACACCTTGACTTTCCATTGTGTCATATCAGATAATCACAGTCATGTTGAGTCAATCATACTGAGTCATGCTTTATGTTAAGTTAATTCTATATCCAGAGTTACTCGGAATTGTCGGTCGTTGAGCAATATTTTGCTCCACTGGCATGGGCCTGTGTGCCTACACTATTTAGAAAAGTTTGTTAAAAGTTTTTCTTCCATGGCTTGTGTACTCTGATGTGCACTTTAAACACGTTTCCACAGATAGGACTGATAAATTGCTGTGTTAATGTAAAAGATGGATCCCGACTGATCCCACACACAGGGCTGCTTCTGCTTTGTGCATACTGCCGTCTTATGTTACTTCAATTAGACATGCAAGTGTCTCAGTATCATTCTCTCTCTAAATCACAGACCCTTCATCACAGCTTGATGACTGAACGTCTCTGATACTCTTTGACAATTTCTGTCTCTTCTGCAGTGGATTTGTCTCCAGTTGATTGATGAGCACAGGTTGAAAATATTGAGTGTCTGTGCTTTGACTCAGACAGAATCTCATGTCCTCTGTAGATGTTTCAGATGACTGAAATATTTTTACTGTCAAACTCAATTGTAATTTAGCTTTAAGCATTTTCACATGTCCACATTTTTCCACACCAATCAAACACTGAACAATGAACACAATGGACCAAAAGATGGAACGTATAATGCTAAAAAGGTTTGTACATTTCTATCCTATAAGATAGTTGCAAAGCTACAAGACCTACTTATTGTTTCACAACCTCATTTAACTACTGATGTCACTAAACATTTTAAAAGCAAGATTAAATCCAACAGTGTTGTAATGAGCAACGATGCCAACATGGTAATTGTACAATTTCCACATGATCTAAAAATAAGCAAGACAGAACATCCAAAACATTTTACAACGGGCACACTTTCAAAAGTTTCCTCTGAATTTCCTAATATGTAAGATACACGCCCTGTAAATGGATTTCACCCTCTGGAGATTCTTTTTTCTAGTTCTTACTTTTTGAAAACATTCACTTATAGTTGATGTCATGTGGCTTTTTGTTACAAATTGATCTAAAAAAAATACAAATATAAACCCCAAAAAACTGAACGTATATAATATATATAATATAAACATATATAAAACGAGCAGTACTCTTTTAAATGCCCATTAACAGCCAGTTGATGTTCAAACTTGCATTTTACCTAAAAAACCAAACAGATCCACCACTCTGACACTCTGAGTCTGTGTTTCTGTTGATTGGCGTGAAAAAAAGCTGAATCAGAGCGACCATGAATAGGGATGTAACGATACACTGAACTCACGACTCGATTCGAGTCACGATTTTTTGTTCACGATACGATTTTTTCACGATTTTTTAAAATCAAAATGAGCTACAAACAAATTCTGACAAAATAAAATTATCTTTTTATTTGTAGGAAAAAAATCTCTCTTTACAGAAACTCATAAACTGTTTGTGTTCTTATTAGGGCTGCCAGCAAGCAGCTGATCTGACCATCACCTTTCAGCTTGAAGTATGAGCGAACTGAAAATAAAAACAATTAAGATGATAGCTCATTAACCCTTTAATGAGAGTCCACGGCCCCAGGAAAGGCGAGGTCCGGGTGCTGTAAACGCAGAGCCGGTCGCGGCGCACCGCCTCGGAGGAAATGCGCCCGGCGGGTGCCAGTCAGCGCCGGGGAGAGGTCCCATGAGCGGATCCTCCCGCACCGTGCGGCCGTCCCTGACCCGTTTTAGTCCCCCGTGCAGACTGCGCGGAAGTTGCGGTGATTGGTTAAAATTGCAACACCGCCCTGAATTCACGGGGATTCACTGAAGTTGCGTTGAAGTTGCAAATCGCAACATCGTGAATTTCTGGAGGGTCTGTGTCATGGTATCATTTACGGTACAGTCAGGCCTGACGCCGATTACCACTACTGTGTGTGTGTGTGAGACACAGAAAGGCAGACGCGGCATTCGCCAAGAATCGCGATTCATTTTTTCTGTGAACCGATGCGAGTCGTCACGCATTTGTACCGATTTTAATCGTGTCAGGATGTATCGTTACATCCCTAACCATGAATAAATGTTGTAATACAATAAAAAGTTCTGGTGTGGGTGAGCGGGGTTCCAAGATTAAAACTCAAAGCTTCATTCATATTTCAAGTTTTCGTGTCCATCATTTTAACGTACCGGAGTGTATGAGCATGTGCTGCTTCAGGTTTTGAATGCGCGTGAATCTGACTCCGCAGGTCGGACATTGGAAGGGCCTGTCGGGGCCGTTGGTGCCGGGCCTGGCTGAGGGGCTGATATAAAGGTGGTATGGATACTGAATACCTTCCAACCTGAAACACAAAGAGTGGATAAAATCAAAACCTGTATGTATGAGAATACTTCAAACATCCAAGTAACTCATCTAAGTATTTGGTTTGTCTCCCTGCATATAAAAATATAGCTTGTACAGGTTGTTCATGATGATAATATAACAGCGATGTGCATCAGAGTTTTGGGTATGTAATGTTCATTTCTAGTCATCACAGATAGAGACCCGAGTGTAAAATATATCAGGCATGTTTGTGGCTTGAGGCTTTTACAAATCTTTATATCATAGTGCATCATGTCTGACATTTTATCATGACGTCTAAATTTATGATCTCAACAGGTGTGGCTCAGACACCCGGTTATCAGCTTCATGTCTATATATTCTTTACAGCTTACGACTCGCCTCGCTGCAAGTGAAAACAAATTGCGATACCTTTCGTCATCTTCTGCGTGTCCTCCAGTGTTGGAGGTGCTCTGCATAGACGGCAAACCCTCAGACACTCCCTCATCCATCGACCCTGGAGACAGGAAGAAAAAGAATCACTCGTATGGTTGCTTTCCACTAAACTTCTAAAGTCTAGAGCGTGTCATCTTGGATGGGGTCAGACTAATACACTGTAGGTCTTTGAGGGCTAATCCCACATTTAAGGACTGATGCTGCAGGATTTCAGTTCACTGTGCTATTCAGAAGTTTAGGAAAAAATGACGAATGTTTCCATTTTCTTTTTATTTATGGCAGGGCAGAAAAGCCTCTCAAGCTGCATTTGGGCCATCGGACAATAAAACTTTCCACCGAGACCAATACAAATATAAATCTCGTAGGTGGGCAGGCAGCTCTGATTGCTGGCTCAGGCAGGTTTGATTGCATGTTTTACACAAAGTGACAGTGTTAACTGGGTCAGGACACAGCCTCTATCACTGTGGTGATGCAGTACAACAACAAGATGCTGGAAAGTGATCTAAATGTCTTTTTAAGCCAATATATCCATCCAAGTACATAAACTCTGGCAACAAATCACATATGCAGGATATACTGACAGCAAACAGATGCAGGTTTCACATTTTTAAGCCGGCATATGTGAATTTGTGGGCTGACAACTGTCACTAGAAGATTTTAGCAGATGTTGCGTATTTCTTTTGTTATTTTTGCCACGAGTAACCTGTGGGGTCTTATATATGTAAAATGTAAAAACTTGTCCGATGCATCCTCACTACTTGATGATGGAAATAAAGAAACAGCATTGTGCGTGCTAGCCTCGGTATTATTCAGAAAAATGTTCAAAGAATGCTTACTATAGAAAAACTTAGAGGTGACCCTGTTTACACACTCTTTAAAACTCATTTGTCTGTTTAACTTTCTGCTTCACTTGATGAGATAATTAACCAGAGCATAAGGAACAACACCATCCAGCCCAAACAAGGTGGAGTACAAAAGCATTTGATATAGTGGCATCTTGGCTCGCATACAGAGGGAATGAACTGAAATTTCTCTTTGTGCAACCTGATGTGACCTGACCCAATGTGACCCCAGCTCATAACATGCCTGTTGCCTTTGATGGGTTGCTATCTGTTAATACTGTAGGTAGGGGTGGAACGCCAAAACTGCCTAGGCACATCACTGGTCATTTCCCGCTTGTTTTATGTGCTTTCTAAATATGAAAATATGCTACGTACTTAAATTGCTTCCAATTTTGTTTACAATGTTTTATTTTGAGATTCGACCGGATTCTCTATGCTGTTTCTGTGTCTGATATTTCTCACGATGACCCACGCACCGCGTCAGGCCCAGTGGGGTTTGAAACATTGACTGGAACAGCCGTGGTTAGCTCCGGCGGCTGCAGCACACACAGAGCGGTGGAATTTGGCCATATTGGTCCAAAGAGAGTTGGTTCAGGACGTGTGGTTTGTTATGGTACTTAATTGGCCCATACCAAAGAATTATCCTACTGGAGTGCTCATCGCTGTTAATATGCAACCATATTTGGTCAAAAACAATACAGAATTTAAGCATATGGTCAAAGTGCTTGGCTAAGCTAGTTAGCTGCACAGTGCTGTGTTCAATCTATTTCTCTGGCTTTTGTTCTTTGGTTTTAGAAAAGCTCAACAGTTCAGCAAGCATGCAATCCTAAATGCTGTGGTTCAGTTAGATAAGGAGAATGGCGCCACCTATAGAGGAGGACTGTGGACTGATGAGGAGCTCCTCCTGGACCTGCTCACTCCCTGGCACCGTCTGCTGGTCGCTCAGCGAGCTCTGAGAGGCACTGACCGGCTGCGAGGATGCCTCTTGGACCTCCTCATCGCTGAGACGCTCCACCTTCACTCTCACGTCTTCTTCTTCTGTCGCCACTGGCGATGACACCACCTTGGAGCTCTCGCACGTCAGGAAGTCGCTGAGCCGCCGGCTCACTACCACCTCTGAGGTCCCCTGGGCGCCCTGCTCTAGACAACGAGGGCTCTCAGGCAGCTTTGATTTGTCTGAGTGGAACCTCCTATCAATACCAAATGGGAAAGTCCATGGGAAGGCCAGGGAGGACTCCACTGGCTGGGCTGTGCTGTCTGAGAACGAAGGCGATGGGTTGGGGATCTGAGGGGAAGTGGTGACCATTTGTGTAGTGCATTTGAGGGGACTCTCAGGCGATGCCATTGTTACAAAGCTCTTGCGTTTCCGCCGCGATTCGCGGCATATAGGAACGTTTCTCTCCATCACGCTGCAGTCAGACGAAACGGGTGACACGCTGCCATCCAGCGGCATCAGGGCACAGTTTGATGAGGCGCTCTCTGGTGCCGATTCATGCGGTTTGTCTGCAGCCATGCTGTTATTGTTGTTGTTGTTGTTACCTGGACTCCACAAAATACTGGACTTCATGAACTCTGAACACGTGCTGGCCACGGCGAACATCTGCATGTAACTCGCAGCTGCCAGAACGTCGATGATGTTCTCCGTGCTGATGGACAGGGTGGACGTGTAGGCATATTCCAACAGAGGAGCGAAGCCACTGACCGTCACGTGATGGAGATCCAACACAAACTTGTCTTCGTCTTCTGGCCGGCCCACCAGTTTGGAGCGGAAGAATTCACTGCAGCATGCCAGGACCACTTTGTGGGCCAAGAAGAGCTTGTCTTGGACCCGGATGGTGACATCACATAAGTGGCCCTCGTTGCGTAAAGCGTTGAGCTTCTCCAGCATCTCCTGGCTGTGGGAGGTCGAGCTGTGGGTGAAGGTTTTGACCCCCATAGTGGAGTCAGTTTCTGACTGTGGACAGGAAGTGCGTCCTGCAGAGAGACGGAAAGAAAACAGAACACTTCAGTTCAGTTTGAAACCGCTCAACTGGACGCCAGGAGTCTGTTTCTGGTGGGAAAACAAAGACAAAGACGAATGTTAATAGAAATTTTTTGCTACACTCTGTTATTCTTTTGTGTCATGTACTTTCCACCATCATTGTTTGTATATAGAAACATCACGTGTCCGGTGATTACCCAAGTAAACAAAATCCAGCCTGAGCAGTTAAAGGATCAGGTGTGAAATAACAGATCACAGTGGACTCTCCCTGAACCACTCCAACAGAAATCAATCTGCCAAAAGACAACACAAGATGTCAAATATCACTCGGCGAAAACGCCAGTCCCACGGTGCCGACAGGATGTAGAAAGAAAAGCACACACTGGAAGGCAGTGGGTGTACGCTGAGAGAAATACTAAGGTGCTCTGTGAGGGGAAGGCAAGGTGAGGGGGGTGGGCTCCTTACTCTAGCAAAGTACAGCAAAGAGGACAAATGCCAAGTTATGTAACAACAATCAAAGCAGATGCGCAGCGATGCGAGCCAGACCCATGTGGAGGCCAGTGCACTACAGGATGCTCAGCAGCTGTCTGTGAGACATGTGGATTCTCTGAGGCATGAGATTTTCCATCAAACAAAAGCTCAAGTAAAGGGGCTCTCGCAGGGAGAACGCACTCCCCTTCACTCACACACACACACACACACACACACACACACACACACACACACACACACACACACACACACACACACACACTAAAGGAAAATACTGTTGGGTTATGTTGGCCCAGTAAAGGCAAAGTGAATTATAGACCCGGAGCTGTGGAGGTGCAACAGGAGAGTGTCTAGTCTGCACCGGCAAACAGGTCTACAAGAACAGAGCTTTAATTTCACCGTGGGGTTTTCTCGAGACAAAAATGTGTCCTGGAGGAGAGTTACTCAGCTACATGATCTCTATTAGAGCTCCAACGGACAAAAACAGGAATGTCCATGAAGAGTACACAAGCTTAAAAAAAGCACACAACAATTTAATCTATTAGAAAAACAACAGTCAAACACCCTTTAACATAAATCAGGTCTTAAAGAAAATGATAAACAAACTAGAATCATTACATTATTATTCTACAAAAAACAAACTTTGTGACAACAAATGCATTTTGTAGGATATTTCCCTCCCAATTAGTGTCACACAGCTTGCTAATTAATGTGGTTCTTAAACTGGTACATGGAGGAATCTCTAAAATCTATCGACAACAGTTCGAATGAAGCAAATATATCGCTGGGATGATTTTTTTTACATAAAAGTGTTCGGCGATAGTCAATAATAAATCCTTTTTCTCATCAGGAATAAACCTGCCCACTGTGTGAACTGTCCATAGTCGAACAGGGTTGGCCTATGCTGCTGGGTCTGCATGTCTGTCTTACCTGGAGAGATGAATATTTCATGAGGTGGTACATAGTGTAAAAAGTTTAGAAAAAGAAAACACTACACTATAATGCTTAAGTTAGAGAATTCTGTGACGTTTCTCGGTCATCTGGGTCATCTTTCTTCAAAAAGGTTAACTCTGGACTGTTTGGAGATCCGTGAAGACATTCTGCTCTCGTCCAAGAAGCATCTTAAGTTAACAAGAATCTTAAATCATGGAGGATTACGTCATCAGTGATTCAAGTTCTCTCCTACATGCTTCACCATAAAGCTACAAGATCAGGTGTGATAGCTAGAAAATCACAATGGCTACATATTATTACAGATCATATGTCCATCTATAAAAATGATCACGTGTGTGTGTTTTGCTGTTTGTTTGAGAAATAACAAGCCATTTGAAAACATCACTTGGATGTTTGCTATTGTCACAAACTTTAGATTTATTTATGAAACAACTCATTAATGAACTTCTCTAATTGAACACAGACATGTTTCTGATGGCGGCACAGCAGAGGAGGCGTTCACTTCAGCCTGCTCTCTGTTTACATCACGTAGCTGCGAGCGAGAGAGACTCACACACACTGCAGACAGTCAGCGTGTGTGTGTGTGTGCGTGTGCGTGTGTACGCTGTGAGCTACAAACATGTTTGCAACAACAATCACAGTTTAGCAAGCACTAGCTAACTGTCAATCTCACACGTCAAGTCAGCCACGAGATTAAAAAAAGTACATCCGATTTACTGTCAAAATAAAAGACAAGTGACCATACTGAAGAACTTTTGAGCTGTATGTCTCGCAGCATTGTAGTACATTAAAATACACCAATTTAATTTACTATACGTATTCAAATTTGAAACTGAAAAGGTATTTAATGGTAACGTAAGAACATGCACTTTATTTATTGTCAATACCTGATCGTAATGTCCTGTTTAAAAACAGCTGTGTTCGTTAACTATGCCATAATTGTATTTTCCTTTCCATTTCGTCAATACATACATTAAACCATTGCTATTTTGAGCAAGTAAGCAAAAACAATTTTAAAAGATACCTCTTTTATTTTGAAGACGAATTAGCCTTATTTCCGGTCTGACCCTGGAAACGTCGACGAAGCTGCCGAACATGAGCTAATTGTCGCTAGCCACCGAGCTAGCGCTAGCAGAAGCAACACCGTGCCTTCAGTCCGTCCTTTTGTTTTTATCACCACGCAGACTGTTAACAACGTAGCCGAATTAACGCTTACACGGCAGGGTTACCGCCAGCAGACAGACTGTGCGGAGGGTGTTTGTTTGTTTGTTTTACCTTGTGGGACGAGGGCCCGTGATAGCGGCTGGGCTGGGCCTCGGGAAGCGAACAGCTCAGCTGACAAAAAGCAGCGATAGACGGAGACAGCGGTGCGCCCTGCCGCTTCGCTCCGACCACTCACATTCCCCGCAGCTCCTCGGGGGCACTTGTCAGCCTGCCAGCCGGCCCAAAAGTCCCAGTTTGATTAACGCTCACATGAATTCACGTCAGGCTGAAGTTAAAAGTTTCCTCGGTGCTGTTTTCATTCCTTTGTGCGCCCCTCTGCGCTCTGTTTGTATCCCCACAATGCAACGCGCATCTCTCACGGTACCGTACTGTAAGAATCAGGAAGTGTCACATTTACATGTACAGTGAACGCACCTCGCGCAGCGCTCAGGAATCCCCTCTGTCTGTTTACCCACTCACACGCAGCTTATGTCACCTTCTGTTCGTGTGATAACAACAAGCACACATCTAACACGTGCTGTGCATTTCTCCACATTTTCATGTATCATGTATTCTTATTTTTTGTGTTTACTTGTTAATGATATTAATGTATTTTTTTAATGGCACCCTACCTCTTTTGCACACCAGGACACGTGCTCATATCTTTTGTTATAACTTACTGTACTCTATTGCCCTGTATCTTATGTAATATGACTTGTTGTAGTAGTCATATTTAATATTTTATTTTTCTCTTAATTTCTTATTGTTATTCGTTTACATATCAAGGGTGGCACTAGTTTAGTCTTGGCTTGGTCTTTAGTTCTTTAGACTTGGCTTGGGAACCGGCGGGTGGCTGGTTCAAGTCCAGTATAGAGCAAAGTAGCAGGGAGAGGTGCCCCTTTCCAACATCTCTCTACATTTGCATGTGTACATAAACATGTGTATTTTAGTGAGAAAAAAAATTGAGGGATAATAAAAAAGTATCTCCTCTTAATGCAATATTATACTGTACCAAATTCTGCATATGATATTGTAGGTTGATGTTTCAGATCTGCTAGGCTGCATCGGCTGTGAATATAATCAGAAAAGAGGATATTAAGTCATTGTTGTTGCAAAAGGAGGCTCCTCCCTGACCACAGCTACTGAGTATGTTTTCACATGGCACTCTTTATTTTAGACTTATGAACGGAGAAGTTATTCCAATGTGGGAGTATTTGACTGAACATCAGTTTTTAAACCAGCAGTGAAATCTGCCTCACCCTGCTTTTACCAGCTGCTGTCCCACCTACAAGAATTCCATTTCTCTGGCTTTCATTGGTGGGTTTCAGTGGCCCACAATAGTCTAAAAGAGTTCCCTGGAAAACATTAAACTTGAACATTTGTTTGGAATTTATGGGTCATTATTAAATACATGGCTCCTTTTGATTGGCACGATTGTTCTGTACCCACCAGTCTGGACATAGTCCTCAACCAACGAAGCTTGCGCAATAGAGAAAAGGGAAGGGTTCTTACACTGTTTTGCATGCAGACACTTAGAGAAATGTTGCACAAAGATTATTTCTGCTTGTCACTGAGGATGAGTGGCAGTAAAAGACAGGCGTGTATTGACATAAATGTGTTTATTTGATCATTTTTATAGACAAAAATCTCAAAGACAGCAGCATCTGCCATGTTAATTACATGTCCAAGGTAAAAACTTTACAAAAATAAATAGCTTAAAAAGGAAGCTGTAATAATAAAATAGTATGGTCCTTCACTGAAGGGATATAGGCCTAATGCTCCATCTCTTTTGCTTTATAACATACTGTAAATTAACAACAGGAATGAAGAAAACAAATATACATACCAAAGTCTAAAAAACAACTGTGAGTGTTTACATATGATGCATTAACAAATAAAAGTCTGGAAATGAATAAAATTAATGTTATTTTTCATATACACGATAGATAGTATGCTTATCAGTTCCAAAGTAACATTTGTTGCACAGGAGATTTTTTTGTACCACTGTTCCTCTCAACTGCAATATGATGCACCCAGGAAAAGTAAAAAAAACAACTAAACTACAGGGCAGAGGGAAATTCTCTGTCATGGGTTTTTCTGGTCATTATCGACGCCAGTTTCTTTTACACACCGTGTAAACTCAAATTCTATTAATGTCTATTAAATCTACACATCTGGTTTGGTATTGAAACAATCTGTTCTCATGTAGGTTCTAACTAGTTTAAGTCCAAAACATTGTCAGACTTAACATTACTGCTTGGTTTTCCCATAGTTCAACAATGCTAAAGTTCAGGATTAAAACATGACATCATCATCACAAATATTAACACAAATCACATTTTGGTATGTGTGTAGAAAAGAGAAGCAATCAAACAAGAGCACATTTCCCAGAGGCTTAAAGTCCCAATGCATACCTCAATAATAGGTAAACGGCTCGATCAAAGCTTTATCGGGGTTTGAGTTCTGTGGAGGACATTTGGAGGTATATTTACACTGTGCCGGTGTTTGACAGCAGGTTTCATGCCATTGTTCTTGCCCCACTTTCATTGACAGCTAACTTCAAAAGACAGATTATATCAGACTTCATCCAAAAAGTTAGTTTGAAGTGGGACTAGAAAACTTCTCTTTCTGGAGAAAACACACACACAGCACCTTCATCTAGCATCTATACATGGCATCACATGTACATCCTGAGGTAGATTTCCATTGTTTCAATTCTCAATAGTGGTTGTCAAATGTCAACAAAAGATGACAGAACAATATTTAGGCAAATGCCCATGATGTGACTTATGCGACCAGTTGGTAATATGGACAGATTATAAGGCAATGGGCCCCTGGGCACAGACATGTGAAACGCGGCCCCACCCCTCCTACATAGAAGCCAGACCCCTAGACTGAAAGAGACACAAAACAATGTGATGCAATTGAACAGTGTTTGGCAGCTGAAGCAGAACTTTCAGAATCTCAGAGACACATAAACAGCTTAGAGATGTTGTTTTTAGCTGATTACAGCGTTCTGTATTCACAGCGCCGGTCCTGGCCATATTTGCGCCCTGGGATCAGTCTGTCCGGCGCCCCCCTCTGCCTCGTCAACCCCCTGCTCCTGGGGGCGCCCGCTCTGCTAACTTGATGAGCGGTATCGAAAATTCGCGAGGTTTTTTCGTTTTCGGGCACTCGTGCGCCCCCCACGGAGACGCCCCCACATTGCCCATAGCTAAGACCAGCCCTGTGTATTCATTTTGTTATTTACGCTTCTTTGTAGTCATTTTGTGTCTCTTTGTAAAAGTTTTGTCTTTTTGTAGTTGTTTATGTCTCTTTGAAATCACTAGTGTCTCTTTCTGGTTAGTTTATGTCTTTTTGTGGTCATTTTGAGTCTCTTTGTAGTAGCTTTGTGTCAAGCAATGAAGTCATTTGTGTATCTTTCTGGTCAATGTCTGCATTCCTTTATAGTCTTTTGTGTCTCTTTGAGGTTGTTTGTGTATGTTTGCGGTCATTTTAAGTCTGTTTCTAGTAGTTTTGTGTCCAAAGTCATTTGTGTCCATTTGTGTCTCTTTGTGATCATTTTGTGCCCCTGCTGCCTGACCCCTTGGGCCCCTGGGTCTGTGCCTATTGTGCCCATTCAGTAATCGATCCATGGTTGGTAAGTACAGTCAGACCAAAAAGGGAAAGTTCACTATACTCATATTTCTCATAAGCACTCTCGTTCGAGACATTCCCCGGAGACAGGCTCTGGGAATTTGCTTGGATCACACTTCTCTGGCTCAACAGTCTTCCCAGTGTAGTCTATGCAGAAGATGCTGCGACGGCGCTCCCCCTGGCCACAAGTTCGTGAGCAGGTGGACCACGGTCCCATTTGCCATATGGGGCATGGCAGATCCCCACAAGGCCTGATGTCTGTGGGCTTCAGGTCTTTGTCGCACTGGCTGGAGAGGAAGCCTGCATTGTCACGGCATTCAACATTCCTCCTGGACCATCCGGACCCACAGCTTTTGGAGCACTCAGACCACTCCCCCAGCACCCAGTCAGGCACACCAAATGGATGGATGACATGCAAAGATGGTGATGGACCCTTCTTCTCCTTGGATTTGTTAAAGGTCAAATCTTTAGGAATAAAAAAGGTATATTTGACCTTGGGAGGGTTGGCATCTCCTGCTGTGGCTAGGAGTTGGATGGTGATGGCCTCCTTCAGCTGCCTGAAGCTCTGGATCCTCTCCAGTGTGGTGGACGAGCCACTGTATTTCAACACAGCACCCAAAACAGGAATGTCCTGCTCAACCGTGGAAACAGAGAAGTTACCATTGAGGATGTAACCGCCACTCTCTCTCTTTATAGCCAGGTAGTTCCCGTCATGTTTGATTCCTCTGTGGCTCCGCTGTTTGATGTCAATGTTAGTAGCGGCAACAGGAATTGTGACAATGTCACTATATCCATAGCTGGTAAAGAAAACAAAGAACTGAATTTAGATAATGTACACACAGTTTTCTTAGTTTATAGCAGATGTTGTCAAACTTATTACTCAAAGCTCACATCTAATTTTTATTCAAGATCAGAGAGGTCTACATTTCATAACATATGGTATGGTCTGGGTCCAGATTGCCTTACCTACTGGTCTGGATGTGGTCTAAGGTCCAGAGTTATAGAAGCCCCACTTTTAATATATAGTTAAATAGTTTAGGTAATATGCTCATTTGCTTTCTTCCAGCGAGATAAATGAATTAAGTAAGACCTAGCTTACTACACAAACTGGAAGCAGGAGAAAGCAGCAAGTTTGGCACTCCAAAAACAAAAAAAAATCCAAAAACACACCTACCTGTAAACCTACCTACCACTACTTGATGCAAGACACTTAACAAAGCCAGGCTAGCTTTTCCCCCTGCTTTTAGTATCTGTGCAATAAAAGCTAACTTGCTGCTGGCTGTAGGATTATATCTAAAAGGCAGCAGCATGACAGGGCAACAAATCAAATAGGCATATTCCTAATATTTCAAACAATTTCTTTAATACAGCATATGTTATGTGTGTATCTTGATGTAGCATGTTTAATTTGTACACAAGCAGATTTACTGCAGTGCACAGACATGCTGGGTGCATGTATAAGCCTGTCAGAATATTGCACATCTAACCCTTAAACTGCAATGATCATTTTTATATTCAAGTTTGTATATGGATTACAGAAATGTGATAAAGCATGTAAATTTCATAAAGTTTCCAGCTGTGTCCATGGCACCCATCCTGATGAAGATGCTTGCAAAAGTGGGCTCTTGAGTAGCTTTGTACTTGCTGTAGACTTGTATTAAATAAACTGAACGAATAGGTGTAGTTTAAAAATGTTTAGGACCTTCACTTTATTTTGCTCTGTTCCCCGGAGTTTCTCTGCTCTGTCGTCCAGCAGGTTTTCGTGGATCGTGGCTGCTGCTGTGATCCTGCACGACGCCCACTACATATATTACTACTGTCATTATTACTATCATATCTGCTACTGTGGTCACTTTATCATTCATTGTCATTCTGTCAGTCATTGTAACTGTACAATATGTCTCTGTTAATCTGTCCTGTACACGTGACATCCATTGCACGTCTGTCTGTCCTGGGAGAGGGATCCCTCCTCTGTGGCTCTTCCTGAGGTTTCTTCCACATTTTTTCCCTGTTAAAGGTTTTTTTGTGGGCAAGTTTTTCCTCACTCGAACCGAGGGTCTAAGGACAGAGGGTGTCATTCTCTGTACAGATTGTTAAGCCCTCTGAGGCAAATGTACTTTGTGACTTTGGGCTATACAAATAAAATTGAATATAAAATTGAATTGAATTGTTTTTTATCCTATCTCACCAACATACATCTGAACTACATCTGTACAACAATACATACATACAGTTGTAATTACTTTATCGTCTTCATGCTTTTGAAGCACTTACATTGCTTTATTGTAGGAGCCGGTAATCTTTCTACAGGTGAGCCCGCTTCCTCCACACACTCCACACTTATCCACTCTCTTGTTGGATCCAATCACCTGGTCGCAGCCTGCCTTCACACACTGGCCTTGGACACACACAGATGTGGTGTCGGGCCCACAGGTCGTCCCATCAATCACCTGTGTAGAAATAAGTTTGTCGGTTCATTCTTGGTTCTCGGGTTCTTATGCAGGATGTAGCTCAAATTCTATGTTAAACTTTCAAGCAAGATTGACACTGATGGCTGTGTATGAGCTGTGGTATGTGCATATAAACTGTACCTTAGACTCAAACACCTTAAATTCACTGCTGCCTCTGGCCCTGCAGAACAGTTTACAC